>OY740808.1:30922648-31325148 GCA_963514005.1 Raja brachyura
TCCATGATTCTGTCTATGTACTGTAGTATATACCTGGAACTATGAATTGTAGGATTAGATTTACATCATATGAAGGAGCCTAAATGGTTTTTTTTTGGGGGGCACAGCATAGCAGCTGATAGAACTACTGCCTCACAGTGTTAGAGACCTGAGTTCCATCCCAACCTTGCGAGTCGTCTGTGTGGAGTTTACACGTTCTCTCTGTGACCAAGTGGGCTTCCTCCAAGTGCTCCGGTTTTCTCCTACATTCCAAAGTCTTGTGGATTTGTAGGTTAATTGGCCTTTGTAAATTGCCCTTTATGTGTAGAGCGTGGATGAGAGTTGGGGTAACATAGAAATAGCGCAAATGCGTGATCTCCAGTTGACGCGGACTCGGTGGGCTGAAGGTGCCTGTTTTCATGCTGTTTCTTACAAAAAAGACAGTGGAATAAATACAATAGTCCCTTTCAGGGAACCCTGCAGAAAGGTAATTGGCCTGAAACATGAACTCTGTTCCTCTCTCCACAGATGCTGCCTGAACTTGTTGAGTCTTGCCAGCATTTTCTGCTTTTAAGTCCGAGGTTTTGGTTTGACAGAGGAAGCAGTCAAAGCTCAATCACGAGCAGTTATGTGGATGGGTTGAGTTTATTGTCATGTGTACCAAGGAACAGTGAAAAGCTTTTGTTGTGTGCTAACCAGTCAGTGGAAAGATAATACACGATTAAGATGGATGGATTAAGACATGTGGAATTAAATTTGCACTATGTATGTTTTACTGATCTGTAATCTGGTTTACTACCTCATCTAATTGCAATGATGACATTAACTTATTAGCAAATATTTTACAGCCAAATATTGTAGAAAATTATACTGCCAATTAGTATGATATAGATAATGAAAATCTAAAATGAAAACACACTTTCTCTGCAGTTCTCCCTATTTAGTTCTTCACAGTTAATGTTCAGGTCAATGACTATTCATGAGAACTGAGGTAAGATTTTATTTGTCTTCACAAATGCCATTAAGCATTTTATTCAATGTAATTTCTATTGATGTCACTCTTGGAACAACAGTGCATTAATCCATGAAATTATACAGGATATGCCTTGGCATCATGTTTGGCACTGACATTGTGGGCCGAAGGGCTTCTTCTTGTGCTGTTGTGTTCTATGCATTTTATGTACAATTCCAAATAGAAGCAGGGGGTTTGAATGAATGAATGCTCTATTGTCACATGTGACAAATCACAGTGAAATTTGTTGCTTGCATACCCAAGGTATGCAGATAGTCGCCACGTAGAGGGTGCTGGCAAAGTTACAATGCATCCCGTGCCAGGTCCACCTTTGTTCTTCCCCCTGCCCCTCTCTCCCGGCCTTTCACCCACACTGGCTCCTCCTTTGTTCTCCACCCCCTTCTCTCGGCAGCACAAAGGCAGAAGGAAATTAGAAGATTCTGTGACCAGAAACGTTAGTCCTACATTCCCTTCACCACAGATGCTCAGTGACCAGTTGGTGTTTTCCTGCATTTTCATAATCTGTGAACTTTATTTTTCTGAGTCACCTTGCACGACGTTATGTAATTGCAAGCTGAGGCTTTGGCATGGTCAAAATCTGTGGATGGATTAATTTCCAAAGTCCTTTATATTTTATTTTTTGTTTCGAAGCATACTAAATCTATATTTGCAATCTCGGCTAAACAGGCACAAACTCTTTATGTCTCTTTTATAGTAGTTCCCCATTTTTCTTTGAGCTGCTTAACGTGAGGGTATGTGGTACAGCCATCTGCAGCTTGGCAACTTATCCATACTGTCTAGAAATTCAGTGCCAAGTGTAATTCTGATCCAAACATAATTCTGATCCAAATATAACTGGATTTGGCAAGCAAATTGTGTGTTTTTCAGAATTCAACTGCAAAAGAAGAAAACCCACATGA
This sequence comes from Raja brachyura, assembly GCA_963514005.1. Next base: position 30,924,560 of record OY740808.1, read on the forward strand.
AGTAACAAACTTTTCTCAGCAGCTTTCTTTCCTAACACCATTGCACTGTGTACAATGGCGATCTATCCTGCATATTGTAACATATAAAAATAACATCCTAAAACCTTACATACATAATATTAAGTATAAACTAGATTGTTTTGTGTTCCGCTGTACTCTTCATCATTGAATCCACAACAACCTTGCTTAGCCCAGAATTATCAAAGATCACAAACTCATAGTGGCCTCCTAGATAGGCACAAAATTCTGGAGTAACTCATCAGGTCAGGCAGCATCTCTGGATAAAAGGATTAGGTGAGGTTTCGGGTTGGAACCCTTCATCAGACCCTTCAAGCAACTACACTGGATGTGCTTTTTTCTAATCCTTCTAATGACCTCCCACCTTGTGAGAGTTAAAAAATTAATTGACTTTCCAGTTGTAAAAACACACTTAAAGCAAATACGCTATCCACGAGGAAAGAGTATAATGGTGCTTCCTGCTCACAAGGCCTTGGACACACCTGCATATTACCAGACTTATTTGTACAAGAAATATCTGATATCATTCATCAAAAGTGTTATTTCAAAGTCTTGGCAGATGGACAAGTACAATGTGAGTAAAGTGTGCGAATAATCTCGATTACAGTCAAAGAATTTAGAACAATTGCTCAAAATGTTGAACATTTTTGACAACTGTAAAATTCTGCTTAATATTCATCCCGTAACATCGACAGGTCTTTAGGTACAAGATATATCAAAAGACAATTGAACAGTTTGGAAACGAATGATGGAAAAGTGTCCAATTAATCCATAATATCTCACTTCATGGAAAGTCTTTGTGGTTCTAATTGCTGTCTCAGTTATAGTTGTGTAGTTTAATGGCATGTTTAGGAACTGTTGAAATATGAAAACTTCTTGCTACACTGGATGTAGTTTTTCTAATCCTCTAATTATGTTTCTCCAAACAGAAGGCTTCCTTCCAGAACGGACTTTTATCTTGAAATGTTTGTTCTTGGTTATTAGGCTCCCTGCCACCCATCCAAAAAACAAGAGGCCATCATCTTATTTGGGTGAAACACAAAGTGCTGGAGGAACTCAGCAGGTCAGGCACCGTGTGTTGAGGGAATGGAGAGGTGACCTTTTGGGTCAGGACCCTTCTCCTGGTCTGAAATGTTGCTTATCCTTTGCTTTTCGCGGCGGCACAGCGCTGGGACACCATCATAGAGCGGGCGATGCCTCACCGGGTCGCCGTGCGGTAAGCTCCGGAGTGCTGTGACCGTTGACTCCCAACATCACGGAGCTGTGGGTACGGGCATCCAGCCACGGGCGGCACTGGATTTAAAACACCACGGAGCCTGGGATCCGAGCTCACCAGAGTGGGAGCTCCAACCAGCGCGGCCTGAGGTCTTCGGGTGCCGTGGTCTCAGGGGAGGGAGCGGCGCTCCAGACATTCGAAGCCACCGAGGAGTGTTCACCCGACGCCGGTGTTCTATCTTCCCGGCAGGAGGGCCTATAACATCGGGCCGCCATTGCGGTGACTGGCTGCGGAGGCCTCAAATAGGCCCCGACCTCGGGTGGTCTAAGAGGAGGAGGAGGACTGGACTTTTTGGTGCCTTCCCTCACAGTGGAAAGTGTTGGTTCTGCTGTGGGGGATGTTCATATTGAATCCCATGGTGTATTGTGTCTTTTTTCTTCTTTTTTATTTTATATGGATGTATGGCAATCTAATTCTTTTCTCTGTAAAGCACTTTGGCTTCAACATGACTTGATTTATAAGTGCTATATAAATAAAAATTACTTACTTACTTACTTACTTACTTATCCCTTCACTCCACAGAAGTGGTCTGACTAGTGAAAAGGAATAGGTGACGTGAAGTGTATCGCCCTGAAACGTTACCTATTCCTTTTCTCCAGAGATGCTGTCTGACCCGCTGAGTTACTCCAGCTTTTTGTGGCTATCTTCGGTTTAAAGCAGCATCTGCAGTTCCTTCCTACACAAGCTGTCTGACTCGTTGAGTTTAGTTTAGTTTCGTTTAGAGATGCAGCGATGACACAGGCTCTTCGGCCCACTGGGTCCGCCCTGACTGGCAATCCCCACATATTAACACTATCCTACTCACTAGGGACAATTTCTACATTTACCAAGCCAATTAACCTACATACCTGTACGTCTTTGAAGTGTGGGAGGAAATCGAAGATCGCAGAGAAAACCCACGCAATCACAGGGAGAACGTACAAACTCCGTACAGACAGCACCCATAGTCAGGATCAAATCTTGGTCTCTGGCGCGGTAAGGCAGCAACTCTACCGCTGTGCCAACGTGCCACACTACTCAGCAGACTAGGCAGCATATCTAGAAAGAGAAAAAAGAGTTAGTCTGACTGAGAAATATAGAATAAGTTAATTTTCTTTAACAATGGTTGGAAAGGGAATGGAAGTACAAAAGGAATATCTCAGATGGAGTGTTCTACCATGTTCTCAATATGACCTCTCTGTCTACATTGTTACAATGAGGCCAATGCAAGCTTGAGAAAATAGGCAGCCATGGTGGCGCACAGGTAGAGTTGCTGCCTTACAGCGAATGCAGCGCCAGAGACCTGGGTTCGATCCCGACTACGGGTGCGGGTGCTATCTTTACGGAGTCTGTACGTTCTCCCTGTGTCCTGTGTGGTTTTCTCCGAGATCTTCGGTTACCTCCCACACTCCAAACACAGGTTGTGGACAGGTTTTTACAGGTTTGCTGGTTAATTGGCTTGGTAAATGTAAAAATAGTCCCTAGTGGGTGTAGGATAGTTTTTATGTGTGGGGATAGCTGGTCAGCGCAGACCTGGTGGGCCGAAGGGCCTCTTTCTGCACTGATTCTCTAAACTAAAAAAGCATCTCATCCTCATCTTGTCTCTGGGATTTTGCAATCTCAGAACTCAGTATCGAATACCCCACTTCAGGTAATTCTTTATTCTTATCTTTATCAGAACTGGCCTTTTCCCCTGTTACCCATTTATGATTTTGAATCAATTTTATTATTTCTATTAATATAACCTAACGTGCTGCATATATTCTTCAGCCTTGCTATTATCACTACCTTACAATGATGAGACAGCATTAAGGAATGAAGTGAGACTGACTATCACTTTAACTCATTTAGTATTGCACTGTGTTCCTTTATGCTGTTTCATACAGGTATGGTGTGGTACAGCACGGAAAGGCCTAACGGCCCAACTTTTCCAGGCTGATTAAGATGCCCCATCTACACTAGTCCCTCCTGCACACATTTGGCCAATATCCCTCACAACCTTTCCAATCCATGTACCTGTCCAAATGTCCTTTAAATGTTGTGATAGTACCTACCTCAACAACTTCCTTTGGCTGCTCGTTCCATATACTCACCACCCTCTGTGTGAAAGCTGCCCCTCAGGTTCCTATTAAATCTTTCCCCTCTCATCTTAAACCTATGTCCCTGGTTCTTGATTCCCAGCCAACATCTTTGTAAATCTATCTGCGCTCTTTCCAGCTTAACAACATACTTCCTTTAGCAGGATAACCAAAACTGAACACTGCACGACCTCACCAACGTCTTGTACAAAGTAACATAACATCATAACCTGTATACTCAATATCCTGACTGACGAAGGCCAATGTACCGAAAGCCTTCATGATCACCCTATCTACAGTACCTGTGACACAATCTTCAAGGCACAATGTACCTGCACTCCTAAATCCCTCTGCGCAACAACATTCCCCAAGACCCTGCCATTCATTTTGAAGGATTAAAGCACTAGGGCAGGGTCTTCCTTTACAGATACTATTTTGTTCCACACGTCCCCCCCCCCCCAAACTTCTCTACTATTGAAAATTAATTTGGCAATGGGTTTAGTTTTGTATTGACATGTGTATCGAGTTACAGTGAAAAACTTGCTTTCTCTCTTTCCCAGTTTTGACAAAAATCTCTGGCCTGAAACATTATCTATTCCCCCTTCCACAGAGGCTAAATGATCTGCTGAATGTTTCCAGCCTTTTCTGTTTTTATTATAAAACATTATCCTCGAGAGAACAGCACATCTTGCAATACATTAACTATACTTTCAGATTTACACACTTTCAAATGTATTGGAGTATACAATAGCCTGATTATTTTTGTTTAGTTTAGTTTATAGATACAGTGTGTAAACGGGCCCTTCAGCCCCCTGAGACCACACCAACTAGTGATCTCCATACATTAACACTATCCTACACTAGGGACAATTTACATTTACACTGAGCCAATTAACCTGCAAACCTGTACATCTTTGGAGTTTGGGAGGAACCGGAGATCTCTGAGAAAACCCACATGGTCACGGGGAGAACGTACAACTCTGTACAGACAGCACCCGTAGTCAGGATCGAACCCGGGTCTCTGGCGCTGTAAGGCAGCAAATCTACTGCTGCGCCATCGTGCCGTGGTTAGAGAAAAACAATTTCATAGGTTTCTCTCAATATATATTATGGTTAGCCATACAAAAGAGCATTTGAGAAAAAACAGTATAAAGTAATGAAGTAGGGAATGTAATCTATATATATGCTCTGAGAGCCAACACAGACTCAATGGGCCAAACAGCCTCCATTCTAGTTAGATGGAGATATGAGAATTAATGGGACTGTTTCAGACCAAATTCACAGGGGTAGACGGAAGGTCTAAATGCTATGCTTGCAATATCCATCTTTATAACTGATTGCTGTTCTCCTGTTCCCACAACTAGTTAACCACAGTTATAAGATAAATCTCACAATCACCCAACTTCAATGATGGGTCAAAATACTTAATTTGGCGAAAAAGGAAAGCGTGTGTTGTCGGGATTTTAAAATAAACCAATATGTGCTTTAGTTTATCTCTATTTTGATTTAAGCATTCTATTTAATCAAATGTATCAAAATAGTGGAGGCTTTTATTTCAAGCAAAACATTTTTATGTCACCTACTTTCAGGAATAATAAATATGGTTTGAGTATTTGTCCAAACACTCTTTCTATGTCCTGACTGTATATACATCTCTATAATTACTGAAGAAAACAAAAAGATGTGATCACTGCCGAAGAAAAACATTAAAGCATCAAATGCTTCAAATATTCTCAATATTGTTTTTAAGGATACACCAAAAGTCATTCATAGCTTTACATAAATTATACATTGAAAACACAAGACCCAGATAATGGCAATTTCCATAAAACACCCAATTCCTTTTACAATGCATTTCTTTCTTGAAGTCTCATGTTGATGCCACATTGTTATATTTGAATAATGTATTGATATTCATGTTTGCTTCAGCTTGTTTCATAGTCTTCAGGATGATGCTATTAACTTGTCAATGGCCTGAACTGGAAATGTTGTCTTGTGTTCAACATGTGAACCATATGAGGCAACTGGCCCCCAGCGATGATTCAATCTAGACTGCCGATAGGGATTTTGATTCAAGCATTGATAACACTTGTCAGCTATTGATTCTTTAAAGTCTAATTCTTCTCTCTTCCTTGGGTTTATATTTGGGATTGTTCAGATGACCGCATTTGAATTGTTCCCACTCTGTTTCCTCTCAGTGTCACCTGCAAAACTAAGAGACAAGTCCTTCCTTCCCGATCCAAACTACAAATATCCTGAAATTAGGGAATGCATTCCATGCACTTCCCCCTCAAGTATTTCCTCGTTTGCCTGGGGCATGCGGCTCTCTGTAAACTGAGACCCCCTTGGGATCTCTTTTTGATACCTGGGTTGGGAGTAGACAATGATATTTCCTGCATTTTGCAAAGCTGACCGATATTACACATGTTTAGAAATTTAACTTTGGCAAACTCCATTACAGCGCTGTACCGCAAGGGGCCCAAGTGGCAAATTGACTCAGTAATTTGGCTTTGCTGGAATTTTGAATTGATATTAAAAGCATGCCTGCCAACACAGCCATTAAAATATCCAGTACTCATTTTTTTGTTCTCTAGAGTTATTTGCTCTGAACAAACAAAGGAAAGTATTAAGTTCTTCATACAGGTTCATGCTAAACAATATTTCTTTTCCATTTCCTTCCAGACCCCTGCTGCTGCCTCCAAAACGTGCTGAAGGAGTGGGCACAAGATGCAACTCTGAGCTCTTTGTATCTTCCTTAGCTTTAGATGCAGGATGGTTCAGGTTACTGCATCTTTAATCTTTCCCGCTTTGGGGCAGCAGAATGTCGCAGCTAGAAGAGTTGTTGCCAGTGATCCAGGTTCAATCCTGACCTCGGGGAGACTGTCTATGTGTAATTTGCACGTCCTCCTTTAGACTTTGTGGGATTCCTCCAGCTGCACTGGTTTCTCCCCACATCTCAGGAGATCATGCAGGTTGAAAGTGAAATGGCCGCTGTAAATTGTCCCAAATATATAGATGAGTGGTATAATTTAGGCGAAGGGGTGTTAACGAGAATGTGGGATGAATGAAATGAGTTAGCGCCCAATTTAAACACTATTGGACCATAGAGTACTAAATGTTGGACAAAAAATGGAGGGCCGAAGGGCCTGTTTCTATACTTAATCTATATGACTACATTACTACGTCTGTTCTCACACAAGTATAGAAATGTGTGGAGCATTACCACATTTATTTATTTGTTCTTTGCACAGTAAACGTGTTGAGAACATGACTGATGTCTCCAAATTTCCATTTGAAGACCACTGCAGACAGTCAATGCAGCTCTGTGCACCAGTTCACTGAATTGTAGCAATCAATGGAAATTTACCTGCTAAAATATAAGTAATAATCTACTTGAGAGCACAGTGGTGCAGTGGTAGAGCTGCTGCCTTACAATGCCAGTTGGAGTTTGTACGTTCTACATGTAACCTAGTGGGTTTTCTCCGAGTGCTCCAGTTTCCTCCCACACTCCAAAGGCATACATGTTTGCAGGTTAATTGGCTTTGGTAATTCGGTAAAGGTAAAATTGTCCCTTGTGTGTAGGATAGGGTTAGTGTACGAGGGAAATCGCTGTTCGCAGCAAACTTGGTGTGCTGAAGGGCCTGTTTCTGCGCTGAATCTCTAAAGTCTAAACATTTGTTAGGTAGCCTAATAAATGGGTACAAGATTATTAGTTGCAGCTTACTCACTTCATCATACTAAAGAAATGGAACCAAATGTTGGGAGGGAGAACAATAGAGGGAAAGCAAATTTCATTTCGGAGTCACGTGAGTGACTTCGTGAAGAGCCCGCCGGCGCGCATGCTCGACATATCGTCGTACCGCGTTGCTGCGACGGCTGGCGATGGAGCGCGCTCCTCGCCAGCCCTTCATAAGGGGCCACGGAGGTAAGTATTCTACCTTTAGTTGGTGGTCCTTGTTGTCTGATTATGTCTTGCAGCAAGGACATGGATGGGAGTTTCAAGGGCCGGAGGATGTCTGGACGAATTCGACGGCCAACAGTTCCGGGGCCATTACCATCGGCAGTACCTGCAACGCAGGCCGGGACTCAGGCGGAGATGTGGGTAAGCCCTGTGATTACAGGTCCAGATCCGCCAGCACACCACAGCTCGGAGGAGTTCGACGAGGAGGAGTGTGGTGTGCCGCCAGAGCAGGGGGACCCTGCCATGGCAGTCAGGTCGTCAGCGGGCTCGCTGGCAACCTCGAGCAGGGCACGTGCCGTTGCACGGCCTGTTCCACTCAGCCCTCCGAGAAGGGGGAGGGCAGGAGCCCAGAAGCCTAACCCTGTCAGGGCCAAGGCATTGCCTGCCGCGGAGGAGCGGTCAGGTTCCAGGGCGAGACCCGGGGCGGCTGTGAGCCCAGCCGGCACACCCCGACTCTCGACGCCGGGACGGGTCGGTTGAGTCGGGTCTCGTCACGGTCGCCGAGCCCCCCATGGATGGGTGGGCGAGACCATGCGTCGGCAAGGTCCACGATGTGGGCAGCCGGCAAGACTGCGCGGGCTTCAGGCAGTCATGCTTCGGCTGGTGCCGACACCACGCCGCAAGTGTCCTTGGTGGCAGCGGCTTCAGCTCCCGCTAAACGGAGGCGGTTGAACACGCCCGCGCAGGAATCGCGCAGTTTCGCCTCGGCGGCTGTTAGCGACAACTACCGGCACCGGCAGGGCCTCGACGAGGTGCGGGCCGATGACAGGAGCCCGGTTTTCTTTTCAGAGCCGGAGGACTCCGACCACCTGAGTGTTCAGGGTGAAGGGCGTATTGACCGTATGGAGCGGCTGCTGGAGCTCCTGCTTCAACGTCAACAACAGCAGGGCAGCAACAGGCACAGGGCGTCTTCACCAACATCTACTATCAGCCTGGAGCAGCAGGAGGAGGAGGTTCTGGTGGATCCCGTACCACCTCCGTTGGAGGTGCCGGCGGAGGAACTCTTGGATGTGGCGACCAAATTCGCGGCCCCACATTCATCTGGTCTTCCTCTAAATACAAAGCTGGCAGCCACAGTGGACTTTCTTAATAATCAGGTGCTGCAGGAAGAAGTCCTCATCCAGGCTATGAGCCGTCACAAGGCTCCATCAAACTGCAACTCCCTCAACGTGCCTGTGGTCAATACGCCAATATGGGGCAACATCAGTGCGGCTATCCGTCAACAGGAGCTAAAATTGCAGCGGATCCTGAAACTCCTCACGGCCGGTATTACCGCCTTTGCGCGGTCGGTGGACGGGGACGAACTGAATTTGGATCAGGAAGATGCTCTGGCCCTATTGTGCGCGACCCAGCACGAAATCAACGGGTTTCGCAAAAACAGCATCCCCCCAGCACTCAACCCGAAGTTTGCAGGATTGTGCAAACCACCGCCGCCGCCGCCGCCCCGTCAGCTCTTTGGTGAGGACCTCTCGAAGAGAGTCAAAGAGCTTGACGAACAAGCCAAAACGGTGGGGATCATGCGCTCTCAGAGTGCCCCCACACCGTCAGGCTCAAAAGCTCCATATATTCGCTCACGAGGGTCGGCCAGTGCCTCGACGAGGACTCACCCTCTAGCTCCACAACGACAACAGCACCAGAACCAGCACCAACGGTCTTTTTTAGGACAGGGTCGGCAGAGACCTTGGTGGAAATCGAAGACGCTGCGCCCTCAAGCCAACCCAGCACCTCCACGGCCACCCACACGTGTCAAGGACCGCCGGTAACCACGGAGGTGAGGGGGTCTGGTTCTCTTTTTTCTCTCTGTTTAACTTCCCATGTTGGTGGTCGTTTACGGTTGTTTTTGGGTGCATGGGGTAATTTTACTGGTGATGAGTATGTGTTGCGGAATATTCAGGGGCATAAAATTGAGTTTATTAATGGCGACATTCCTCCATCCCAGCACATGCCTGGTCGTACGTTTAAATTGTCTGCTGCAGAACAGGCAGCAGGTTATAAGGGAATTTTACGTCTGGAACAGAAGGGTGTGATTGAGAAAACGGTGCATGAACCAATTGAATTTGTTTCGAACATATTTACTAGACCGAAGAAGGATGGAGGCTGTCGTGTCATTATTGATCTAACCCGTTTGAATACGTTTGTAACATATACTCATTTTAAAATGGATACGTTTGAAACAGCCGAGTCATTGATTTCTCATGGTTGCTTTATGGCATGCATCGATTTGAGGGATGCATATTATTCAGTATCCATCCAGAAAGATGATAGAAGGTTTTTGAAATTTATCTGGATGGGGCAACTTTGGCAGTATAAGGCTTTGCCTAATGGGCTCACTACAGCCCCTAGATTGTTCACTAAATTGGTGAAGCCAATCATGGCTTATTTGAGACAACGACATCATATAGTTATGGCCTATTTAGATGATGTCTTTATTGTGGGCCACACCCTGCAATTGGCCGAACAGGGTGTTGCAGCTGCTGTCAATATATTTCAACAATTAGGATTCATTGTCCATCCAGAGAAATCGAAGTTCTGCCCTGCCCAGGTAATTAATTACCTAGGGTTCACGGTGAACTCAATGAGCATGAGGATAACTATACCAATTAACAAAATTGAGGAAGTCACTCAGGTGTGCAGAGATTTAATTGGCACCAATATACCATCGATTCGGCATACAGCCACAGTAATTGGCAAGCTAGTGGCTTTGTTTCCGGCAGCACGATATGGACCTTTGCATTATCAGAATTTGCAAAGAGCTAAAATTACTGCGTTAAAACGGAACGCTGGTCATTATGATCGATCAATGCAGCTGCCGTCCGAAGCGATAACTGAGTTGCAATGGTGGGTGTGTCACATTAGCAACTCATTCAAGCCTGTTAGGGAGGCTAATCCGGTGGTATATTTACAGACTGATGCAAGCTCCAATGGCTGGGGAGCTACTGATAATTGCTCTAGTTGTGGGGGCAGATGGGACACCCTTGAGTCGTCGATGTTGTTGACTCAAGGGATTAACTATTTGGAGTTGCTGGCAGCATTCCACGGACTTCGTGCATATTGTTCCAAGCTTGTTGGAGCACACGTCCGTCTCCAAATAGACAACACCACAGCTGTGGCATATTTAAACCATATGGGTGGTACCAGGTCAGTTTCATGTGACAAATTGGCTAACTCAATTTGGCTCTGGTGTGTTCAAAAAGACATTTGGATTTCAGCTACCTATTTGCCAGGTGAGCTTAATACTGTGGCGGACACCAGGTCACGCAAATTTAATGACAATATTGAATGGATGTTGCATCCTGAGATTTTTTCTAAAGTCACAGCCAAATTTGGTAAACCGGACATTGACCTTTTTGCGTCATGGTTAAACCATCAGGTACCAGCCTACGTTTCATGGGAACCAGATCCTGGGGCAATAGCGCTAGATGCATTCTCGCTGGACTGGGGGAATTGGTTTTTCTATGCCTTCCCCCCGTTTTGCCTCATCAGTCGGGTATTGCGAAAGATTCAGGCAGATGCTGCCAAGGGCATCCTTATTATACCCGACTGGCCCACGCAGCCTTGGTATCCGGTGGTCTTTGACATGCTCAACGAACCTTGGGTCCTTTTGAAGGGTTGCCCACAATTGGTTACTCACCCTGTCTCAGGGGAGCCACATCCTTGCCATGGCTATTTAAATTTGTTGGCTTGCAGGTTCTGAACAGGCCGTTAGTCCAATACGGCCTCTCGGCTCGGACCATGGATACCATTGGGGCGTCGTGTCGAGAGTCCACAAGGCGAAGATACCGCTCGCATATTAAGAAGTGGGAAGCCTACTGCAGCCGCTCTCGCATCACGTACGATGACGTGACAATAACCGACGTCCTGGAATTCCTCGCGGGGTTGCACCATGATGAACACTTAAGTTACAGTGCCATCAACAGCGCCAGAAGTGCGCTATCATTCTACCTCAATATTGGGGTAGGATCCAACAGGCTAGTGTCCAGACTCATGCGGGGTATATTCAATATGAATCCGCCTACACCACGCTATAATATCACCTGGGATGTCAGGGACGTATTAACCCTGCTCAGGACGTGGTCTCCCATGGAAGGGCTCCAACTGGACAAACTCACCATGAAGCTGGTGATGTTACTAGCGCTGACTTCAGCTCAGAGGGTACAGACACTACACAAACTTCGTGTCGACAGAATGACATCTACCCCTACAGAAGTAGTATTTTTCATTGACGAGCTACTAAAGCAGCATAGACCTGGGTGCACAGGGCTGCAGCTGAAGTTCCCGGCATACCCCGCAGATGCTAGGCTATGTTTAGCCTCACATATCCGCCACTATGTCAAGGTGACGGCACGCATCAGAGGACTGGAGAGATACCTGCTTGTCACTCATAAGAGACCTCATCATCGAGTGACAGTCCAGACGATATCCAGGTGGCTTCGAGTCGTCTTGGGTAAGTCAGGTATCGACACTAATGTGTTCAAGTCTCATTCCACCAGGGCTGCATCGACGTCAGCGGCGAGGGTCATGGAGGTGCCCATGGACCAAATTCTCGCCACAGCAGGATGGGCTAATGAAGCTGTGTTCCAGCGTTTTTATAACAAGCCTGTTGCTGCTCCGCTACAGTTCGCAGAAGCCATGCTGAATGCAGGGTCAGAACGTGGAGATGTCCCCGCATGAGTGGTTTTTGATTTGTTATTAATAAATATGCTCTTGTTTTGCAGTATGAACTATTGAGCAAGTTTGTTCCTCCCATCCATCCCTGGTAGTGGTGTGTCAGCATGGACGTGGTCCAGGGCGTGTAATCACAGAAGCTTTGAAGTCTTCACGAAGTCACTCACGTGACTCCGAAATGAAATAGTAAGATTGAACGAGAACTTACCAGTTCGAAGGTTGATCTTTATTTTATGAGGAGTCGAAGTGAGGGATTTCGTGCCCTCCTCGCCCAACCCTCAATCACCTTCATCTGGTAATCTTAGTCACTTCAATCTTACTATGCGAAGTCATTTCTATTGTTGGTTTCTGTGATTCCACGCCGCTACTTTGAAGTATGTCGAGCATGCGCGCCGGCGGGCTCTTCACGAAATCCCTCACTTCGACTCCTCATAAAATAAAGATCAACCTTCGAACTGGTAAGTTCTCGTTCAATCTTACTATTCCTGCCCCTTGTGTGGCCAAGATTATGTGCCTTGCTGCCAAAGCAGAAACATGCTGCTCCATTAAGCAGAATGTTTGTTAATCACCTTTGCCATTTTAAATGTGATGGCTCTGATATTTTTAACCTAATGTTTGCACGCTCATTGGTACGTTGAAAGTGCTGGTGATCCAAAGATCTGCCACCCTATAACCAAAGGTCCCCTTGTGGCATTGTATGGGCTGTCTCCTGAATGGATAAAACTTCATCTATGTTTTTTCATCGCAATTAAATAAAAACACATTACCCACCTTTGTATCTGGATGTGCAGTCATCACGCAATGTCAAGCAAAATTGATTTTTAAATGTAATAATCTTTTGCATGAATTGCTTCCTTTGTCCTTTGGGGAGCTCGGTGCAGGCATGTTGCTGACAAGCTCCTTCAAACCCAGTTCAGAGCGTGCTTGACAGTTGCGTTGGACATGTACTTTGTTTTTGAAAGTATGCTGTGCCAGAGTCAATACTGAATGAACAGGAATACGTAAAACTAATTTTAGTTTTTAGTTTTAGTTTTATAGGTACAGTGCGGAAACAAGGCCCTTCGGCCCACCGAGTCCGTGCTGACCAGCGATCTCCGCAAATTAACGCTATCCTACATGCACGGGACAATTTGTACAACGCCTATTGACCTACAAACCTGTACGTTTTTGGACTGTGGGAGGACACAGAAGATCTCGGAGAAATCCCACGCGGTCATGGGGAGAACGTACAAACTCTGTACAGACAGCACCCATTCGAACCCCAGTATCTGGCGCAATTATGGGGTAAGGCAGCGGCACTACCACTGCCTTACCCCATCATTTTACACAACCATCTGTTGAAGTGATTACATAACATTAAAAAGTATTAATAATGTGAGTATAGGCAAGCCAGAGATGTAAAATAAAAGGTAGTTTAAAGGCGATACTGTGGTGCAGCTGGTAGAGTTGCTGCCTCACAGCCCAGAGACCCAGGTTCAATCCTGATCTCAGGGGCTGTCTGCGTGGAGTTTGCACGTTCTTCCTGTGATTGTGTGGATGACCTCCAGGTTCATCTCATATCCCAAAGGTGTGCGGACTATTAGATTAATTGGCCTCTGCAAAATTGCCCCTAATGTATCGGGGGTGAATAAGAAAACAGGAGAACATAGAACTAATTTGAATGGGTGATCGATGGACTTGGTGGGATAAAGGGCTTACTTCCATGCAGTATCTCTAAACTAAACTAAATTTTATGCACTGATCTTATATATCTTGGGATTATTTTTAAATTTGCACCTGGGTTTCAGTGTTGTTTTATCTGGAATAAGATTGGTCTGTGACTTCTTTGGAGCAGAAAATAATAAAGAATACATGACTATTTTTATGGGCAACTTTCTGTATTTTTGGATTCCTTTCATTCAAATTGAAGTATTTAAAAAAACGAGCAAGAGGGTCTTTTCCTCTGGACTCCGTGCCTTGTGTTCCTTCACGTGTTCCTCTTCTGGAAACTCTTTGATAGCATAATTTAAAGTTGCAAATCATTTAAAATTCAGTATATGTGTCTTCTTTTCCTAGGTATTTATGCCTTTAGCTCTGTAATTTCTCAGTCTATTCAGCATTCGGGCTGTTTATTTTGTTCAACATTCTGGGTGCTTCCAGCCTTTAGATTTAGAGTGTAGCAGCTATTTACTAATCTGCATTTGGGAAAATAATTTCCAAACGATCATGTCTTCCTTATCTTGCAGATTTATGCTGTGATTCATCACCTGCGATCGAGATGAAAGTGGAGCCACTCTAATTAGTTATGAGCAATTTTAAACAGACCAAGCAACCTGGAATGAACTGTTTGCTTCTCTTATCTAACACTCTGGGTCAAAGACTCCAGCAATTCACGTGAGCTGAAAAACAGAAAAAAAAACCCCACCAGAATCTGGGAGAAAAAACAAGTCACATTTGAGGGGAAAGTAAGTGAGAGTGGTGTGTTTTATGTCACCAATCCTTCACCTGTTTGGGAGTTTGGCAATGCTTCGGTAATTCAATTTCTGTGTGATTCATATCTAGGTAAAGAAATTGTATCTGCAGGTAACCGGGAGAGTGGAGCAGCGACAAAAGAGTGTGAATAATAGCCTTTGGAGGATCACACGCATAGGCTCGATATACAAGACAGCAGGCATTCTTGTATATAGTATCTCAGATAAGCAAAACACTAGATATTTAAACATGGTGAAGCTTTCATTTGTCAGTTTATTGCAGTCACCCCACCTCACCTTTTATATTGTGTGTTGGCTTTCATTTCTGGTGGGTCTTTGGAGCTCAATTTTTATCATTAAAAATGTAAATGGAACATGAGTGAATGAAGTAAGGGAGCTTTTATGTGATAATTTGTAGACCATGTTATTACTTATTTAACAGTTCATAAATACTGTGTTTCTTGAAAGCGATAGGTGATTATGATCAAATTAAATAGATACTGCAGAGTTCCGCAATCTCTAATTTAATGCATGTCCCAGCTGCAATTACAAATAAATAATGTAAGTATGTACACAAACACTCCACACACATCAAAGAATAACGTATGAGCCTTTTATAACAAAGAACAATATTAATTTGTTTTTGCCAGAACTGAGTTCAGGAGAAAAGTACAATTGAACAAGATTTTGAAACAGTAATTCGAACAATCTATAAGTATTAAATGTGGCGGGAGATTGCGACTTTCACGTGGTCCACCCTGTTTCGACTAATGCAATCAACCCGACGTGCACAAGAAGATCAAAGAGAACAAGTTGACCTACAACTTTCGGCTGTGCACGCCATACACAAGAAGAAGAAGAAAAGTAGTATTAAATCATCACCTGCTAATCAATATTCATATTTAAACCAAAAGGCCACGGCTTCAAAAGCTAGTGGAATAGAAATATTTCAGCATCCGGAAACACAATTGTGAAGAGGACATCAAACAAAGTTAGTGCATATGAAAGCAGAGATAGTTAACTAACATGGACTGAAGATTGGTTAACAGGCAGAAGATAGTGGGTGGGAATATATATGGGCCGTTTTCAGATTAGAATACTGTGTCTAGAAGGGTGCTGAAGGGATCATTGATGGTACCCCAATTGTTCACATTCTATCCCAATAATTTAGATGCGGGGACCAAGTGCCATCATCAAAGACAACAAAATGATAAAACGTGACAAAATTGCACAGAGGCTGCAGGAAGTTACGGATCAACTAAATGAATACAAGAGGGCATAGCAGATAGAAGATAATGTGTAAAATGTGAGGTTACCCGTTTCAAAAGGAAAAGGGGAGTGTTTTTTTTTAAATTATGTGAGATTCAAATGTGTTGTTATTTGGAAAGACACGGTTTCCCTACACAAATAACTGAAAAGTAACATGCAGGTTAATATAGCATTTCAGAGTTAGAGGGGTAATTTTGACATTCATTGCAAAAGATCTTGAGCAAAAGAATAGAGAAAATGTTCTGAATTTATATGGGGACTTGGTAAGTCTTCACAAGGAACACTGCATGCGAGTCCAGTTTCCCTTCCTGAGGAAGGATTTGCTTTGAATAGAAGAAGTGCAATGAAGGTAGATCACAAAATGCTGGAGTAACTCGGTGGGACAGGCAGCATCTCTGGAGAGAAGGAATGGGTGACGTTTCGGATCAAGACCCTTCTTCAGACGGATGTCAGGGGAGTGGGCAGGACATAGATAGAATGCAGTCGGAGACAGTAAGACTGGTGGGAGAACTGTGATGGGGGAGGGGATAGAGAGAGATGGGAAAGCAAGGGCTATTTGAAGTTAGAGAAGTCAATGTTCATACCGCTGGGGTGTAAACTACCCAAGCGAAATATGAGGTGCTGTTCCTCCAATTTGCGCTGGGCCTCACTCTGACAATGGACAGAAAGGTCAGATTGGGAATGGGAGGGGGTGTTAAAGTGCTGAGCAACCGGGAGATCAGGTAGGTTAAGGTGGAGTAAGCGGTGATGTACAGAAGTTCACACCATAGTAGATGAGGTTGGAGGAGGATCAAGTGAAACTCTGCCTCACCTGAAAAGACTATCAGGGTCCTTGGGTGGATTCGATTGGAGAGGTAAAGGGACAGGTGTTGCATCTCCTGTGGTTGCAGGGGAAAGTACCTGGAGAGGGGGTAGTTTGGCTGGGAAGGGACGAGTTGATCAGGGAGTTGCGAACTGAATGGTCTCTGCCGAAAGCAGAGAGGGGTGGAGATGGGAAGATGTGGCCAGTAGTGGGATCCCGTTGGAGGTGGCGAAAGTGTTGGAGGATTATTTGCTGTAGTGTAGTGAAGGTTCACTCGACAAGTTTATGGATTGGGGCTTGGGTTGGAAGAGCGGGTTCAGCGTAAGAATGTCTTATGAGAAGAAATTAAGTTTACAAGGCTAATAATATTCCTAGAATTTAGAGGATTGAGAACTTTTATAGACTTGGGAAGGATTGATGTTTTCCTTGGCTAAAGTAGCAAGAACAAGGTCTCAAACTAAGGAATTGCCAATTCAGAGCAAAGGTGAGAGGATTTTCGACATTCAGAGGTCCGTATATTTATGGAATTGTCCAGTCAAATGTGGGCTGTGGGAGCTCAGTTGTTGAATGTATTCAAGACAGACAGAGATCAATGTTTTTAGATATTAAACAAATCATAGAAAACAAAGATAGTACAGCAAAGTAAGTCTAAAGTAAATGATAACCCATGATCTTCATGAATAGTTGAACAGGCACTCAGGACCAAATGGCCTCCTCCTGCTTCTATTCCTTATTGTCTTATCCCACGTTCTCCATCATCATTAAACACATGGAGATGAAAATAGATGTCCATAGGATGACTTCACTCATGAGATGGTGAGCTACAGGTGAGCAGGGAAAGATTCTCATGATGTAGTGTCTGGTAGGTGAGGGGCTCAGATTCAGTTGTTTGGGGGAGGGTTGAGAGCTTAATAATAAGTCCGCACTGAAGATAGATACAAGAAATTGAGTAAAGCAGCAGAGCAGGAAGCATCTCTGGAGAAAAGGAATCGGAGATATTTCGGGTCGAGACCCATCTTCAGTCTGAAGAAGAGTCAGCCCACCAAATAATGTAACACAGATAGATATCTGAGAATCATAGCATCGCATCATGATATGGGGTAGAATGAACTAATCCAGCCCCACTCTTCTATTATTTTCTTATAGAGTTGTACCTGATCATGATCCATGATTTTAACCACATTTGATTTTAACCCTCTCCTCTTAGCTGAACAACTCTGTTTCTGCATAGTTTCCATTGGGCTGAGATTCATCATCCCTGGTAAACACCCTGATTAATCTGTTGCACAGTTTCTAGAATCTGAATAAAATGTGTTGTCCAGAGTTAAATCCTTGCTGAATAGATCTCCAAGTTAGTACTCTGCCCAAAGTTTGTAAATACACCCAGAATCTTGAGTCTAGACCATTGATATTAGTCCAAAGACGTTCAATGATTCTTATCCCAACTCTTGAGGAATGTTGTGAATGTCTACCTACTCAGTAACGCAAACATTTGCAATTATTTTCCACATTGTTCTCCCTACATTCTCCCTCACTTTGGTTTTCAGCTTTGTTAATACATTTTGTGCAATGCATTTTCCGTGCCTCCTTTCTGAAATACTTTCTCTGTCATACCAAGGGCACTTTAAAGGAACTGCAGATGCTGGTTTATACCAAAGATAGACACAAATTGCTGGAGTAACTCAGTGGGTCGGGCTGCATCTCTGGAGAAAAGGGATGGATGACGTTTTGGGTCGGAACCATTATTCAGACCACTCCATGTTTATAAGGTCATAAAGTCATTAGTAATAGGAGCAGAATTAGGCCATTTGGCCCATCAAGTCTAATCAGCCATTCAATCTTGGCTGATCTATCTCTCCCTCCTAACCCCATTCTCCTGTCTTCTCCCCATAACCCCTGGCACACATGACACCCAAGAATCTATCTCTGCCTTAAAATATGCGCTCGCAAATCTATGCCTGAGAAGATGGGCAGATGATCTGACCAAAGCCCTGGACTAACTTCTTATTTTCTCAGTATCTGAGCAAGAGTCACATTCTCAATATCTTTCCTTTTGGAGAACTGGACAGTTGCATTATACTTTTGCTATAAAATGCTTGCTAGCATGTAAACATTTCCCAAACATCACGTACGTCTTGCCCAGAGTGGGGCAATCGAGAACCTGGGGAAATGGGTTTAAAGTAGAGGGGAAATCATTTAATAGGAATCTGGGGAGTAACAAGCTGCCAGAGGAGGTAGTTGAAGCAGAGACAATCGCAATGTTTGAGAAAAAATTAGACAGATACATGGAAAGGGCAGATTTAGAAGCATATGAGCCAAACGCAGGCAGGTAGGACGAGTGTAGAATGTTGGATGGTGCGGGCAAGTTGGGCCGAAGGGCCTGTTTCCACGCTGTGTGACTCTATGACTATTACATTATTTATGGATTTACAAAAGTTCAATTTACAAATTATTGCTTTAATACCATTGAGTTTTAGCACTACTTGTCTTTGATTTACAAATTTATTTTTGTTATAATAAATTGTGCACAACTCTCTGCCCACTAGAAAACACTGTGGCCAAATTCCCACAATTAATTTTGCTTAGTCTCAATTTACAACATTTTGCATAACAAATCATTTTTCCAGGAATGTAACCTTTTATTCAATTTGCTTGTTCAATCGTATTACTTTTAGCTAAGTACAATTACAAACAGAAATTATTTAACTAAACCAACTGCCTGGTGATTCATTGCCAACTCATCACATTTCAGTATCTATAAATAAGTCAACATTTCATGCAGATTTCCCCATGGCTCTAATGCAATAATTTCATCACTCTTCACCAGTGCTAAAACTAAGCACTGGAATTTTACAGTTCCATATTTAGGTTTTAATGTGTTAGATGTGGGCCATAGTTGTAGGCAAGTCTGGCTGTGGCTGTCGGCTGGCTGATGATGCATTACCTTACCTACGAACTGCTACTAAATAGGCCATTGAGGAAAGATCATGTCTAGAAACCCTCTTTCTCAAAAGTGGGCGGCACATTGGCGGTAGAGTTGCTGCCTTACAGCGCCAGAGACCCGGGTTCAATCC
Organism: Raja brachyura; assembly: GCA_963514005.1. Next base: position 30,944,132 of record OY740808.1, read on the forward strand.
AGGTCTGTACAGAGTTTGTACATTCTCCCCGTGACCTGCGTGGGTTCTCTCCGAGATCTTCGGTTTCCTCCCACACTCCAAAGAAGTACAGGTTTGTTGGTTAATTTGCTTGGTATAAAATGTGGAAAAGAATTGCACGAAGTGTGTGTAGGATAGTGTAAGTGTGCGGGGATCGCTGGTCGGTGAGGACTTAGTGGGCCAAAGAGCCTTTTTCCGAGTTGTATCTCTAAACTAAACTAAACTAAACTAGTTTAGTTTAAACTAGTTTAATCTGTAGGAGATTCGAGGGCTGCAAGCTGGTACGCCAGATGCCATTGCCACTTGGCTTGGGTGGGACATATGCAGTCGATGTCTGGTAGATGTTCGAAGAGACAATTGGCACAGACATTATGTACCGAAGAGCCTTTTTCTGTGATGTACTGTTCTATGACTTTAGACTTTAGCGCAGAAACAGGTCCTTCACCTCACTGAGCATGTGCTGACCAGCGATCACCCCACACATTAGCACTATCCTACACAGTAGGGACAATTTACAATTTTACTGAAGACAATTAATCTACAAACCTGTAAGTCTTTAGAGTGTGGGAGGAAACCCCATATGGCACAGGGAGAATGTACAAAGACCATACGGCCAGCACCCATAGTCATGATTGTACCCAGGGGTCTGGTGTCGTGAGGCAGCAACTCTACTGATGCAGCACTGTGCCACCCCTATGTTCTGTATTGCAGAGAATTGTTGATTGATACCATATCCTGGATAAACCGAGTCCTTGAGAATAAAGCTGAGGAAAATTTGTTTCGCCAAACTCATTCTTTATTTCTATCGATAGCTTCTTTGGTAAAGTACAGCATCAACATGAAGAGACTGACAATTTGAAGTATAACAGCATAGAGTCTCAAATCTCAGGAATATTTACCTTCAACATATCCATGCCTATTATTCATTGGCACTAAAAAAGTACATTTTCTGAAAGTAAATGCAAAGAATTAAAATAATTATATAGATATATAATGAGTGTAGTTGAGAATTTTGGGAACAAATCTTGCTGTGCTTCACTGAATCCTCAGATGCCCTCAATGAAATATTGAACGGATGTAAATTATTGTTCACAGTCCAGACAGATAATGCTTTACCTGTCCAGATTAATTTTCATCTCAAGAAAGGCAAAACCTTTTGCCTTGTTTTTGTGCATTTAAATCACAACTCACCAACATGGTTGGGAATGAAATGTAATTCAGAAGAGCACCCTGTGTTCTGCTCCCTTGGAGATATATTATGAGGGGGAAAGGGCTGAAGGCAGGCAAGTGGATGTAGATAGCAATGGACAACTGTAGCACAGCGGAAGAGTAGCTTCCCTGCATCGCCAGAGACCAAGGTTGGAACCTAACTAAGGGTGTTGCCTATACGGAGATTGTATGTTCTCTCTGTGACAATGTGGATTTTCTCCTGGTGTTCCGGTTTCCTCCCACACACCAAATATGTACAGGTTGGTAGGTTAATTGGCTTATGTTAATTGTAAATTGTGCGTAGTATGTAGGGTAATGTCAGAGTATTGCTGGCCGGTGCAGACTCGATGGGCCGCAGGGCATGTTTCCACGCTAAAGCATTGGAGATGAAGGTGACTGTGACCTGCAGCAAAAATGTTCAGATTGTAACTTTAACGGGAAGTCCAGAAATGTAGGTGGAACTGTTTCTGGAGTGTGTCAGAGCATAATAAAAGTGTGTGGAGAAATCAACAGCAAGAAATATGACCGAAGAATTTACTTTCTGTGTCCAAGTTAGGGGAATTGGTGATATTTTAGTGTGGAAGTGACTGGTAGGTTTGCAAATGTGAAATAGAAAGGATAGTAAATATAGAAAAGCCCAAATGAATTGCTGTAGTGTAAGAGAATTGCTCGGGATGAAATTGGAGATGTCTACATTTCTGCTACGGAGAATAGTGTAGGAGATATTTTACTGTGAAATGGTTTGGATGCTGAATGCAGAGCCGAACAGTGACAATTTACTTTTGATATTTCTTGCCTTTCCTCACTTCTCACAATGTTCTTGTATTGTTAGAAATTCAAAACTCCTTGTCTTTTTCTGTCCAGGTGAGCAATGTTGTGTTCACAAAAACATCAACACACAGTTGATGAGAACAATTGTACATATAATGCTTTAAAGTTATTCCTTCCTGTAATTTTCACAGTTGTGAATGTTGAAGTCCAGAAATTAAGGCTCATCTATTTCAGGACAACAATTGCAAAGAGCTACAATTATTTATTTCTGCCAATTATTAATGATTGAATCGGTGCTGTAAAGGACACTGGTGGTTTATAAAGGAATGGTTTCATGAATTATGACATTGTTGGAATAATCTTGAGAGAACTGCTACCTAGTTGCTCTATATGGCGTAAACTGGGGTAATTTGAGAAGCTTCCCTCCATGATTTCAGGGACGTTGTTAATTGGTATTTCTTAACATACAAAATGATGAAGGCTGAATTTCATCCTTCTGGAAGTTTATTTATTTTCTTCAGGCCTATTGAGTTCACGTTTGTATAAAAGCAGCCTTAAGAGATCAGGCAGAATGGTGTTTACCGAAGATCAAAATAGTGACACAAGCTATGTTTCCAGAAGGACCACAGCCCTTCTGGCTTGGCAGAGAACAACCATATGTGCAGGTCAAGATTATATATTTTCATTGATCTGAAAGATAATATTTCAGAATCCTCACCCAAATGCTGGTATCAGAACATCAAATTCAATTGTTTTCATTCATTCATTAATTCATTAATTTGTTCTATATCTCTCTACATCACCGTGAATATCTCTCGTTTCCCTTTCGATTAACTCTCAGTCTGAAGAAGGGTCTTGACCCGAAACATCGCCCATTCCTTTTCTCCAGAGATGCTGTCTGACCCGCTGATATACTCCAGCTTTTTGTGTCTATCTTCGGTTTAAATCAGCATCTGCAGTTCCTTGCAACAAATCAAATCGCTCCAGTTGATCACACATAATGAATTCCCTGTTACTATAAGAAATGGTCTGACATTCTGCCCAAGCAAAGGGGAACACAATTTCCTCTATATTTTTTGTCAAAAGCCAGATCATGTGGTTTTATGGATCTCAAATTTAAATACACTCTGAAGCCAAATAGTTATTTTTTCCCAAAATATCCAGATAAATTAAACCAAACTAGATTCAAGTTATTTTAATATCTCCAGTTTAACAAGGCTGATGTAGCAGAGAATACTTTCAAGGCATGGGCTAGGGTAGTTGAAATGGCAGCTCACCATCACGTTCTCAAGGCCAGTCGGGGTGGGCAATAAACGTTGCCAGAGATCTTGTTCGAGAAACTCACATTCTATAAATAAATAACTCGAAAAGTTACATCCTTTTCTCCTCTTATAGAATAGGATTAAGTCATGAGTGTCTTATTTCCGTGTCCCAGATAGAACAATGAAATTCTTACTTGCAGCAGCACAACCAAATATGTAAACATAGAACACTGTAAACAGGCGAAAAAAAGTTCAGTAGGTGTATATATGCCTGTACACGCATATACATACATATACATGTGAGCATATATATATAGGTATGTATGTATATATATATGTGTGTGTATGTATATATATATATGTATATATATGTGTGTGTGTATATATATATATATATATATATATATATATATATACACACATATACACACACACACATGTATTTATATGCCTGTACACGCATACACACACACATATATATATATATATATATATATATATATATATATATATATATATATACACACTCACATATGCATTTATATATGTGTAATATGTATGTATATGTGTACATGCATATATACACACACTGAACTGTTTTCCTTGTTACACACGCACATATGTATCCATAAAAAAACAAAAACAATAATAGTGCAAATTAGAATTCCATTATTAATGAAAGTTACCAATAATCCTGAAATAATCCAGCATCTGCAGTTCCTTCTTTAACACCAATAATCCTGAAATCTATGTTCACCAAAGATAACCAAATTCATGTAGACATTTAATTACTTTGACATATCCTGCAAAAATATTTTTGATTTGTCCTAATTTTATTATTGAAATTCCATCACAAAATATCTTCAACGCTGCATTTCCCTCAGTTCCCTGCACCTTGCCTATCCCTTACTGAATGCTACTCTTATCTTCGGTATTAAGTTTGCCTAAGCAACTCAATCCTATCCCATGTGCATTCACCAATTCTTTAAGTGTGGTGTTGATGACACTTTCCTTCATCTCCTTTCACTGCTTCTATGCATCTGGTACATTGATTGTGATAAATTACTAGCAGTGTAAGTAATCAGTGCCACATCATCAATATTATAGCTGGGTCTGTACACTGACAAGAATCTCTTTAAGAAGTAACAAAAGGAAAAAAATTAATAGTTGCACGGCTGAAACTGTTGTCCTTTAAATGTACAAAATTAATATATTGTAAAACTAAACAATTGTGAACCCTAAAAATATATGGGATGGTTGAAATATGAACAACTTTCTTCTCAGTTAACAGAAAAAGCATGAGGTGCAGAATTATTTGCTTCACTTATTATTTATTTTGATTGCCAATATTCTCTACCATGTAGAAATATAAATTAGTTTTGCGTGCTAAATGCATAAAGTAACAATGCATGTGCTTGGAACACTTGTTTCTGAAATTCGGTTCCACTGATGCTATTGACTCTGAACCGTTTTTTCAAGGAGTGTTCTGTTATAACAGTGGTAGATAACAAATATTTGTTGACATGACACAGGTATAACACATAATTTCTGTTATTTATTCCAGTGGACAAATCTTGTTTTCTCTTCAGCACTAATCACAAGTGGGAATAATCTGGTGAAATTTACTGATTGGATATATGAAATTATTTTTTGAGAGTGGTGTCATTATAGTGCAACTTAGAGGTATGCCACCCTTTCCTGTTGCTTTGATACACCCGTTCAATTTGGTTGAAGAGAAAATAAGGTTAATGAGTTTTGTTCCTGGGAATTGAATATGTGTAACAATGCCTCTTGATTTAACTTTCATACTGATAGTAAGGTGAAGTAATCAACTATTTACAATGGCTGGGAGCCCAAAACAATTCAAATAAATTGTGCACAGTCCCATTGCTAATCTTTACTTTAACATATTAATTGCATGAAGACGCAGATGATTGAGACATAAAGTTATAAAAACACAGCAAAAAATAGCTCCACAACAGTAGTTTGTTTTTTTCTTTAAAATCTTTTAATTTTACCCTCAGTCGGTTATAGTCATAGCAAAATAAGTTTAGTCAAATTGAATCTCTTTGTATTCCAGCTTTGCATTGGAATGAGTTTTAAAGATCAGTGAAACAGTATCCGAAATTGCTCATTTGTATTCAAGGTGGAATCTGTACTCAACTCTTAAATAATTCATTTTTGTCTAGAGACTAGAACATCAAGAAATAAAGATGTTTTAATCATGACTGGATGGAAATACCAGGAAGGTTTCAAATACTCCTTTTCTTTTGCAGTCCCTTCTTCATTCTCTTCTCTACATCTGTACTATAAAGTTCCCTACCAAAAAAATATTGGCAATTAATTTTACATCAGATTCGGTTTCGGCTTGCAGAGATAGCAACAACATTGGTGTGGTAATGATTTTGTACTGTCCTAAAAAATCTTAGAAGTGTTGAGATCTGGAGGTTTATACCAAGCTAAAACCAGAGAGCAAGAGGTACCTATAGTAAATGTGATCTTGATCAATATTGAATATATGGTCTGTACAGGAAACCAAGAAAGAATTTGTTATTTCAACACGAGATGCTGTAAGAGCACAATTTCTCATAAGATTGTTAAGACTATTGTGATTAAGACCAGAACTTGCATAGGGCAGCACGGTGGTGCAGCGTTACAGTGCCAGAGACCCAGGTTCGATCCTGACTATTGGTGCAGTCTGAACAGAGTTTGTACGTTCTCCCTGTGACCGCGTTGGTTTCCTCCGGTTCTCCAGTTTCCTCCCACACACCAAAGACATTCAGGTTTGTAGGCTAATTGGTTTAATACAATTGTAAATTGTCGCTAGTGTGTGTAGATAGTGTTAGTGTGCGGGGATCGCTGGTAGGCGCGTACTCAGTGGGCCAAACGACCTGTTTCTGCAACTGTATCTCCAAACTAAATACTAAAACTACATTTCCAACCAAGATACCTAATACAAATGCAAATAAAATACCAATTATTTTTTATTATTCTATTATTATAAATAGGTTTATAATAGATAAACATCTATTATTTCTTAACCATCTTTTCCATCTTTAACGTCATGAATTTTAAGACGTGAATATTTTTTTGTTGTGTTGTCTATGTCTCAATGTTACACATTTCCCTGCAAATAATATTTTAAAGTAGCGTCAATCTGATACCGTAAAAATGTTGCAATCAAATTGTTTAATTTTATAGGAAAACTAAAGGGCCTGTCCCACTTACGCGATTTTTTTGGCGACTGCCGACACAGTTGCAGCATGTCGCCTAAAAAGTAACAACTGGACCCCCCCCCCATGACAATGTCTACAGCAACCTACAGCAACCAGCGACCCAATTGTCGTGACTTAGGACGTCCACCTACGACCACACCTACGACAACCCACCACCACACAAGTGACAACCGAAGTCAACCTACGTCCACCCGCGACAAGCTACGACAAGCAACAACCCTGTCGGCGACAACTGAAGAGGACTGAAGACAATTCAGTTGCCGATACCTGTCGCCTGTTGACGTAGGTCGACGTAGGTAGTCGCCAATGGAATTCACCAAAGTCAGACCCAGCGACAACCAACATGACCTGGCGACAACCTACGACAGCACCTACGACAGGAGAAGACAGGCAACATCAAGCCCACTGTTGCCGAAAAGTTTTGAACATTTCAAAATCCAACGTCGACAAAAATAAAGTTACGACACTTGCGAAGACAACTCATGACAATACAGGCACCTATTTTCCGCCTGTCGCCGAAAAAAATCACCTAAGTGGGACAGGCCCTTATATGAAGATAACTTGTGGCATTCATGTACTTCGCAACAGTTCAAATTGCTGAACCGTTAAGGTTGGGTAATTTACAACCCAATGGTATGAACATTGAATTCTCTAATTTTAAGTATCATTCCTCCCTCTCCCACTCCCTTTCCGGTGCCCTCACCCTCTGGGTGTACCCATTTCTTCCACTATCCCACCTCACTTTCCCCACTCACTCTCTGTCCCCTTTCACCCACATCCCTTCCCTGGCTTTACATTTCACTCCTCTTCGCTCCTTATCTGCCACCTTTTATGGGGCGGCATGGTGGCATAGCAGTAGAGTTGCTACCTGACAGCATCAGAGACCCCGGTTCAATCCTAACTATGGGCGCTGTCTGCACGGAGTTTGTACATTCTTCCTGTGACCACGTCTGTTTCCTCTGGCTGCTCTGGTTTCCTCCCACTCTCCAAAACTTTGTAGGGTTGTTGTTTAATTGGCTTCTGTAAATTGTAAATTCTCCTTAGTATGTAGGATAGTGCGAGTGAACGGGGTGATCACTGATCAGTGCCCCATCGGTGGGCCAAAGGGCACCATGCTGTATCTCTAACATATAAAGTCATTTTGTCTCCTTTTCACCTCAAACCTGTGTCACTTATTCTGCCCGTTTGCCAATCAAACCCCTATCGCCTGTATCCACCTGTCACTTGCCAGGCTTTGTCCCACCCTCACCTCTTTCCCTGCTTCCTTACCTCTATTACAATCAGACTGAAGAAGGATCACCACCCAAAATCTGACCAGTTCATTCTCTCCACAGATGCTGCCTGACCGCTGAGTTCCTCTAGCACTTGTGTGTTACTCAAATAGGTTTCAAATAGTTTTGGTGCCTTCTGCCCCATTTATTCAAGATTAATATACATACCTAGAGGCTTACAAAAATACATAGTTTTTGTCACATCTGTAAGTTTTTTTGATGTGACTGCTGCTATTTGTTGGGAAATAAAATTTAAATAAATGCAGAAATCCTAACAGCCTAATCTCATGCTGTGGGACCTTATTGGTCAGATAGATAACAAAATCTTATGTAATTTTCTTTGTTTGGGGTTATTGGTTGGGGACGATCAGCCACGATCACAATGAATGGCGGTGCTGGCTCGGAGGGCCGAATGGCCTCCTCCTGCACCTATTTTCTAATTCTATCTAACACTAAAAGAAATGCTAAGGTTATACAAATGCATTTTATACCTGTGCAACAGTATCCAAGACTAATTCCAACATTGTTGTGTCACTAGCCTTACATTCTGTTTATTTCTCTGGAATTACAATTAGTCTCGTGAGGATCAGGGATGAATTTACCGAACTGTACAACTTTCTCAATTAAAATACTGCAGATGGAAAAAATCTGAAATAAAAGCAGAGAGTGTTGCAAAATTATAAATTGCAGTGAAGCACTGGGTGGAAAAATCCTGTGACAGTAGAGACAACAAGCTAGTATATTATATACGATGTTGTATATAAAATGGTGAGAGACACAGATAGGATGGGCTGCCAGAATTTTACTTCGGAGTCATGTGAGTGATTACGTCTGACGCATGGCGCAGCGACCGGCTGGGAGGAGCAGCGCTTCTCCAGCGGTAAGTTTAAAAAGCCTCAGGTAAGTGTCAAACTTGTTGGAGGTCGTTTCTGCGCTTGTTAAATCTTGTTACAGGAGGACAAGTCCAAGCATGGAGAAATCGTTGAGAGCAAGGCGAGCCATTGCAAAAGTAACTAAAGTCCACGAGAATGCGGGTAGCGGGCAGACGCCTAGCTCATCTACTGAGTCGCTAGTAACAAGACCAGCGACTACAGACTTGGTGTCTGAGGAAACCGTGGCTGCACCGGAGGGGCGTAAGGCCACCAGAAAGTCTGTTCGGCCGATAGACTCGGACCAGTCCGGTCCCTCGAGAATGGATACCGTAGCACGGATATCCAGGATGGAGCTCCTATTGGAGAGGATGCTCCATCAAGAGCGCCAGCCTCTCCAAGAGCCCACACCAGCGGCACCTACAGGGCTGCCTAGTGTCTCCCTGTTGGAGGAGGAGAGCATAACGGGTCAGTACGATTCTGACGTCGAATCTATGGGCTTCGCATTGGAGGCTACCCCAGGAGACGAAAGGCACGAGCCAGAGGTCCCATAGCTGGTGGCTAGGTTTGCCATCCCAATAGACTACAAAGAGCCACTGGGGGAAGAGCTGGCTGCCAGTATAAATTACATGGCCTCGCACCAGGTTCAGGAGCTGGCCATGGATACAACGGCCAAATAATATGAAACCCCGGCGAATTGTATCCTGCTTAAAATGCCGGCCGTAAACCATGCCATCTGGGGCCATATGGGAGTAGGCATCCGGGAGCAGGAGATAAAACTGCAAAGGGTGCTGAAGCTGCTCGCATCCGGCATTACGGCTTTCGGTAGGTTTGTGGATGGTGGGCACCTGACTGATGTTCAGCAGGAAGCCCTGGTTCTCATGTGTAATGTTCACTTTGAGATTAACTGCCTTAGGAAGAGAGCCTACCATTAACCCAAGGTTCGCTGCCCTGTGTAAGCCTAGTAACATCCAGCCACCGAATCTGCTGTTCGGGGAAGACCTCGCTAAGCGGGTGAAGGAGCTGGACGACGAGGCAAAAACCGTTGGGCTCATCAAGGCGCCAGTGACCAGCAGAACCCTTCGGAGGCAGTACCCCTACAAGCGGTTTGCTGAAACCGGGTCCGGTCAAGTACCAGGCCGGCCATTCAATATGCGCAGGAGTACAGGCAAACATGCCTTTTCCTTCCAGAACCAGGGGACAAAGAACTCCACCGGTAACCATGGAGGTAGGTGGGTCTGGTTTTTGTCGAAACATATTGAGTAAGAATTACCTACCAGTTGGGGGGAGGTTACACTGGTTTCTGAAAGAATGGTATGAAATAACATCAAACTTGTTTATACTGCAGAGTATAGAAGGGTTTTGAATTGAATGTATTCCCAATTTGTGTCCACCCACCCAGCACAAACCAGTACGGGCACTCATTTTTTCACAAAAAGCGAATTTGGAGATTCAAGCTGAAATTGCAAAATTATATTTTAAAGGTGTAATTGAGAAGACAGTTTATCAAACTCACCAATTCATATCCAATATCTTTCCTAGACCAAAGAAAGATGGTGGGAGTCAGATTATTTTGGACCTGACAGGACTTAATCCGTTTGTGCAGTATAATCATTTAAAATGGAAACATTTGCTACTGCCAAGCAATTGGTTTTGAGAGGGTGTTATATGGCATGTATAGACGTTCAGGATGCATATTAATCAGTGCCTGTTCATAAAGTGGATCGGAGATATTTGAAATGTAGCTGGATGGGACAATTATTGCAATTTAATGCACTGCCTCATGAGTTAACCTCAGCCCCTAGATTATTTACAAAGCTGCTAAAACCAGTACTGGGTTTACTCTGGGCACAGGGTCAGATTGTAATGGCTTATTTGGATGACATCTTAATAATTGGAAAAACACTTGTGGCAGCTGAGTTATCATTTTCAGCTGTTAAACACATGGTTGAGAGATTGGGGTTTATCATCCATCCAGCTAAATCAAAATTGGTGCCGGTTAAAGTAATTGACTATTTGGGATTCACAGTTAATTCAACTCACATGTCTGTGACTCTGCCCAAGCGCAAGATATTAGCTTTAATTGAAGGCTGTATCAAGCTCTTGGGGGAGCAATCACCTTCAATTAAACAGGTGGTCAGCTTGATTGGCAAATTGGTAACTACCTTTCCAGCTGTGCTGCCAGTATGGACCTATGCATTACTAAAATTTACAGATGCCAAAGGTACAGAATATGTGCAAGTCATTTCAATCGGCCCATGCAATTACCATCTGAAGCCATTGCTGAAGTACAGTGGTGGATAAGAAACATTTCAAATTGTTCTAGCAAAATTCTGATGGAAGCACCTTCAGTTGTTTTGCAGGCTGATGTTAGTGCCCTAGGTTGGAGTGCTACTGATACCAGGTCTAGCTGTGGAGGCAGATGGAATAGGTATGATCTCCAATCACATGGAATTAATTATTTAGAGCTTTTAGGAGCATTTTTTGGGCTTAAGACTCACTGCATCACTAAGTATCACTTACATGTTCAGCTTCAGATTGACAACACCACGGCAGTAGTGTTTGTTAATCACATGGGTGGAATCAAGTCAAAATCTTCTGATGGATTGGCTAACCTTATTTGGCACTGGTGCATTGAAAAGAACATTTGGATTTCAGCTGTCTACTTGCCAGGCAGGTTCAATATGGTGGCAGACACCAAGTCATGCAAATTCAATGACAACACATGGTGGATGTTGAATCATTAGCTATTTAAGGAAATTGTTGTTTGGTATGGGATGCCAGATATTGATTTGTTTGTATCCAGACTCAATCACCAGGTACCGAAGTATGTTTCATGGCAACCAGATCCAGGGGCAGTAGCGGTGGATGCGTTCTCACTACACTGGGGCGGAATGTTTTTATATGCATTTCAGTCGGTGCTTGATCAAGATCAAGCAGGATTCCGCTTCAGGAGTTTTGGTGATACCCGACTGGCCTACACAGCCATGGTTCCCTCTCATTTCGGACAGTATTACACAGCCTACTATGGTGGTTCCAAAACGTCATGATCTATTGGTGCACCCTGTGACTGGAGATCAACACCCATTGCATGATCATATTGATTTGTGAATTTGCAGATTCTAAGAAGGTCATACCTGGATCTGGGACTGTCCAATTGTACCATGGATGTCATCACATCATCCAGGAGGGATAGTATGAAAAAGCAGTACATCTCTCATGTCAGGAAATAGGAGGAGTTTTGTTTACATGGGAACATTACATACCACACAGCTTCCATCCCAGATGTGCTCGAATTTCTCTCCAATTTACATTTCGATGAAAGGTTGGGCAATAGTGCCATCAATAGTCCCAGGAGTGCCCTGTCATCGTACCTATGCCGGGGGGGTTGAATTTCAGTCTGTAGGATCTCATCCGTTAATATCCAGATTTATGAAGGGTGTTTTTAATTCCAATCCCCCCAGGCCTAGGTACTCTGAAACCTGGGATGTGAGCATGGTACTGACACTGCTTCGTCAGTGGGGTACAGCCACATGCTTGTCATTGCCAAAGATTACCCTAAAGTTGGTTATGCTCATGGCGCTGGTATCAGCGCAAAGGGTTCAGACTTTGCACAAACTGCGTCTGGACAGGATGGTGTCATCAGGGAATGACGTTATATTTTACGTCTATGACCTAATTAAACAAAGCAGACCAGGGGTGTCAGGATTCAAGCTTGTACTGTCAGCATATCCCACAGATTTATTGCTGTGTGTAGTGGGGCACTTGAGGCGTTATATTGAGCTCACCAATAGCCTCAGAGGCACCTAAGTAGCATTGTGTATTAGCCACAAAAAGCCACATATGAAAGTGTCAGTTCAGACCATTTAAAGATGGCTGAAACAAGTGCTGGGTTGTGCAGGAGTTAATACTGACAATTTAAAATCTCACTCCACCAGGGCAGCATCAACGTCAGCAGCGAGGGAAATGGATGTCCCTCTAGACCATATCCTCGCGGCTGCAGGATGGTTAAATGAATTGACTTTTAGAGGTTTTATAATAAACCACTTATTGCACACGGGGTGTTCACCCATTCTGTTTTAAGTTCTGTTCCATAGCTTCTCCCTGGGAGAAAGGAGTCGCTGTTGTGTTTCTTTTGTTTATTTGTGAATTAAAGCATCAACATGTTAATCAGTACCATGTTTCAATGTATTGCTCATTATTCACTCCTCCTGAGTCGACTGATGCATTGTGAGACGCCCGGATATGGATCGGCTTGAAATCACAGACCTTTGAAATCTTCATGGAATCACTCATGTGATTCCGAAGAAAAATACGTGCCCACCGCTCCTGGCCCTCAAAATGTTAAAGGTCAACTGGAAGGTCTGGTTTAAAAATCATACTATGTTACTTCAGTTGCTGTTATCTGTGATTTCACACTGCTGCTTTGAAGATTGATGCGCACGCGGACTGGCTGGGTTTCTTCACGTAATCGCTCATCATAACTCCCATTAAAATAAAGATCAAACTTCAAACTAGTAAGTTCTCGTTTAATCTTGCTATCTTTTTTCCAGGATGGAAAAATCAAACACTAGAGGGCACAGCCTTAAGGTAAGTGGGGCAAAGTTTAAGGAAGATGTGAAGGGCATGAATTTTACACGGAGGGTGATTATTACTTGTGGGTGGTGGTTGAAGCAGATTTATGTTGGTGGCATTTAAAAGACTTTGGATAGGCACATGGATATGCGGTGGATAGGTGATGGTCTTGGCATCATGTTCAGCACAGATATTGTCGGCTGAAGGGCTTGTTCTTGTCTTGTACTCTTCTATTTTCTATGTTCTAATGAACCGAGACCAAACAAGATTTAATGAAGCAAATAGTGTTTTTTTTCTGGCTGAGAGATGGTGAAATCTGAAGGGGGAATATTGGAAATGGTCAGCAGGTGAGTGAAGCAATATCTCCAAGCATCTTGATCATCGCCACTTGCTCATCCAAGTCATGGCTCACCAGGAAGTCACACAGGTGAGTCGGTGTGCAGCATCTGTGGAGAGAGAAACAGAGCTTTATTTAGTGTGATATAGTGAGACTGCGTGAAAATTGTATATGGCTGCATATCTCCACGATCAGCTCCTTAGTTTTATTTCAGCAATACAAAATTAAGGAAGTTAGAATGTGTGGGAAGGAACTGCAGATGCTGGTTTACACTGAAGATAGACACAAAATGCTGGAGTAACTCAGGGAGTCAGGCAGCATCTCTTGAGAAAAGGAATAGGTGACATATCGGGTCGCGATCCTTCTTAAGACAATCCAACCCGAAACGTCACCTATTTATTTTCCCCAGAGATGATGCCTGGCCCACTGAGTTATTCCAGCATCTTGTATCGATTGAAGGAAATTAAAGATACACAAATACATACAAGAAAACACCCATACATTGAACATAGCTCTCCACCCACCATGCTCCACATGGTCATCATGCCCCATGGATTATAATACACACATTTCCTTACAGACCAGAACCAAGTAAACTCCCAGGACAGGTGAAGCGTGGATAAAACCACCATGAAAATTAGCGCAAATAACACCTAGTAAACTCAATCCAACCCCTTCTGGGAATCACAGTTAGCTCAGGAAATCATGCAAATGATAATATAATGTTACAGTGCACTTACCAATTGTGTAGGTCGAGGTCCATTCAAAACTGAACCAGGTCAAAATCTATCTGTTGAGGAATGCAGTGAATCACTTTCAATGCATGAGCCAGTAACCTGTTTCACAGGTCCTCTGTTTGGGGGTGAAACCTTGATAATGGTAGTCCTGAGCCCTAACAATAAAGTTCTGCTTCTGGATAATTCAGCTGTTTTCAACTGAAAAGTGATCTTATGACGCTGTTGAAACAAGGAACTTCAAAATATAAAACAAAGTGACTTTAGACATTAGTCAGAAAAAGGGTCCAGACCCCAAAACACCACCCATCCATGTTCTCCTGGGATGCTGCCTGATCCGCTGAGTTATTCCAGCACTTGGTGCCTTTATCTTTTTACCGATCCTTGTTTTCTCTCAAGAATCTCCATATCCACCCCACACAAGGTCAGAATTGATCACAGTGTTCAAATTCAGGTCTACAATCTGGTCAGGGCAGAAATGTATGTTCCATACAGCAGATCAATTCCTACAATCTGGTCTGCAAATGAAAATAAACAGAGAAAGCCACACCAGAAAAACACGATTTCCATTTCCCATTCCACAATTGATCAAGACGTTTATGCTACTCTGCATTTCTGGAGTCTGTTCAATATAAACACATTCCTGAATGTAAAATACTGGAATTAATTTCAGGAATGACCAACTTGAGAGTGTTTAATATAAAAAGAATACCATAAACATTCTCCTTAATCACAAACAGGTAGAAACTAAGTTACTAAATGATTATGGAACTTTTGGCAGCATGGTGGCGCAGCGGTAGAGTTGCTGCCTTTCAGCGCCAGAGACCCGGGTTCGATCCTGCCTGCAGGTACTGTTTGTATGGAGTTTGCACGTTATCCCCGAGACCTGCGTGGGTTTTCTCCGCGAGCTCCGGTTTCCTCCCAAGCTCCAAAGACGTATTGGTTTGTAGGGTAATTGGCTCGGTAAAATTGTAAAGTTGTCCCCATTGTGTGTAGGATAGTGTTAGTGTGCGGGGATCAATGGTCGGCGCGGAATCGGTGGGCTGAAAGGTTGGTTTCCACTCTGTATCTCCAAACTAAAGTAAACTAAACTTTTGCAACACACTAGTGAATGCTTTATTAGTGCTTCCACATGAAAAATAAGTAACAACAGTTACCACATTGAAGCACCCAATTTGCAGTCGTATTGGGATTTATAACTTAGACACAAAATCTGCAGATGCTGTCATCTGTAGCAACAGACAATCTGTTGCAGGAACTCAGCATCTGCGGTCTCTTGTGTCTCCATTAGAAGTTCTCATATTATTGCGCATTGTGGATGGAAAGGAATAGTCAATGTTTCAGGTCAAAACCCAGCATCCGGACTTTGAATTTTTTCATTTCTGGAAGAAGACAGGGCCAGTATGTGGAGCAAGTGGCAAATAGTAGTGACAATCACAGTTGATAAGAACAGCAGTAGAATATATAATAACCCAAAACTACTCTATCATCGACATGATCATTGCTGATCCCTTACCTCAAATCACGATCAGATTTGAGTTCAAAGCATTGATTTTACTGCATATTTTGAATTGCACTGAAAACATTATTGATTATATTTGTGTACACAGAATGAGTTACACATTTCACGTCTATCCAAAGTAAAATAATCCAATGTCTATTTCAGTCAATTCAAAATGTTTAATGCGAAAAAATACTAATGGCTTGCTTCAGATTCGAATGGGTGAAAACCTGAACAACAAAGTTGAAGAAAAAGATACCAAGTGTTGGGTTAAAGCCCCTGTCCCACTTTCACGACCTAATTGGAGATCTCTACCAAGTTTGCCCTTGATTCATACTCGCATCATGGTCGCCACGAGGTCGTAGAAGATCGTAGGAGTTCTTCGTAACTCTTCCTCATGCTCGTGAGTGGTCTCCGCGTACTCTTGGCCTCAAGTAGGTCGCGACGTTTTTTCCAGCCTGACAAAAAATGTCCACGAGTAAAAAAAGTTTGGCATGGGACAATGGATAAATTTTACTCGTAGGTAGGTCGTAGGTAGGTCGTAGTAGGTCGTGATGGTAGTCGTAGGTCGGTAACAGGCCCGAGAAAAAATATGCAAACATGACATCATTTTATCATGTGATAATTTTCCACTCGTAGCTAGTCGTAGTTGGTCTTAGATGTGGAAGACTGAGGACGAGAGGGGTCGTAGGAGGTCATAGGAGGTTGTAGACATAGTCGTAGGAAGTCGTAGACATAGTCGTAGGAAGTCGTAGACATAGTCGTAGGAGGTCGTAGACATAGTTGTACGAGGTCTTTTATTTTGGCGAGTCAACACGACTTTGATATTTTTTTCAACTCGTCTAGGGTTTTCTAAAATGGTCCAAGTGGGACAGGCCCTTAACCAGGCAGGTCAGGCAGTTTCTCTGGAGAACATGGATAGGTCACGTTTCAGGTCGGGACCCTTCTTCAGACTGAGAGTGAGAGAGTCTGAATGGAACATTTGGCTTCAGTTAAGTAGAAGGATGGACATCTGTATTTCTGTTCGGTGGGTGATAAGCAACTCTCCAGTGTGACAGAAAAAGGTAGTAAGTGCTGGACTAACTCAACGGGTCAGACAGCATCTCTGGAGAACATGGATAGGTGACAATTCAGTTCGGGTCCCTTCTTTAGACTGAGAGAGTGAGGGAGACTGAATGTCCCATTTGGCTGTGGTCGACTACATGGACAGAACGGCTCATACCCTGAGTAAAAATTACATCGGCTCTTCACAAGGCTGAACACTCACTGAGAAAACATGGAAGGAACAAGTCAACACAAGAATATCTGCTTGCCTTGTCGAAGGTCAATGCAGTCCTGTTTCAAAATTGTGAATCTTTTCACTGACTTTTCATACAGAGGCAAAAGAGGAATAAGAAGCTATATTTATGAGCAGAGACTTGACACACGGAGAATATTCCCACTGGAGCAGACAAAGACTAAAAAGGGATTTAATGGAAGCTGTTAAAATTATATCCATACTGTTAAGAGGGAAAGACTATTTCCTCTAGCTGGGTGTTGGTGATGGGGGATCAACACTTTAAACTGCCATGGAGAGTGAGGAAGGATGTTACAAGAATTTGTGCTGAGAGCTCTCGGAGCATGGAATGCTTTACTGCAGATTCTGGTTAAGGCAGAAGCTGTTACATTTTTAAGGAATAATTGAATATCTTTGAAAAAGAATAACGTGCAGGCCAACAAAGACTGAGTGAGGGAAGCACTGACAGTAGGATTGCTTTAGCAAGGGGACAACACACAGACAACAAGGCTGGAATCTGGTTTAAAATCAAAATCAAACTACAATGGTGGCACGGTGATGCAGCAGTAGAGATGCTGCCTTACAGCGGTAGAGACCCAGGTTCGATCCTGACTACGGGTGCTGTCTGTACTGAGTTTGTACGTTCTCCACATGACCGCATGGCTTTACTCCAGGTATTCTGGTTTCCTCCCACATGCCAGAGATGTACAGGTTTGTAGATTAATAGTAAGATTAAATAAGAATTTACCAGTTTGAAGTTTGATATTTATTTTATGAGGAGTTACGTTGAGGAATTACGTGAAGAGCCTGCCAGCCCACATGCGCGTCAATCTTCAAAGCAGCTGGGGTCATAGATAACAGTTGTTGAACTGAACATAGTAAGATCTGAAACAGGTGACCTTTATGATAGAGGGTTGGGAGTGGAGGGCATGTAATCCCTCAACGTAACTCCTCATAAAATAAAGATCAAACTTCAAACTGGTAAGTTCTCATTTAATCTTACTATTTTACTTCAGAGTCATGTGAGTGACTACATGAAGATTTCAAAGCTCTGTGATTTCATGCATGGAAGCGAGTCCATGCACCGCACACTGCGTTAGTTGACCAAGGAGTGAAATTATAATGCATTCAGACATGAAATGGATTTAAAGCATGCTGATGCTTTATTAAGAAATAGTAAATATGAAACAAAAATGACCCCTGACATTCGGGGTAAATTATAAGACAAAATTCAAAATAGAATTAGCGAACACCCCTGGCCTGGCAATGGGATTGGTATAGAATGTCTGAAAGGTTCTCTCATTTGACCATCCCACCGCTGCAAGGATGTGGTCCTAGGAACTTCCAAATCCCTCGCAGCCCTGGTGGAGTGATATATTGTAATAAAGGTGTGGACAGCCGAAGGTCCATGGCGTATGCTACAAATTCCAATTTGAGACCTGATGCCCCTGGTCTGCTCTGCTTGACTCGGCCATGCACATAGAAAGTTATTTTATTGGTAGCTATTACCATAGTGTCCAGTCGCAGTTTATGCAGCGACTGGACCCGTTGCACCAAAACCGGCATCAGGAGCATGACCACTTTAAAAGTTAATTTGGCCAGGGACCGAGATGCAGCTGGAGCCCACCGCCGAAGCAGTGTTAGAACAATGTTCACATCCCAAATCTCCGAGTATCTAGATCTGGGAGGTTTAGTGTTAAAGATACCCTTCATGAGTCTCAATACCAGTGGGTGAGACCCGACAGCGTGGTGTTTCGACCCCAGCAATAAATATGATGATAGTGCACTCCTGGCACAATTGATGGCACTGTAACTCAGTCTATCATCAAAGTATAGACTGAACAGGAATTCCAAAACATCCGTCACACGTGCCGTGTTATGCGTGATGTTGGATCATAAGCAGAATGTTTCCCATTTTCTGATATAGGTGATGTACTGCTTTTTGGTGGAATCTCTCCATGCCGCAGTGATCATGTCCAAAGTTCGATCCATCAGTCCGAGCCCCAGAAAAGGTCTCCTCAGAGCCTGCAAATCAATAAATTTATCCGGTCATGTAATGGGTGGCTCTCCCCTGTTACAGGATAAACCAACATATTACGCCATTTGGGAATGGTCATATAAGGCTCAGATACCATTCCAAGAATCAATGGGAACCATGGCTGAGTAGGCCAGCTGGGTACTACCAAAATACTGGATGCGGAGTCTTGTTGGATCTTTTGCAAGACCCAACTGATGAAGCAAAAGGGAGGGAATGCATGGAAAAACAATCCTCCCCAGTGTAGCAAGAATGCATCCATTGCTACAACCCCAGGGTCTGGGTCCCATGCAACATATTTGGCAATTGGTGATTAAGCCGGGATGCGAATAGATTGATATCCGGCGATCCATACCAAGCAACAATGTCGGTGAACACTTTATGGTCCAACATCCATTCGATGTTGTCATTAAATTTCCGTGATGTGGTGTCCACCACTGTATTGAGCCTACCTGGTAGGCAGGTAGCTGAAATCCAAATGTTTCTTATAATACACCAGTGCCAAATAAGGTTTGCCAAATTATCACAGGATATTGACTTAATTTTACCCATGTGATTAATATATGCACCGCTGTGGTGTTGTCAATCTGAAGCTGAACATGCAGATGATGCATATTCGTACAATAAGCTTTGAGCCTATAGAATGCTCCCAACAACTCCAGATAATCAATACCATGTGACTGAAGAAATGATGACTCATGGAAATCCCATCTGCCACCACAACTAGAGATGGTATTAGTAGCTCCCCATCCTTGAGCGCTAGCATCAGTTTGTAATATTACTGAAGGACTGCTAATTGAAATGGCATTGGAGCAATGCCAAATGTTGGTCATCCACCCTTGTGTTTCAGAAATAGCATCGGCTGGTAATCACATAGGTTTGTTGCAATGACCTGCATGATTTTTGAGTGCTTGCTCCTTTGCGCATTGTAAATTTTGATAAAGCAATTGTCTAAACTTTGTGGCTGGAAGCACAGCCACTAATTTGCCAATTACCCTGGCCACTTGCTGAATAAATGGTTGCTCAACAACAACAAGGTTGTTACAGGCTTCTATTAATTCGAATCTCTTGCCCTAGGGCAGAGTCACAGACATGTAAACAGAGTTAATAGTAAACCCCAAATAATCAATAACCGTGGATGGTATCAACTTAGATTTAGCTGGATGGATGAGAAACCCCAATCTCTCAAACAAGAGTTTAGTGGCTGAAACAGCTAATGTAGCTAATTCCAGAGTTTTGCCTACGATTAGGTTATCATCCAAATATGCCATGACAATGTATTTTGTGCCCTGAGAAGCACAAGAGCTGGTTTTAATATTTTGGTAAATAATCTGGGGGCTGATGTTAACCCATCAGGCAATGCTTTAAACTGCCACAGTTGCCCCATCCAGTTAAACTTCAAATATCTCCGGTGATCCCTGTGAATGGGTACCAAATAATATGCATCTTTGAGATCGATGCATGCCATAAAGCAGGCATGTGCCATCAGGGTAGGCAAGGTAGGCACTGCCTACCCTGACTAAAATTATAACACAGTAATAACTAAATAGTAAAGGCATGGGAGAATTATGTCTATGTAAGAGATCGATCTCTTAGGTAGGCATAATTCTCCGTGCCTTTCATCCGCAGCGCTTGTAACAGGGGAAGCTCTGTGCAGCCCACGTGCCATCAGCGCTGCCTGAAGTCGTCACTTTCAAGCGGGGCTGAAGGCAGCTGAAATTCTGCCTTTGCTGTATTGCACATGCGCATCAGTCTACTACGCATGCGCAGCGCAAGTTTCTTGGCGGGATTTTCCCGGGGTGTGGGGGTGTGCGGGGAGTGCTCCTTTGACAGCGTTTGGGGAGCCTGGCCCAGGGTAAAGTTTTGAGGAGGGCACCGAAACTTCATGTTATGAATGAGGAGTCGGGAGCATCCACTTGTGATGCTCCTTGCACGGGGGGCATGGAATGCCACCGCATTGAGGCCGGGGGCAGGGGGGGGAGAAGTAGCTCTGGTGGCTGAGCGGCCGCCGGGCTGGACAGCGGAACCAGCTGCCACCTTAGCTCCTTCTGCCGGTCCCCGCTCACCTCTGGCAGCTCCCCATCTAAAAACCTCTCTCCTGCCGCTTGCTGGCCTCACTCATGTCCTTAAATTCCGACAGCGAATTACTCAGCTGTGGGAATTTAAGGATTTACAGGAAGCTGCTGCCATGAGCGAAGTCGCCGAACGGCAGATGACAGGTGTTCCGACGGAGAGCACTGCCAAAGGTGAAAGGGCCGGCAGAAGGCGCTGAAGTGACAGCCAGTTCTGCTGTCGGGTCCTGGTGGCTGCTCCCCAAGCTGCTTCTATCCCCAGCTACAGTGCGTGGCTTCACGCCCAGAGAGCTGCCGTAGCGGTGAGTGAGTTACTAGCATTATCCCTGACACCCTCCTTCTCAACACTCGTGCCCTCCCCACAACTTTACCCCTGGCACAGACTCTACACATGCTGTGAAAGGAACTGTTCCCCCAATTGGTCTAGGACTAGGAAGCCTTGGGCAAATTGAAATGTCACTGTTTCTATTTATTTATTTATTTATTTAACGGAAAGAACAATCTGCGCATGCGCGGTATAATTTTTTTTTAAAGCGGACTGAGTGCCTACCCTGAGTAATTACTCACGGCATGTGCCTGCCATAAAGCATCCTTTGAAAATCAGTTGAATGGCAGTAATGAAGGTTTCCATTTTTAAGTGTTTATACTGCACAAAAATGTTAAACTGAGTCAAATCAAGGATGATACGGCATCCTCCATCTTTCCTTTTCCTCGTAAATATATTGGAAACAAATTTATGAGGGTCATGCCCCGACCTCTCAATTACCCCTTCTAGACGCAACTTCTGTATTTCTGCTTGCACCTACAAACCTTCCTGCTGTGAAAGAATGAACATACAATTTGGTTCATGCTGTGTGAATTGGAAAGGAACTCAATTTGGAACCCCTCTATACTGTGCAGTATAAATGGATCAGATGTTATTGAACTCCATGCATCAAAAAACAAGTGTAATCTCCTACTAACGTGTAAATGTTCCACACAGCCCATGTTCCGGAAGGAACCAGACCCACCTACCTCCATGGTTACCAGTGGTATCGAGGTTATTACTTCCGACTGAGTTTTGGGGGGCAGAGGTACTGGAGTGCAGGAATGGCGCATCTTCCAAGAAGGCTGGTCTGGGCCTTGGCCTAAAAAAGACCTCTGTCCTGAATATCCGGCCTTTGAGCTTTCACCAGCCTTTGAAAATAATTTTCTGCTGGTGGATGCATAGGGGTGCTGCCGCCGAAATGGAGAGGTTTTGCTGGTTGACGGCGCCTTCATCAGCCTAACAGTCTTTGCCTCTTCATCCAGGCCCTTGACCTGTTTAGGTAGGTTCTCTCCAAAGAGGAGATTTGGCGGCTGGATGTTGCTGGCTTTACACAACCCCGCAAATTTTGGGTTTAGGGCTGGTCGGATGGCACTTTTTCTAAAACAATTAATCTCAAAATGTGCATTGCACATTAGTGGCAGATCATCCTGTTGCCCATCCGACAAAGGTCCTCCATCTATGGACCTGGCAAACGCCGTTAAGCCAGAAGCCAGTAATTTGAGGATTTTCTGGATTTTTATTTCTTGGGCTCTAATGCCCCCTCAGATATGTCCCCAAATCGAGTTATTTACAGCTGGTACATTCAATGAAGCACAGTTGGCAGGTGCCTTGTATTTGGCAGCTGTGTCCATCATCACCTGTTCTTGTAACTGATGGGAGGTGAGGTAATTGATACTAGCAGCCATCTCTTCCTGTAATGGCTCCACTGCTTGCGAGGGTATCGTGAATCTGGAGGCTATGGCCGGCAACTCCTGTGCTTCATGCACCCCATGCACACCAGTATGGTCATCAGCCATTCCGCCGAATTCGGAGTCAGCCCAGTCCTGACTCCATGCACTCCACTCCGCGGAGAGGGAGTATTGTGCAGCCCTGAACCAGGCGCTGCCGTGGACCTCCAAGGAAACCCACGCTGACATAACTCCGTCTGTTGGAGCATGTCATGATGGAGCATCTTTTCCAATAGATGCTCTATTCAGGATAAATGTCCTGGGACGCTATCTGCTGTAGGAGGCGAGCCCTCCTGGCCTGACTCATCCGAGTCCACAGTCCTATCCATCTTACTTTTCAATTTACCCTCTTTCTGGGGAACCACTGCGGATTCTAAGGGTAGTACGTCGGAGGTCGCTGACCACATTGTCAGCGACCTGGGTGGTGAAATTGACCGCCGCTGGCTACCCGCACTCCCGCAGTCCTCCGTAGCCCTCTTCCCCGTGGCCCGTTTGACATCCCTGGACTTTTCCATTCAAGTTTAGAAATACACCGTTCTGTAAACAAATTGACAGAACTCAGACAAACTCAGAATACATGTAACTTACCTGCAGGGCCTTTTTAAACTTACCCGCTGGAGGAGCAGCGTGCAGACGATAATGACGCGCATGCGGGCTGGCGGGCTCTTCACGTAGTTACTCACATGACTCCAAAGTAAAATTGGCTTCAGTACAATTGCAAATTGTCCCTAGTGTGTAGGATAGTGCTAATGTGCGGGGATCACTGAACAGTGCGGACTCGGTGGGATGAAGGGCCTGTTACTAAACTAAATTACAAGGATGATATCTTTCAAATGTCTACATATTTTGATGATGCTGGAGGTTGTGCACATAACATCAAGAAAAGCAAATTCCCTTGTCATTGAGTTGAAATTCTCAATACTGCAATTCACCCACATCTGTTAATTGCAATGCTGACATTTCCCTATTTCTTGCAATGATTATGTTACAATGATTTCATCATCCATCTAGTGTTTATCGTGTTGTTGATGGGCTGCTCTTATAGAGCTAGTGTGATGTGACTGGCAGGAGTGAGATTAATCTGATCTGGTACACGGGCAGGCCATAAGTTCCAGGAGCAGAATTCAGCCAATTGGCCCATCAAGTCCATGCTATCATTCATTCATGGCTGGTCTATTTCTCCCCCCTAACCGCATTCTCCTGCCTTCTCCCCATAAATCCTGACACTTGTCCTAAAAAAAGAAGAGTGTGAGGGAATGAACTCCAAGCTTTCCACAAGCTGCATTGGGGCCAAGGAGGAGAAGGTGGAAAGATAATTGGCAGGGGCAGGACGTCTTCCAGCTGATGCTGAGAATGGGATCTACTCATTGGGAATGTAAATTCCAGGAGATAGGCCTTGAGGAGTTAAATTGGTCATGGACAGGGAAGGAAGCTTCAAGCGACACATCTAGTCAGCCTGTCCATTGTCAAGGTGTGCAGAAATAGACCATCTCTCTTCTACTCTTCCATGCCTTGTCTATTCATTTCTGGGCTCTGGTTAACGCTGACAGAGCCAGTGGTTATGGGCTTTCTTTACCTGACCTTGAGCAGGAGGTGCAGGCAAGCTGCCTTTGTTAACACTGCAGCCCCCGAGGTGAAGGGAGAAGTGGAGTGCGGTGGGGGAGGGAGTTCCAGCATTTAAACTTGGTGACCGCATTTCCAGGGGTTGATCTTGATGGGGGGGAGGGAGTGGAGGAGGTGACATCCTAAACATTGGTTGCTCGTGTCCTACAGGTGGGAAGGATGGTTGGTGGCTAAGGGAGATACAAGCAGAGATGCTCCATTGATACTTGCAGCGGGCAGCATGTAATTGTGTGGGATGCAGAACCCCACGTAGCCCACACCTGCTATACCGAGTAATCCAGGGATGCTTCAGAGCAGACCAGGTAGAAGTGTTATTTATGCCTGACACTGGGATCATATCCAGCATTGCACGGCCATGTTGCTCACTTTGAGTCCATGCTGTGGGTTAAAGGCCAAATCGGCAGTCACGTCATCAGTACATGGTTTTTGGACCTGGTAGCCACCCTTTGGTTTGCTGTTAAAAAACAGAAGTCACAAAGTGCTGGAGTAACTCAGCAGATCAGGCGGCATGGATAAAGAATGTGGACAGGTGACATTTAGGGAAGGAATCCTGCTTCACACTGATTTTAGGTGGGGAGATGGGGAGGAAGAAATCTGGGGGAGGGGAGTGGGGAGAAGCACGACAAAATGTGGCAAGTAGTAGATGGATACAGGCGAGGGGATTCTTGACAGGCAGATGGTTGGAATAAAGGCCGGAGAGTAAAATAGAAGGTGTGATACAAAAGGATTGAAGAGTTGTGAATTGTGAAGGCAGAGGAAGGAATGTGAGTGGAGGGGGAGGGGGAGGGAGAGGAGAGAAATAGGCTTCAGGTAGGTATGTTGCAAAACTTACCTTCAGCAGCGCTGCAGTTCTGCCGCTCCCCGTGTGTGCGACTTTGGTGCCTTTCGGAGTGGGGCGGGCTTAAAGTGCCGTTTTTCAACAGACCTGGAAAATCAATTAATGTCGGGCGATTTCGTTGCGGAAGAAAAATCGCTCCGACATTTCATGAATGAAGGTATTTTTAAATTACTCTAAATTATTTATTAAATAGAGTAATTTAAAAATCACCTTCAAAAGCCGTGAGCGCCGATAACCGGAAGGATTTTGCGTAGGGGAGAAAAAAAGGTAAATCGTTTATTTTTATATTAAAAGTTGGTTTTTCGGGAGGCTTTAATAATATTTTTATGTTGCGAAATGGGGTCCCAAAAAATGTATGAACAAACAATATTTTTCCTCCTGACTTCACCGCTAACCGCAACGTTCCAATCCACCGCATTCCACTAAAACCCACTCGCTAGTTGATTTAAATGGCCATTAATTTACAGGAATCAAACACTAAATTCCTTCCATTTGGCCCAGAAATTCATGAAAATGAGATTTAAAGATTATGTTATATTGTGGATTATTGTGTGAATGTTATTTGGACACTTAGGCAATTTAAAAAAAGTTTATCTTTTCTTAAGAAATGGATAGATGTTTAGATCTACTCATTGAATTTTGTAATTAGCTACAATTAGATAACTAACTAATTATATGCTTTAATTTCAGGTCATCCAAGTAAGATTGTTTCATATTTGTTTCAGAATGCTTCAATCTATAATAACTGAAAATTTCATTGAGTTCTCTTAATTTTTAGTAAAGTTATGGGCTTTTGACTGTTCTAGATCACAGCTTTTGAGTTAAGTCAATTGAAAGGCAATGGGGAACAAGATGCTAATTTCCGAGTATGAAAATTGTAATAACTTTCTTAATACTGAAGATATGAAAGTGAATTAGGTGTCAAATTAAACTTCTTTTTATGCTTTATCTGATGGGATAAATTGCAGACTTGATTTTTTAAATCTCAAAATTTTGTAACATTGCTACTTCAGGTGAGGGTTTTGGATGAATAAAAGGGTGAGGGGGGGGGGGGGGGGGGGGGGGGGTGTTATTAGAGGTTTCCTAAAATTTGAAAATCCTGTGTTGACAGCTAAGCTCGAGTAGCCTCTATGAGGTGCTGTTCCTCCAGTTTGCATGTTGCCGCACTCCTGCAACATCGGAGGCACAGGACAGAAAAGTCAGGATGCGAATCGGCAGGGGAATTAAAATGTTTCACAACTGGGGAATCCTGTAAGCCTTGACAGACTGAACGCAGAAAACGGTTGCCGAGTCTACGTTCAGTCTCACAGATGTGGGGGGGGCCATGTTGGAAACACAGGATGCAGCGGTGCCATGCTGTAGTGGCCTCAAAAGCAGTGGGCACTGTCGACTGCTGCAGAACTAAGGCATATTAATGGAATCAGCGTCTGACGGCCTTGTATTGGTCGCTGCCGATGATCACATAGCAACTGTGTGCTTAATTAGAAACCTAGAGAGAGAGAGACCTGCATGAAAACCTCATGTAACCAATGCTGACCCGCAGCATGGAAAACCCTGCAATTACAGAGAAAGCAGGTGATTATTTTAGCAATCGGGAAGTAGGAACAAAATATATTTGTCATTCTTTGATATCAAGTTTCAAGAGAGTTTAATTATTATATCTACTGTCAATGGAACAATGACATTCTTACTTGTAGCAGTATTTCAGACTTGCAAACAGAAGACACATAGATAATATATAATAAACAAAAAAATAATTAATTAATAACCACAATACCGGTGCAAAACACAACTGAAGTCCTCAGTGCAACCAATGACAGTCCACAGTTCTTAGTTGAGGTTAGTGTAGTTTAGTTTTGTTTATTGTCACGTGTACTGAGGTACAGTGAAAAGCTTTTGTTGCGTGCTATCCAGTCAGCAGAAAGACAATAGATGATTACAATCGAGCAATTTACAGTGTGTAGATACATGATGAGGGAATAACGTTTAGTGCAAGGTAAAGCCAGCAAAGTCCAATCGAGGATAGTCCAAGGATCACTAAAGAGGTAGATAGTAGTTCAGCACTGCTCTCTGGTTGTGGTAGTGTTCAACAGCCTGATGGTGTTGGGAAGAAGCTATTCTTGAACCTGTTACGGGAATTGTCAGAACTCCTTTTTCCTGACAGTAAGATTGAAATGGGAGTGTGGCTAGGGTAGTGAGGGTCTTTGGTGATATTTGCTGCCATTTTGAGGCAGCACCTTGTTGTAGATCCTTCTATGGTGCGGAGGTCAGTACCGATGAAGGAGTGTGTGCGTGTCTTCTGTTACTTAATGGTGCATGGCCACCTGCAAAATCATGCAAATGTCTTCAGCTCCAACATGCCTGTGATTAGGGCATCTGATGCAAAATGAATAAAGTCACTTCTGGTATGATAATTTTTTTAAGGCTTTGAATTTAAGCTTTGAAAGGAATTCTCGTGGAATGCATCTTTGTGTTACTTTAACCATTGTCCACTGAGATTAAGTATGTCTATGCAATTTAGTTCTAACACTTAGGCCATGTCCATGGTGGCGCAGCGGTAGTGTTGCTGCCTTACAGCACTTGCAGCGCCGGAGACATGGGTTCGATCCTGACTATGGGTACTGTCTATACGTAGTTTGTACATTGCCCGCATGACCACATGGGCTTTCTCCGGGATCTTCGGTTTCTTCCCACACTCCAAAGATGTACAGTATGTAGGTTAATTGGCTTGGTATGTGTGTAAAAAATTGTTCCTGGTGTGTGCAGGGTAGTGTTAATGTGCGGGGATCACTGGTCGTTGCGGACTCAGTGGGCCGAAGGGCCTGTTTCTCTAAACTAAACTAATCTAAATGTTTCCAATTAGTCTTCAGTAAAAAAACATTTGGATTGGGCATTCCAGTAGTTCAAAAATCTTTTTGAATCCAGCAAAATTAATGAAAATGTAATTTGATTTTTAGATTTTCACATTAATTGTGCAGGGATATGTTCTTTTGAAACTTTTAAAATAGACATAGTGATTGTAGAATCGAGTTAATGTTAATGTTTGCATCGGAAAAATCTCTTTACAAAGTTTTATTTATGGAATAATTTGTGGAATTAAATGCATGGCTAGCTTCTCAGACTGATCTGGCGAAATAATTTTTTTTTATTTATTGTGATTAAGTTTATTTGCATTGGTGTGACCAAAATCGAAGGTACATCTTAAATTTAATCATAATGTCTTAAATTTGACTTGAAATTTGCCTTGTGTATGAAAATATGTTTCCCAAAGTACCACAGTTTTACTTTTGTAAACTGTAATTTTGTCAGTTGTAAACATAATGATATCATTCCTAGTTTGTCACTAATCTAGAGCATTTCCAGGAGAAATTAGTGTAAACCCAGGCAGGTTTTCACAGCTCCGTCAAAAAACCATTCCAAGCCTGCCACTTCGAACCTAACGCAAGGAAGTGTCTCTTAAATTCTCCCTCTGGATCCCATTCCAACACCCATCTCACTCCAAATTCACACCATGCTCTGATTCCGTTCAAAATTAGTCAGCTGACCCACCACAAGCTTCCAGGCAAACGACTCCCATCCAGTAATTAAATAACATGTTTCCCTTTTGTCCCATAACCTTCCCTCGTCCCAAGCTGAGTTGGCCCAAAATCCCCTCCCATCCTGACACCAAATTAATCGAAGCCCTTCATACACTCCACGAAGGCCCTCCACGGATGCCAGTTAATATACAAGCAGTGAGCCAACAATGATGCTCCCCACAATAAACAATTGATAAGCCTCTGCAGGGACCAAGGAAGTTCTTGGCAATTCCATTTGGATAGGTGCAAAGTAGATATTTACATGTTTGATATGATAAACATACTAACGCATTTCAACTACACAATCAAGGAATACTTAAAGGATTTACAGCCCAAAACCTTACCGCCAATAATATAATTGTAACTGTTGCAGTATAGGGAATGTGA
Organism: Raja brachyura; assembly: GCA_963514005.1. Next base: position 30,973,479 of record OY740808.1, read on the forward strand.
TAACCAAATTGCACACGGGCAGGCACCACAAATTGCAATGCAATAATGTGCAGATCATCTATCATTTATGATATGTTAGAAATATATATATTTTTGGGAGATACAGACCCTTCGGCCCCTTTAACTCCATCATCCACCATCCATTTACGCCAATCCTAAACTATTTAAGTCCAACTATTTTCTCTCCATATTCTTGTCAATTCCCTCAGATTCTATCACCCTCTGACATACAGTGGCAATTAATCTATCAACCTGCACATCTTTGGGATGTGGGGAGAAATCACCCGGAGTAAACCCACAGGTCACAGGGAGAACATGCAAACTCCACACAGACAGTACTCGAGGTCAGGTTAAAACTAAGGAAGGAAATACTAGTCAGTTTTTGATATTACACTTTTATTCATTATTTTAGACAAGCTTTGCAAAATTTCAGAGGCCACTTAGTTTCAAGATGGTCTAATGACAGAATTGTATGCTCATAATTTGAAAACATTTTTAATTATGAAGGGTAGAGGGATAAGCTATGTTTCATCATGCTGATTCAGCTCAATAAACCAAAACGTGCTAAAGCACCAATATTGAAATTTTGAACATTAGCTTTAAAGATACCTGGAGACAAATGAAAACTATTAAATGCTGCACTGTTACATTTTATTGTTTTTTTTGAGAGAGGGACCAGGGCAAAATTACGAAATAGACATCTGAAACATTCCTCTTCTAAAGGGGCATTGTTTTTAGATGCTTTGAGTTATTGTTTTTTCTCTGAAGTGGAATGAACTGTACCAGATTTCTGTTTGACTCTGTGAGAACTCTGGTAAAGATTTGCTGACAATATGTTTTGTGGAGGCTTTGATCTGTGAGGTTACTCGTATTGTGAAGCAAAATTACAGCTGAATATACTTTCCACTCACAATTTATTTTTTAAAAATGACTATAAATGATGAAAATAAAATATTATTCACTCCAATTGTCGCTTCCAAATATGCCTAAGAAAGTCTGATAAACTATTTACTCAATTACAATTTCCTAATTAATTGCAGAATGAGCGATATGCTCTGATGAACAAATGTTTTATTTTTTAAGAAATGTTGGATGTAGAATTTCCATTTTCTTACTGACATCATCGGAAATATATTTAAGTTGAAAAATTTGATTAAGAATTATAATGATCTAAACTGTCATGTTATAATTAAAATTCAAAATTAATTACTTCCTGATTAAACTACTATTGAATCATATTTCAGTTTTCATCTCTGGTTCTACTGGTGTGCATTTTTAATTGGCTGTCAATAGGGATAAAAGAATAAGAAATTCATACTATTTTGGACAAAAATGAAAATGAAAAATAATACTCTTGATTAAAGTATGTAATACAAATTCTTGAGGCCCTGTGAAGTGGTTGGGATAATTTTCACTGAATTACGTTTTCTGCTGCTATGGTGCAGATGTCAAAGATGTGAGCTGATATTATTTTTAATTTATTTGGCCTGCTGTAAGTTTTTATAAACTTCCTCGAGGGATATATCAGTTCCTTTCATTTCTATCTCTCCCTTGGGAGCAAGACGTCCTTTAGAACTACTCTGTACTCCTTGTTAAATTGAGGGGAAACAGATACTGTTTATTTCAAGCAATGAGTGCAAATCTAGGAAACATGGGACCTGGGAAGGAATCACAGCCGCTTTCCTTTGGTACCTTTAGTTTCTGGAGGAAAGGCAAGGTACCTGAGGTGAAATATTGATGGTAAAATCTCGGGTCCATGCTTTTGTGGTGTGGCTGATGAACTGTGGTGCTGCCCATAGAGCTGCTGCCTCACATCTCCAATAACTCAGATTTAATCCCGGCCTGACGGTGCCGTCCTTGGAAGTTTGTATTTGATCCCTGGGACTGTGCAAGTTTCCTTCAGGTGGTCTGGTTTCTTCCCTGATCCCACAGATGTGCCAGTTGGTAAGATAATTGGCCACTATGAATCACCCTTATGGTGTAAATTGTGTTCAGTTCTGGGCACCATGTTATGGAGCGGTCAAGGAAAGAGCGTTCACGTCGCGGCCCTGTTTCCACCAATCTTTTAACCACCATGCACATGAAGCACAAGAAGCGCAAGACAGACACCATTGTATGCAGATGCAGAGAAGTGCGTTCAGCTCTGGCTGAACAACTTCTAATCTTGTGTGTGGACTCGATATGAAGAAGACCATGCTATGGAAAAGGTGTTGTCAAGCAGGAAGGGGTACAGGGAAGGTTTACAAGGATGGTGGCAGGGCTAGAGGGTCTGAGCTATAGGGAGAGGTTGAGTAGGCGCAGGAGGATGAGGGATGATCTTATTGAGGTAAATACAATTATGAGAGAAATAAATCGGGGAGATGCACAGAGTCTTTTGCCCAGCGTAGGTGAATCGAGGAAGAGAGGACATGGGTTTAAGGTGAAGGGGAAAAGATTTAATAGGAAGCTGAGGGGTAACTTTTTCACACAAAAGGTGGTGGGTGTATGGAACAAGCTGCCAGAGGAGGTAGTTGAAGCAGGGACTATCCCAACATTAAAAAAACCGTTAGACAGGTACATGGATAGGACAGGTTTGTAGGGCGATGGACCAAACGTGGGTAGGTGGGACTAGTGTAGCTGGGACATGTTGGTCAGTGTGGGCAAGTTGGGCCTAAGGGCCTGCCTCCACACTGTATCACTCTGTGACTCTATAACTCTATGTGTGGGTGAGTGGTAGAATCAAAACAAAATTAATGGGAATGTGAAGAAAATAAAAGTATAGGCTTGGTGTTGGATTAGTGTTAATGGGTGCTTGAATAGTTGGTGTGGAGTTGATGAGCTGAGGGACCTGTCATCGTGGTGGATGACTCTATGAATCTACATTCTGAAACTCAAAACAAATGAAGTCCGATTCTTAAATAAACAACACTATTAAATAACGCATTACCACCTGCCTTGTGCAGAATAAGTCGGTCATTTTCAAACCTGGTGGTGCTCGAAACCTTTTTATACTCACCATGTTCAATAGTTCAATATGCCAAGAAAGAACACAGTCATCATTTAGCAACACATACATTTGCTGTGGATAGTTCTCTTAAGTTTTAACAATGAAAGAAAATAGATTTTTTGTCAGTTATATTTTTTCTGATTGAAGTTATGCTGATTAAGACATTGACTTGGGGATATCTTTAATTATCTACTCAGCAAATAAAATTGCAATGGGGATAAGTTACAGAAATTATAATATCTGTAATAGAGAACTGTAATAATATGACAAGATGATACATTGGTTTGGTGAAAATGCAAGGGCCCGGCCAGCTGGAGGTCTCTCCCAGTTGTCTCTTAATTTAATCTTGGTAATTGCGACCTGATTTGTGCTTGGCAAAAGTGCACCATAAAAGTGCTGACATCAATGAGGGCGCACAATTGATTTGTGCATCATAATAAGAGAATGGAATGCAAAAGGATATTTAGCCAATATCTTGTCCCTGTTCACCCAAAACAGTTCTAAATCTGTATCCCGTAATATGCAAAGCAATATATCCTGTTACATCTTCGCTCTTTCATCTGGGACAGTCCATAGAACCTAGAACATTTCCTAAAACAAGATTGTTGAATGTAAAGGAAAGTGAGCTTCAGTTGAGGCATTCAGTTTTATTTGGTGTTTGATTAATACAAAGTGCAGATTAAAATATCTGTTTCAACAAATTATACAGGGGTGTTGAGGACGCACCATATGGGTTTTGCATGGCTCACCTACAATTGTTTCCATCCTGTGCATTCACTTCACGCTTTAGTAGTGCCCATGGTCTAAGCCCAGCTGGGTGACAGCTCTTGAATATAAAGTGCTGGACTAACTCAGCGGGTCAGGCAACATCGCTGAAGGACACAGAAAGGTGACATTTTGGGTGGGAGCCTCTCAGAGTTACTGCAGCACTTTGTGTACCACACAAGCTTCCAGCTTCTGCAAATCCTTACATTTGCATCTGAGTAACGGCTCCAGACACGCAGTTGAAGCCTTGAAAGATTTTCCAGTGTGTCACACTAAGACGTGCCGAAACGTAAAAATGCACACCTCCAGATTCAAGTATAGTTTCTTCCCAGGTGTTATCAGGCAACTAGAGAGCTGTCCTGAGCTGCCATCTACCTCATTGGAGACCTCTGGACTTTCCTAAAACGGACTTTACTTGACTTTACCTTGCACTAAACAATATTCCCTTTATCATGTATCTGTACCCTGTGGATGGTTCGAAACTAATCATGTATCATCTTTCCACTGACTGGAGAGCACGCAACAAACGCAACATGTAAGAATAAGGGGTAAACCATTTACAATGGAGATGAGGAAATACTTTTTCACACAGAGAGTCGGTGGAATTCTCTGCAGATCGGTGGAATTCGGGCAGTTGATGCCGGTTCTCTGGATACTTTCAAGAGAGTGCTAGATAGTGCCCTTAAAGATAGCAGAGTCAGGGGATATGGGGAGAAGGCAGGAACGGGGTACTGATTGGGGATGATCAGTCATGATCACGTTGAATGGCGGTGCTGGCTCGAAGGGCCGAATGGCCTACTCCTGCACCTATTATCTATTGTCTATTTAAAGCTTTTCACTGATCCTCGGTACACATGCCAATAAACTAAACCTCATGCCCTTTGATGTCTCATTTTCACACCTTACACTTCCTCATCTCTGTGTCTCACTCTCCCCTGACCCTCATTCTGAAGAAGGGTCTCGACCCAAAAAGTAACCCATTCGTTCTATCCAGAGATGCTGCCTGTGCCGCTGAGTTACTCCAGCATTTTGTGTCTATCCCCAATCCTCACTGTCTAAGAAGGTAGGTTTGTGTGTTTTCACTTTAATCTTCATTTATTTTAGTTAGTTTACATTTTTTAACCTTATGTTTATTTTCAAGAGGTTCATGGGTGAGTTGAATGTTCATTGATGTCACAAACATTCACTGCAGTGAAAGCTTTAACATACAGTGAGACCAGGGTGTGGGCTCTCCAAATCAGATCTGTGGCTGCTGGACCATTGACAAAAATGTCACTGGAACCACAACCCCAACGTTTCAGGCCAATGACCTTAAAGATCCAACGTCTGCACTCCACAGATGCCATCTGATCTAGTGGGAGAGCCTATGACTAGAGGTCATCACTACAGAATTAAAGGACGTTCATTTAGGAAGGAGATAAGGAGGAATTGCTTTAGTCAGAGGGTGGTGAATCTGTGGAATTCTTTGCCACAGAAGGCTGGGGAGACCGTCAATGGATATTTTTAAGGCAGAGATGGATAGATTCTTGATTAGCACAGGTGTTAGATGTTATGGGGAGAAGGCAGGAGAATGGGGTTAGGAGAGATAGATAGATATACCATGATAAATGGCGGAGTAGACTTGATGGGCCTAATTTTACTCCTATCACTTATGACCTTCTCAGTATTAGCAGCATTTTTATTTTCGTTTACTTTTAACACTTAGGGCATTTCACTGTTGTTTGTTTCAATTTTTCTCAGTAGTGCAGTATTTCCTCTTCATAGAATCACAGCGTGATACATGGTGGAAACAGATCCTTTGGCCCAATTTGCCCACACCCACCAACATGTCTCAGCTACACTTGTCTCACCTACCTGCGTTTGGTCAATATCGCTCCAAATCTGTCCTATCCATGTTCCTGCTAACTGTTTCTTAAACATTGGGTTAGCCCCTGCCTCAACTACCTCCTCTGGAACCTTGATTCATACACCCATCACCCTTTGTGTGAAAAGAGTTACCGCTCAGATTCCTATTAAATCTTTTCCCATTCACCTTAAACCTATGTCATTTGGTCGTCAATTCACCTACTCTGGGCAAGACATACTTGTGAATCTACCCAATCTATTCCACTCATGATTTTATACACTTCCATAGGATCAATAGATCAATTGTTTTACAGGTAAGCCCCTGGGTTTCCAGGAAGAAATAACTCTGGATTTATTTGCGGTGACTGGGTGGGAATCAAGCAAGGATGTATAAATTTAGGGCAAAGTGAATTCAGGCATGACTGGTCATTCCTCCTTTCCTTATTCTGCTCATTCTGCTTATTCTGCTCATTCAATCAAGGCTTACACCAGAGGCGTGGTGACAGAGTGTGGGTGAACAGCACATGTTATGGAGCACCGCACTTGCATAACTCAACCCTCAGGATTGGGTGAGGTAAACCAAAGAGGAGAGAACACTGTTTTCTTTATGGTCACAAAAAGCTGGAGTAACTCAGCAGGACAGGCAACATCTCTGGAGAAAGGAATGGGTGATGTTTTGGGTCGATACCCTTTTTCGGACCAAAACGTCGCCCATTCCTTCTCGTCGGAGATGCTGCCTGTCCCGCTGAGTTACTCCAGCTTTTTGTGTCTATCTTCGGTTTAAACCAGCATCTACAGTTCCTTCTTACACACTGTTTCCTCTATGTTGCCTTCCTGCTGTTTTTCTCCCCCACCCTGCTTCCATCATAAGGCCTCTTTCAACCTCTTCGTTTTCAGCAAGAACAGTATTTGAATTGACTGAACACAATGAGAGAGCAATCCTGAACTACTATCTACTTCATTGGTGACCCTCAGACAATCTTTGATCGGACTTTTGTGGCTTTACCTTGCACTAAACGTTATTCTCTTATCATATATCAACACACAATGAATGGCTCGATTGTAATCATGTATTGTCTTTCCGCTGTCTGGATAGCATGCAACAAAGGTTTTTCACTGTGCTTTGGTACATGGGTCAATAAACTAAACTGAATCATTGAATTATTGAATTTATTGAATTATTGAATATATATTTGCAGCCTGTTATGCTGCAGCAAGTAAGAATGTCACTGTTTTGCTGTCAGTGCACATGACATTTGAACACTCCCTGACTATCTCTCAAACCTGTTTCATCCCTCCCTGCCCTTCATTCCTCTTTCCTGCTTCCGCCTCTCTCTCTGCCCCAGCAACATGGCTCTCTCACAGCTGCAGCAGCCTACCCTGCTCACTCATTCCTATTCATCAATTTCTCTCTCTCTCTCTCCTGACCTCACTCCTACCCTCAATCCTTCAAGGGCCTTTTCCACTTGGGCGACATTTGCGCGTCATTTACGTGACATCATTTACGCGTCATGACGCATGATGCGCATGTCGTGATGCGCGCATGGTGCGTGGTGACGTAGGCAGTGACGTGCGGTCATGCGCGGCGCTCCAGGATTTGGGGATTTACAAAATCTTCACGTGCCACCTGCGTGACGCGCAAATGACGCCCATGTGGGACAGGCCCTTTACACCCCAATTTCTCTCACCACTTTCCCCAGTCTCTCTGACCTCCCAATTGCCAATTTTATTCTCCAAGAATGCCATTGTTTTTCCAATACATTCAAGGATCATCAGACAAAATGTTTGAGCTTCAGTCTCTGTTTTATTTTATTATTACTGGTGATAGTTTAGACTTTACACTTTGGAGTTAGAGCGTGGAAACAGGTCTTTCAGCTCATCAAATCCACTCTGGCCTGCGGTCACTCCATACGCTAGCACTATCCTACACACTAGGGACAATATACGGAAGCCAATTAACCTATAAACCAGCACACCTTTGAGGTGTGGAAGGAAACCAGAGCCCTCAAAGAAAACCATGCGGTTACAGGGAAAACGTATCAATTCCGCATAGATAGCACCGGTAGTCAGAATCGAACCCGGGTTATTGGCGCGATAACGCACATCTCTACCGCTGTGCCACTGTGCCACCCTTTATTAGTTTAATTCATCATTATAATTATTAAAACTATTTCCAGAAAATATTTTCTCTTTAAAACAAATAACAATTTTCTTTTAAAAATGGCTTTTATTATTTTTTGTGTATATTTCGGCGCTACTCTATTCCTCTTTCTTTCGGACATCTTCAATTTCCACGGATGCTCTGGCCGTGGGGGTGGAATCTCAGTGCTATCCACTGGTCGCAGGTCACTTCTGCTTGAGAAAGCCCGAGAATGCCTCGTCCTTTGTCCCAGTGGGAAAGGCACTAATGGAAGTTCAAGGCATCTTTCTCTGCCAAAACAAACATGACGATGAGAAGTTGGAACCAGAATCTCTCAGTTCTCATCACTCCATGATTTAGTAGGCTGTGATTTTAAGCTCAGTGACTTAACCACGGAGAAACAAAACTGGTAACAAAAATAAAATTGAACCAGGCCTCAGCCAATTACACACATTCAGAGAGCCAAACTAATTTCATTCCTTCAGTTCCATAGTAATACATTTTAACTTCATCCAGCCCTCATTTATTGTAAATCAGTAAATTTAGAGAGGGCAACAACGATGTTATTGAAAGCACAAGGGTTAATTCCCAGAACACAGATGAGTTCTTTCACCATGGATAACGATAGCAGTTGAATAATACTTTCAGAAAAGTTGCTTATTTTTCTACAATATGGTCTTTGACTGGATGAATTAATACTCCGTTTGTATTTATATGATTATTTTTAATGTATAAATGAATAACACTTTGTGTCCAAAGACGAATGCTACATACACTGAGATGAAGTTACGAATATAAATGTGCTTGTTGGTGGAAGGAAAATTAATTAAGAATTGTCATTGGTTGTGTTATTACTTTATATTAGTCAAACACAAATATGGTGTATCACTTGTTAATTAGAAAGAAATCTTTAATATTTGAAATAAAATTTGAAATTTATATTAAATGTATTTTTGTTTGCTTAAAAATAAAGTAATCTGTTCATCGCATTCACTGTCTCAATTACCAGTGACTGTGTTCAGGTGGAAAGTATCTATTATCTATTTGCACGAGAGGAAAGTTTGGAAAATAAGTGATCATTTATAGGAAGAGTCTCATATGCAATATGTGTCTTTGAATAGTGAATTTGAAGTAACTAGTAATTTAGTTCCAAAGATAGATACAAGTGCTAAAGTACCTCAACGGAACAGAAAGCGTGATCTCTCATTTTCACACCTTACCCTTCCATATCTCTATGTCTTCCTCTTCCCTGCATCCCAGACTGAAGAAGGGTCTTGACCCAAAACGTCACCCATCCCTTCTCTCCAGAGATGCTCCTGTCCTGTTGAGTTATTTCAGCATTTTGTGTCTATCTTCAGTGTAAACAAACATCTACAGTTTCTTGTGTAGGAAAGAACTGCAGATGCTGGTTTAAATCGAAGGTAGACACAAAATACTGGTGTAACTCAGCGGGACAGGCAGCATCTCTGGGGGGAAGGAATGGGTGACGTTTCAGGTTGAGACGAGTCAGGAGAATGGTCTCGACCCAAAACGTTACCCATTCCTTCTCTCCAGAGATGCTGCCTGTCCCACTGAGTTACTCCAGCATTGTGTCCATCTGTAGTTTCTTCCCACACATCTCTAGTTCAAGTGTTCTATCCTTCAGTGGAGAGGCTGAAGTGGAGGAACTTCAAATGCTGGAAAATTGAGGGAAAAAAACAAAATGTTGGAGTTACTTACCGGGTCAGGCAGCATTTCTGGTGGGAATGGATGAATTCAGGCATATGAAAGAGGATGCACTTTGAGAAGGCAAATGTAAGGGGAAATATATACAGTTAATGACAGGATACTTGACAGCATTGATCCACGGAGGGATCTTGGAGTTCGAGTCCATGGGCCCCTGAAAGTAGCAACACAAGAAGGTAGAGTGGGAAAGAAGGTGTATTGTATGCTTGTTTTCATTGTTCATTTGGCATTGAATATGAGAGTCAGGACATTATGTTACAGCTTAATAACTCTTTGGTTATTGTGTGCAGTTCTGGTGCCCATCAGAGGAAGGATGTGGAGGCTTTGGAGAGGGTACAGAAAAGGTTTACCAGGATCAAAACACAAAGTGCTGGAGGAACTCAGCAGGTCACGCAGCATCTGAGGAGGGAATGGACAGGTGCCGATCCAAGTCGGGATCCTTCTTCAGATTGATTGTAGAAGTGGAAAGAAAGCCGGAAAAGGGGACAAGACAAAGCTTGGCATGTGATAGGTGGATACAAGTGAAGGGGTTTGATTGGGGGATGGGTGGAATAAGTGATCAAGGGCAGAGGTGAAAACGAGATTAAAAAAGGTGTCAGGTAAGTGGAGGAGGAGTGAAATTAAAGCCAGAAGGTGGGATGTGGGTGGTAGTGGACATGGGGAGGCAAAAGAGGTAGGATGGAAGGAAAATTGAGATGGGATAGGGATGGGGGCACAGTGAAGAGAGAGGGAGCAGAGAGTATTACCTGAAATTGGAGAATTCAGTGTTCGCGTCATTGGGTCGCCTTTGAGTAATCAATGATCAACATTGGCCTCTGTTATAAGGAGGTCACACCTGGAACACTAAATACAGGAGACAAGGTTTGAAGAAATGCAGTGAACCACTACCTCATCTGGAAGGATGACTGGGATCCCTGGATAAAGGTGATGGAGGAGGTGTAGGGACAGGGGTTAAATCTCCCGCAGAAAAGTACCAAGGGTGGGAATGGTTTAGGTTTTAAGGGATCAGTAAACAAAGGAGTTGCAGAAAGAGTGATCTGTGTAAAAAGCGGAGAGGGGTTGGGATGGGAAGAAGTGACTGGTGGTGGAATCATATTAAAATTGGTGGAAATGTCAGAGAGTGATGTGTTGGATGTGAAGACTGGTGGGGGTGAAAGGATCAGGGGAAATCTATCTTTATTCATTTTGGGAAATGGGGGAGTGAGGGCAGAACTGTGCTACACAGAAGAGATATAGGTGAGGGATCCATCCACAACAGCTGGGGGGAGGGAGGGGGGGGGGATGTGGAACAAGTGAAAGAGGACATCCTCATGATGACCTGAATGCTGCCGGGATAAGATATATTGGTGATAAGAGAGGTTGGTGAAACTTGGATTGTTTTCTCTGTGGTGTTAGATAGGAAAACTGATAGAAGCACATATTATTATGTTGTTCCACAGGAAATAATGAGTACTAGTTTGAGCCAGATACAGTGTTTTATGGTCGGTCAGTCAGCGAATAGTGTATTTCATAGAACTTACGGTGCCTTGGGAGAACTCAATGAATGAGGCTTATGAAAGGAAAAAGCTTGGATATGTAGAGTTGGCAGCAGAAGATTTTTTTTGTTAGAAGCAATTGTACAAAAAAAAATGATCGACATAGCAGTTATACAATTTCCGTACAGCTTCAGTTTTAACATTTTATAAACTATTAACTAGATAGGGGAAAAAAAAGGGAAAAAAGGAAAGAAAGAAGAAAAGAAAAGAAAAGCAAAGAGAAAAAAAAACTAGAAATAATGAAAAAGATGCGGAAATATATCCAACTACCCTTCTGTACACTCGCTCACCCAGCCCTACCATCGGTTTTGAGTTTGTGTTCAACCATTATGTTGTTGAAGAAATTCAATAAAAGAAGACCATATTATTGAGAATTGATCTGGTTTGTCAATCAAGACAAACCTTAATTTTTCACGATGTATTGTCTCGGTCATTTCTGTGATTTGGCAGCAGAAGTTAAGCAGCGAGGATGGAGGGCAAGAGGACGTCCGGTAGAGATGGGTTGTAGAGGTGGATTGCAATTGATCACATCGCCATTTGGAGAGACAGGAATTCACAGACAGAGTTTGCACCAGGCCGTAAAGGAGATGCAAAGGCAGGAGAACAAGGCAGTAGGTGGATTTGGGGAAGAAACTGTGTCAGCTAAGGGCGGAAAGGAAATGTATAATGTGTGGTATATGTATTTCTTTGTAAAATTATTCTGTGTAAGTATATCCCAGTTTTATATGAGGTTGATATTTGTGGAGCTGGGAACAGATTGCAGAGGTGGGATGGAAGCAGATACAACAATGACATTTAAAATACATTTAGATAGGCACACAAATACGCAGGATATGGAGTGAAATGGATCATGTGCAGGCAGAAGGGATTAGTTTAATTTGGTATGTTCGACGCACATCATGGACTTGTTCCTCTTCTATGTAAATCAATCAAAGATCCTTAATCTAATAAAGAAGAAAGTAATCCACTCTTAATGTTTATTTTAGTAAATATTGTGATTGATCTTCAATTTAGAACGTGCACTTTAATAGCTCATGTTAAATGATATACTGAATGCCCAAAGTATGAATTGTCTTTCCAAAACCCACAGTCTCCACACCCGAATATGATATATATGCACATTATATTGTTCATTTTTTCCCGAGTATCTTCCTTCGTAACAAAACGTTAATTTATTTTTATTGTTCAATATTTAAGTGAGGCAGCTATGACTATGGCTGTGCCTTGAGATGGAGTGATTGGAGTTTATTCAAAGTATAACTAATCTATTTTGTGGGGAGATGTGCAACAGTTTTCTTCAGTCCATGTACCAATGTACTTGGTCAGAACTTGGCAATTATAAATACCCACATTTCCATGGCAACCAGATAAGACGACCAACAGTACCATTGTGTGACAAATGATGGTGATGCATCGGTGTAGCAGAGAAGGGCATTGATACGGTGCTGGTTCATATGAAAGCATGAAATAAACTGCGGCAATTTTTTTTTCCCTAATTGAAGCTGACAGTGGCTCCAGCCATTCACTGAAGAATTAGTGAATGACCATTCTGCTGGATCTTGCTCACCGCACAATCCAAGCTTATAACCGCAGACCAGATCAATGCTCGCACTTCATCTCCCTTTCACGGACAAAGGACCATTCGTTACCTGCTGATCACTGAACAACACACTTAACAAACTTCAAAAAACAATAGCCCCAATGTTGTTGTGACATTTGAAGTCATTCCCAATTAACAAAACACAAAGTCTCTTATTTGTCTTTTGCATGGCTATGCCTTTGGCTGAATAGAAATGCAGAATGTTAATCTCAAGTTCAGGTGGAAAGGTGGGTTCGAACCTGTAACCTTTCTGTTGTTCTGTACCAGGCTTGTCCCTCCGGAGGAATGTCCCCCATCTGTGAGAAGCAATGTTTAAGTCTCTGCCTGTCTCTGACAGCAGGGGGCTCTCACAAATTTCACTTGGCAATGTTTGCTACTGGTGCCAGACAGACTGACTAATGAAAGGGCTGACCTCTTCCTTTTCCAATGTAATCACCAATAAGAATATAATGACAGGCTGCTCCATTTACTGCTTAACTTTTTTTTTAGAAGTCTCACATATAACTATCAGAGAGAAAAATGATTCCCAGCTTTGAAAACTTATCTCGGTGACTTTGGTGAAAAACATTTTACTGGCTAACCAGGGCACTGAGAGGTAATGTTTGTGATCATTCTAGGGACTTTTTGAGTGGTTTTTAATTGTTTTGTTGTTCATTTATTGACTGCAGTAGGTGTGCCGACGTTTCTTGCCAGTTAGTATTTTGTGAAGGTTGGATTATGTGGATGAAAGGGTCAGGGCTCAGTTTTCCTCTTATGATCTCCCCGTTCATTTCAGATTGGATTTATTCATTCATTCCAAATCAATTGACCAGTGGTCATCTGTGTCAATGTGTACATTCGGGTTTGGATCCATCAATTGCTACATTGTCCTGATAAAATGTGGAGAATTTGGCTCATTACGAACTTCAAATCTTTTAGAAACTGCAATGGAGAAAAGTTGTACAAAGAATTTGTCCAGGACACTAAGAATGATACAGATTTTGACACAGAATTTAGTTTTTTCATAATACTAGTAAAGTTTGCTTAATTTAAAAACAATAAAAAAAACAGGGAATGAACCTCTGGAGCTGCAGTAAAATATCATTTGCGTTTAATAAATTCCAGACTGAATAATAGCTAAATGTTTACATGTAATTTGCCTTTAACTTGTATAATTTGTATGGGACTAATTTGTATAAGTCTAAAGAATTGCAAAGTGCTCAAATTTTCAAATCATAGAATTTCCTTTTATACGGCAGAGAATTATGCAAATGGAGGAGCGCAAAAGGGTTTTGAGAGGACTTCAAGAGCTCTTGAGATGCATTTAAACTCTCCCTTTTTATCTTTGGCATGTTTCCAATGGAAAGCCCCCTGCAAGATGCAGAATGATATGCCCTGGCATAATAAATCCCTGATATGTACCTATTTATTTGAGTGAGCTTCAGCCATCACTTATTGCCCGTCCCTATGTGCCCCTGAATTAAGGAGTTAGTTAACATACAAGCATTTTGTTGTGCTGGAGTCATGCATAGGACAGACCAGGTAAGAATGACAAATTCCTTCCTTCAAGAGCTTTAGAGAACCAGATGAAGTTTTCCAATAATTAGGCAGTTTCTTGGCTACTATTACTGCATCAAACCTGCTTTTTATCAAACCAGATCTAAAAATGGGTTGGGTGTTCGCTTAAATGCTTAGGGTCTGTAGATACTAAGTACTTCCAGCTTGCCAGTAATGTGGAAGGCACGTGGGCTAGAGTCTGAGTCAGCATTAGCTGGGGGGGAAGCCCAGTGTGGATACTTCATTGACTCTAAATTACACTACTGAATATCCCCTATTATGGGCAACTTTGGGATGATTTATCTAATATTCTACGATAAAGCAAAAGGGGAACGATCCTCTGGAATATAATCAGAAGCCTGAACATGCATACAACATGTGTTTGTATCCAAATGCACTCAATTGCACTGAAAATACTAGGAATGTTTATAAATTCTAAATAATTGTTATTTGCAATTTGTACTGATGCAGCAACACACATCCTTGCCTAGGTACACATCTCCTAAGGTGTGTGACAGACGTATCAGTGGTCAAATTCCAAGGACAGACAACTTTTGGACAATTTGCAACAGCTGGAGAAGATACACTGTGAACATCTTTTACATAAAAGGTACCTCATTCCAATAAAAAAAACAATATCTAGGCATTTTATGTGAGTATCCCCCATGGTGGATTTGCAAGTATTTTGTGAAAGTTTTTTTGGGCCATCTTCCAGCTGAAGCCAAACTTGACAGAGAATGCAGTTTGCATTTCTGGAAATGCTTCCACCTTTAGTATGATTGTTGGGGGTACTCCTAATCAAAGACACAAGCGCTCCTCTAGCATCTTTGCTCTTAATCCTCAAATAGTTGATTTGTTTGGGTTGGGTACTAACACTCTTAAAATCCCAATTCAACTCGCGTTAAATGACATGCTTTTGATTTTAACAAATGTGGGGGGAAGGGGATTGCTCGCCAAGCCACTCCACACAAGACAGGATGCAAATATTTTTTTAGTGAGGTTGGGACCCTTGCGTCTTGTCTCTTCCAACATCTATTGAGCAAAGAGGGCATCTGGATGGCAACTGTAGGGGTTGTTGCAATAACTCTGCCAAGAATCCACAGAACGTGGGAAGAAAAGCTTTATTAAAAGGAGAGATAAGGTTCAGGTAAGAGCATAGTACAACAGGAGGGGATTTTTTTTCTAAGCAATGTTTGTGACCCAATTGAACAAATCTTTCTTCTGCAATCTTGCCCCAACATGCCTTCCTCAGGCCCATCTGCTTCCCGCTACAAGCTTTGGACATGAACAAATCTCGCACAGATGTGCTAAGGAGGGTTAATAAGAATGTGTGATGAATAAAATAGAATTAGAAAAGAATGTTTGATAGTTGGTGCAGACATGGTGCTTTGTACATGTGCTGCCTCATTTTTGTACTCCATTATTTTAGTAGGATAGTGATGGGAAAGGGGGCCAGCAAGGGCAGAATTATGTGCTGAGAATATGTGGAAGTGTATGTTTCCTGATGTTGCAGAATTGATTTGAAAAACTAGTGTAGATGGGACACGATGGTTGGTTTGGGCAAGTTGGACCGAAGGGCCTATTTGCACACTGTATGATTCTATGGCTAAATAAAAGGGTGGCAGAGTTGCTGCCTTACCGTGCCAGAGACCTTGGTTCAATCCTGACTACGGATGCTGTCTGTACGGACTTTGTTCTCCCCATGAACGTGTGAGGTTTCACCGGGAGCTCCATTTCCACCCACCCTCCAAAGGCTTACAGGTTTGTAGGTTAATTGGGAAAAATTGTAAAGTGTCCCTAGCATAATCTCATGTACAGGGATCGCTGGTTGGCGCGGACTCGGTGGACTGAAGGGCCTGTTTCTGCGCTGTATTTCTAAACTAAACTGAAATTTAAAAAGGGTTCCTGCAAGTTGACGGACAGATTGGAAGGCTTAGAACCTGCCCGAGTTGGGAGAGAGAGACGATTGGTAATGACAGGCCGCACAAATGGATCTTCATCAAAGATAGACAGAGGTGCTGGAATAAATCAGTGGGTCAGGTAGCATCTCTAGAGGAAAAGGATAGGTGAATACCAGGAATGGTATACAATTTAGTTATTGAGAAGCTGGGACATATATCTACCCACAGTGATCTCCTCTTCATCCTCAGAACACGAGTGCCTCCATAAATTCCACAGATTTTACTTGGCAAGTTTGGATTAGTTCCACGCACACTCAAACATACCTAGAAATAAAATCCTCATAAATGTGAAGACGGTGAACTCAAAATTCAAGTTTTGATACGTCGTAGATAAAAAAACCCAACATGATGTCTTTAAGAATACAATGACTCAAATCTTTCATGTGAAGTAGGAGAGAATATGCTGGAGTGTTTTATTCCTTCATCTAGGTATTGTTACTTCTACAGATGAGCAAACTGGACAAGACAAATCACCTGCAAAGAAATATAGGAACAATTACCTGTTCGTCATTGCCCAAAGCTCACTGTGACAGAACCCCAACACTGAGCTTGCCTTCTATTGTATTTGGTACAGTTTGGCCTTGGGCCAATGCCAAAAGTTGTGGCTTATGCCCAAACAGTAGGATCTCAAGACATACTGCCGTATGACTATTCTACCATATGTCGCATAACCTGAATATTTAAAGGCTAAAATACATTTCTCCTGAATTGTAACCATGCGTTGCAGGAATGACATGTCCTTCAAAGATTCATGACCTCAATGGCATTTTTATCCACTATTATTTGGTTACAAAAGGCTTACTTGGTGACAATGGTCATTTCTTATTCATCCCACTTGGGACTGATCATCTTTACCTCATCCTTTTTTCAAACTGCTGTTTCATTATTTATCTTTTGACCACTTTTCCAAGTTACTTTCTTTGTTATTTTTTTTGGAGCACAATGTTTTCAAGTGAGAGGATATGAATTCATAATATGCTGTTCAAGCTGCCCTACAACTGTCTACATAAATGCACTCAACTTATTCATAGACTTCCCACCAATTCTTATTCACCCATTCCCTCTCCTTAACATACATGGTTTGTGGGGACAGACACAAAGAGCTGGATTAACTCAGCGGGTCAGAAGTATCTCTGGAGAAAGGCAATAGGTGACGTTTCGGGTTGAGAAAGGATCTCGACCCGAAAAATAGTATGAGGACGGGTCTCGACCCGAAACGTCACTTATTCCTTTTCTCCAGAGATGCTGTCTGACCCGCTGAGTTACACCAGCTATTTGTGTCTATCTTGGTTTAAACCAGCATCAGCAGTTCCTTCCAATACATGGTTTGTGAGGATTGTATCAGATACTTGTGCTTGGATACACCTTAACACTTTGGGCATTTTTTTTTGCAGTAGTATTGGAATTATTATATTTTTGGATTTTTGTTTATTCTATATTATCAATATGGATTTCGTTACAGGCCTGTTATGTTGCTGCAAGTAAGAATGTCATTGTCCCATGTCCATATATATGACAACTATATATACGAAGGGTCTCGACCCGAAACGTCGCCTATCTCCTTCGCTCCTTAGATGCTGCTGCACCTTCTGAGTTTCTCCAGCCTTTTGTGTACCCACCATATATAATTACCTGATGTATACAGAACTTGGTTGAATTCAGTTCTATCAGTCCTATCGAGGTAGTAACTATATGAAATAATTTTGGAAGTATCTGAGTTGGATGGAGAAGTCAAAAGAACCATGTAATTTTTTTTAACCACATCAATAACTTAGACATGTCTTGCAATTAGTTATGTCACTGTTTTTTGACTGTCAGGGTGAAGACTGTTAAACGAATCAACACAAAAACACTATATAAGGAATTGATATGATAAATACTCCAACTAGATGCTTGCAGAATTATATTTGGAATTGACCAACTCAACAAAAATATAATCAAAATACTCAATTTCAGAGTGTGCACTGGAAGCAAAAGATTAATCAAAGATTCAATGTAAAAATATTTCCATTGGATATTTGTATGGTTTACAATTTGGGACAAACTTATAAAGAATCAGGAATGGAAACGATTAAATATTTAGACAGGTACATGGATAGGACAGGTCTAGAGGGATATCGTCCAAATTCAGGTAGGTGGGACTAGTGTAAATGGAACATGATGGCCAATGTGGACAAGTTGGGCTGAAGGGTCTGTTTCCACACTGTACGACTATAACTCTATGCATGGCCCTTTCAAACCGCTTAGGAGAATTGATCTTCATTTTCAACTCTCGTGACTTTTCCTTCTTGACTTTCCTCTCTTCAACAAGCATCTTTGCCTTTCTTTGTCCTCTTCTTGCTCTTGCTGTACTCTCCATGTGTCTTTTTCTGCCTCACTTGCTCTCCTCTGTCCCTCTCCTAGTGTCATATTTAACATTTTACTTTTTAGCTAAAACCTCAAAGAACAGATGACGAGGTCAGTGGAACAGTATTTTGCAAACTAGTTCATGTGTAACATTGCACAAGGATTGATAAATGTTTAGTTGGTCATGAAATAGAAATATAGAAACATAGAAAATAGGTGTAGGAAGAGGCCATTCTGCCCTTCCAACCAGCACCACCATTCATTGCGATCATGGCTGATCGTCCCCAATCAATAACCCGCGCCTGCCTTCTCCCCATATCCTTTGATTCCACTAGCCCCTAGAGCTCTATCTAACTCTCTCTTAAATCCATCCAGTGATTTGGCCTCTGTGACAGGGAATTCCACAAATTCACAACTCTCTGGGTGAAAAGGTTTTTTCTCACCTCAGTCTTAAATGGCCTCCCCTTTGTTCTAAGACTGTGGCCCCTGGTTCTGGACTCGCCCAAAATTGGGAACATTTTTCCTGCATCTAGCTTGTCCAGTCCTTTTAAAATGTTATATGTTTCTATAAGATTTAGAAGATCCCCCTCATCCTTCTAAACTCCAGTGAATACAAGCCTAGTATTTTTCAATCTTTCCTCATATGACAGACCCGCCATCCCAGGGATCAATCTCGTGAACCTACACTGCACTGCCTCAATCACAAGGATGTCCTTCCTCAAATTAGGAGACCAAAACTGTACGCAATACACCAGATGTGGTCTTACCAGAGCCCTATACAACTGCAGAAGAACCTCTCTACTCCTATACTGAAATCCTCTTGTTAGGAAGGCAAACATTCCATTAGCTTTCTTCACTGTCTGCTGTACCTGCACGCCAACCTTCAGTGACCAGTGTACAAGGACAACCAGGTCTCGCTGTACCTCCCCTTAACCTAACCTAACCCCATTGAGATAATAATACACCATTGAATTTTCATTCTAATTTTCCTGTGGCCATATGACAGGAGCTTTTGTGAAGTTGTTGTGAAGTTGTTGTGAAGATCATCTCAATGATAATCTTTTTTTATTTTTTTTATTTTTTTGTTTATTTTATTAAAAGTTAATACAGTACAAAACAATATAGTAGCACCTAATTTTAGGTGCCAACTATGTCATAACGTAATACATTCTATGTACAACCTCTAGTTTTATGATTTTGAAAAGGAAATTAAAAAAAGACAAGAAATAGAGAGAAGAGAAAGAGAAAAAATAGATAGTAGAAAATAGAAAAACGTGACGTGTTTATATAAGAAAAGAAAAAGTAGAAAGTAGAAATAGGAGTAAAAGACCCTTAAAAAATAAAATTTTCAAATCTTTGTTCGGAGATGTAATTGTACCCACCACCTGACCTGAAATCAGTAATCTTTACGGTACTGCTGTATCATATGATTCCAAAAATTAGAATTAAGGGGACCAACTCCTTAAGAATTGGTCATATTTATCTATTAGGCGGAGTCTCATTTCTTCCAGGTGAGCTATGTCCGTCATATTACTAATCCACATTTAATAGTTGGTATAGCTGTATTTTTCCAAAATTTAAGTATCAATTTCTTTCCAATTATTAACCCATAATTAAATAATACTTATTGGTCTTTGTTTAACTTGATATCTACTACTATTATTTCAAATATAATCCATTCCGTATTTGGTTCTATTCTTGACTTGAAGAGCTTTGTAAATATATCAAATATATCGCTCCAAAATGTATTCAACTTTATACATCCTACAAATGAATGTGTTATATTGGCATTTTGAAACAAACATTTATCGCATCTAGGAGAGGCGTTTGAGTAGAATTTATTCAACCTCGTTTTTGAATAATATTGTCTAAGTAATAATTTAAATTGAATTAGATTATGTCTTGCATTAATGGAACAATTATGTGTCTTCATCAGATACTTTTCCCATCTATCTTTTGGAATCTTTATCATTAGTTCATGTTCCCAATCTTCTCTTAGTGCCTCTGTTGAGGGTAATTCTCTATTTAATATACTATTATTAAAATATGATATTAGTTTTTGTGAATCGGCCTTAATATTAATTGCTTCTTCTAAAGGGTCTAAAAATATAGTTTGAAATCTATGTATATATTTCTTCATAAAGTCACATATCTGTATATATTTAAAATATTGATTATCATTCAGTTTAAATTTTGATTTTAATTGTTGAAATTACAACAATTTATCAAATTCATGCATATCTCCTACTTTCCTCATTCCAAGTCTATCCCAATCAATATTTATGTTTTGTCGATAAGAGATGGTTTGAATGCAGGATTATTCAATATTGGGGTTAGTACTCATCGATTATTTAATTTCAAGGGTAATTATATTTGTTTCAAAATTCTTATTGTATTGTGAATAATTGGGTTCTTCTTATATATTATACTATTCAATTTTATCGGTTAGAACAAGATCGTTCCTATATCGTACGGGAAACACTCCTCTTTCTCCATTCTTATCCACTCCGACTGGTGAGTGGAACTATCCAACCAGTACATTACGTTCTTTATATGCACTGCCCAGTAGTAATACGTAAAGTTAGGTAATGATAAATCCCCAACTTCTTTAGGTTTACACAGATGCTTTCGTTGAATTCTGGGTGCTCTATAATCCCATATAAAATTAGTGATATTAGAATCTAGTTTTTTGAAAAAATATTTTGGAATATATATTGGGATTGCTTGAAACAAATATATTAAATGTGGTAAGAAAGTCATTTTTATAGCGTTAATTCTACCTATCTATGAGAGCGGTAGCATTTTCCAAAATTTAATCACAACATTCAGTTTATTTAATAGTGGCATAAAATTGGCACTAAATAATGATTTGTGTCTTCTCGTAATTTGAATACACAAATACTTGAATTTTTCTGTTACAATTTTGAAAGGGAATTTTAATAGGTTTCTCGCATCCTGTGGTTTCAAAGACAGAAATTCGCTTTTATTCCAATTTATTCTAGATCCTGAAAAAGAACCAAATTCCTCGATGAGTGTTAATAAGGTGGGGATACTCGTTTGTGTATTAGTAATATATAAAAGAATATCGTCAGCATATAATGAAATTTTATTCTTTGAGTCCTTAGTATTATATCCGTGAATATTCAGATGATTTCTAATCCTTTCAGCCAGCGGTTCTATCATAAGGGCAAATAGCAATGGTGATGAGGCACAATTATCCCTTGATAAATACAATTTTGGAGATAACATATTATTAGTTAATATTTTTGCCGTAGGTTTATCATAAAGTAATTAACCCATCTAATAAAATTCTCTCCCGTATTAAATTTTTGGAGTACCTTAAATAAATACTGCCATTCTATCTGACCAAATGCCTTCTTTGCATCCAACGTAACAACTGAAATATCTTCAATGTCCTCTTTGTGAGAGTACATTATATTGAAAAGCCTTCTCAAGTTATTAAATGATTGTCTTTTGGGTATAAAGCCCGTTTGATCCAGGTTTACCAATTTGTTAATATAATTATTCAGCCTTCTTGCTAGAATCTTTGCTAACAATTTCTGATCCATGTTTAGAAGCGATATAGCTCTGTAAGAACCCGGTTTCTCTAAGTCTTTATCTTTTTTTGGTAGAAGCGATATTGTTGATTCTGCTAAGGTTTCTGGCAGTTTATTTTCGGTATAAGCCTGCGTGTATAAGTTGAGTAATCTTGGTACAATTGACTCCTGAAATTGTTTATAAAATTAATTGCTAAAACCATCTGGTCCTGGGGTCTTCCCTTTTTTCAATGAGTTTATTGTTTGTTTTATTTCTTCACTAGTAATCCGTGCTCCTAATTCCTCTTACATAGAAACATAGAAACATAGAAAATAGGTGCAGGAGTAGGCCATTCGGCCCTTCGAGCCTGCACCGCCATTCAATGTGATCATGGCTGATCATCCAACTCAATATCCCGTACCTGCCTTCTCTCCATACCCCCTGATCCCTTTAGCCACAAGTGCCACATCTAACGCCCTCTTAAATATAGCCAATGAACTGGCCTCAACTACCTTCTGTGGCAGAGAATAGTAAGATTGAACGAGAACTTACCAGTTCGAAGGTTGATCGTTATTTCATGAGGAGTCGCGGTGAGGGATTTCGTGAAGAGCCCGCCGGCGCGCATGCTCGACATTCTTCAAAGTAGCGGTGTGGAATCACAGAAACCAACATTAAAAATGACTTTGCATAGTAAGATGAAAGAGACTCAAATTACCAGGTGAAGGTGATTGAGGGTTGGGCGTGAGGGCACGAAATCCCTCACCGCGACTCCTCATGAAATAACGATCAACCTTCGAACTGGTAAGTTCTCGTTCAATCTTACTATTTCATTTCGGAGTCACGTGAGTGACTTCGTGAAGACTTCAAAGCTTCTGTGATTACACGCCCTGGACCACGTCCATGCTGACACACCACTAGCAGGGATGGATGGGAGGAACAAACTTGCTCAAATAGTTCATACTGCAAAACAAGAGCATATTTATTAATAACAAATCAAAACCCCTCATGCGGGGACATCTCCACGTTCTGAACCTGCATTCAGCACGGCTTCCGCGAACTGTAGAGGAGCAGCAACAGGCTTGTTATAAAATCACTGAAACACAGCTTCATTAGCCCATCCTGCTGTGGCGAGAATATGGTCCATGGGCACCCCCATGACCCTCGCCGCCGACGTCGATGCAGCCCTGGTGGAATGAGACTTGAACACATTAGTGTCGATACCTGACTTACCCAAGACGACCCGGAGTCACCTGGATATCGTCTGGACTGTCACTCGATGATGAGGTCTCTTATGAGTGACAAGCAGGTATCTCTCCATTCCTCTGATGCATGCCGTCACCTTGACATAGTGACGGATATGTGAGGCTAAACACAGCCTAGCATCTGCGGGGTATGCCGGGAACTTCAGCTGCAGCCCTGTGCACCCAGGTCTATGCTGCTTTAGTAGCTCATCAACAAACAAGCCTACTTCAGTAGGGGTAGACATCATTCTGTCGACACGTAGTTTATGCAGTGTCTGTACCCTCTGTGCTGAAGTCAGCGCTAGTAACATCACCAGCTTCATGGTGAGTTTGTCCAGCTGGAGCCCTTCTATGGGGGACCACGTCCTGAGCAGGGTTAAAACGTCCCTGACATCCCAGGTGATATTGTAGCGTGGTGTAGGCGGATTCATATTGAATATACCCCGCATGAATCTGGACACTAGCCTGTTGGATCCCACCTCAATCTTGAGGTAGAATGACAGCGCGCTCCTGGCGCTGTTGATGGCACTGTAACTTAAGTGTTCATCATGGTGCAACCCCGCGAGGAATTCCAGGACGTCGGTTATAGTCACGGCATCGTACGTGATGCGAGAGCGGCTGCAGTAGGCTTCCCACTTCTTGATATGTGAGCGGTATCTTCGCCTTGTTGACTCTCGACACGACGCCGCAATGGTAGCCATGGTCCGAGTTGAGAGGCCGTATTGGGCTAACGGCCTGTTCAAAACCTGCAAGCCAACAAATTTAAATAGCCATGGCAGGGATGTGGCTCCCCTGAGTAACCAATTCAGGGTGAGTAACCAATTCTGGGCAACCCTTCAAAAGGACCCAAGGCTCACTGAGCATGTCAAAGACCACCGGATACCACGGCTGTGTAGGCCAGTCGGGTATAATAAGGATGCCCTTGGCTGCATCCATTTGAATCTTTCGCAATACCCGACTGATGAGGCAAAACGGGGGGAATGCATAGAAAAACCAATTCCCCCAGTCCAGCGAGAATGCATCTAGCGCCATAGCCCCAGGATCTGGTTCCCACGAGACGTATGTTGGTACCTGATGGTTCAACCGTGACGCAAAAAGGTCAATATCCGGTTTCCCAAATTTGGCTGTGACTTTGGCAAAAATTTCAGGATGCAACATCCATTCAATATTGTCATTAAACTTGCGTGACCTGGTGTCCGCCACAATATTAAGCTCACCTGGCAAATAGGTAGCTGAAATCCAAATGTCTCTTTGAACACACCAGAGCCAAATTGAGTTAGCCAATTTATCACACGAAACTGACCTGGTACCGCCCATATGGTTTAAATATGCCACCGCTGTGGTGTTGTCTATTTGGAGACGGACATGTGCCCCAAAAACATTGGAACAATAAGCACGAAGTCCGTGGAATGCTGCAAGGAGCTCCAAATAGTTGATCCCTTGTGACAACAACATAGTAGCCTCAAGGGTATCCCATCTGCCCCCGCAACTAGAGTAATGATCCGTAGCTCCCCAGCCATAAGAGCTCGCATCAGTTTGCAAGTATACCACCGGATTAGCCTCAATAATAGGCTTAAATGAGTTACTAATGTGGCGCACCCACCATCATAACTCATCCGTCACTTCAGGCGGCAGCTGCATTGGTCGATCATAATGACCAGCGTGCTGTCTTAACGCAGCGATCTTGGCCCTTTGCAAATTCTGATAATGCAAAGGCCCATATCGGGCTGCTGGAAACAATGCTACAAGTTTGCCAATTACTGTAGCTGTATGGCGAATCGATGGTATACCAGCGCTGATTAAACCTTGACACACCTGGGTGACCTCCTCAACCTTATTAGGTGGTATGGTGACCCTCATGCGAATAGAGTCCACCGTAAACCCCAGATAATGAATTACCTGGGAGGGGCAGAACTTTGATTTGGCTGGATGGACAATGAACCCCAGCTGCTGAAATAAATTGACAGCAGCTGCAACACCCTGTTGAGCCAATTCCAGGGTGTGGCCCACAATTAAGATATCATCTAAATAGGCCATTACTATATGATGTCGTTGTCGTAAATAAGCCATAATTGGCTTCACCAATTTAGTGAATAATCGAGGGGCTGTGGTAAGCCCATTTGGCAAAGCCCTATATTGCCAGAGTTGACCCATCCAGATAAATTTCAGAAACCTCCTATAATATTTTTGAATGGATACAGTATAGTACGCGTCTTGTAAATCAATGCATGCCATAAAGCAACCATGTGAAATCAATGATTTGGCTGTTTCAAAAGTGTCCATTTTGAAATGAGTATATGTTACAAAAGTATTTAAACTAGTCAGGTCAATAATGACTCGACAGCCTCCATCCTTCTTGGGTCGAGTGAATATATTGGAAACAAATTCAACGGGCTCATGAACCGTTTTCTCTATCACTCCCTTCTGTTCTAGCCTCAAAATTTCCTTATAGCCTGCTGCCTGTTCTGCAGCAGACAATTTAAATGTTCGACCAGGCCTGTGCTGGGATGGAGGAATGTCCCCATTAAGAAATGCTATAACCCTGAACATTTCGTAACACATACTCATCACCAGTAATATCACCCCATGCACCCAAAAAGAACCCAAGGCGCCCACCAACATGTGAGATTAGACAAAGAGAAAAGAGAGAACCAGACCGCCTCACCTCCGTGGTTACCGGCGGTCCTTGACACGTGTGGGTGGACGTGGAGGTGCTGGGTTGGCTTGAGGGCGCGGCGTCCTCATCTTCCACCAGGGTTTCTGCCGACCTTGTCCTAAAAAAGCCCCCTGGTGCTGGGGCTGTTGGTAACGGGGTGGAGCTGGAGGGTAGGTCCTTGTAGAGGTGCTGGCAGACCCTCGTGGCCGAACAAGCGGAGCTTTCGAGCCCGACGGCGTGGGGGCACTGTGAGAGCGCACGAGTCCCACCGTTTTGGCTTGTTCGTCAAGCTCTTTGACCCTCTTAGAGAGATCTTCGCCAAAGAGCTGACGGGGCGGCGGCGGCGGTGGTTTGCACAACCCTGCAAACTTAGGGTTGAGCGCCGGGCGGATGCTGCTTTTGCGGAACCCATTGATCTCATGTTGAGTTGCACACAATAGAGCCAGAGCATCCTCCTGGTCCAAATTTAATTCATCCCCATCAACCGACCGCACAAAGGCGGTAATACCGGCCGTGAGGAGCTTCAGGATCCGCTGAATTTTCAGCTCCTGTTGACGGATAGCCGCACTGATGTTGCCCCATATCGGCGTATTGACCACAGGCACGTTGAGGGAGTTGCAGTTGGATGGAGCCTTGTGACGGCTCATGGCCTGAATGAGAACTTCTTCCTGGAGCTGATGGTTGTTGAGGAAGTCCACCGTGGCTGCCAATTTCGAGTTCAGGGGAAGCCCAGACGAGTGTGGGTCCGCGAACCTAGTGGCCACATCGAGAAGGCCCTCCACTGGTAAATCGGACGGAGGTGGGATGGGATCGACCAAAACCTCCTCATCCTGCTGCTCCAGGCTGATGGTGGAAGTTGGTGAAACAGCCCTGTGCCTGTCGCTGCTGGACGCTTGCTGCTGTTGACCGTGAAGCAGAAGCTCCAGCAGCCGCTCCATACGGTCAATACGCCCTTCACCCTGAACACTCAGGTGGTCGGAGTCCTCCGGCTCTGAAAATTGGACGGGGCCCCTATCATCGGCCCGCACCTCATCGAGGCCCACCCGGTGCCGGTAGTCGTCGCTAACAGCCGCCGAAGCGAAACTGCGCGATTCCCGCGCGGGCGTGTTCAACCGCCTCCGTTTAGCGGGAGCTGAAGCCGCTGCCACTAAGGGCACTTGCGGCGTAGTGTCGGCACCAGCCGCAGCCTAGATACCTGATGCCCGCGCGGGCTTGCCGGCTGCCCACATCGTGGACCTCGCCGACGCATGGTCTCGCCCACCCATCCATGGGGGGCTCGGCGACCGTGACGAGACCCGACCCAACCGACCCGTCCCGGCGTCGAGAGTTGGGGGGCGTCGACTGGACCTCACAGCCGCCCCGGGTCCCGCCCTGGAACCTGACCGCTCCTCGGCGGCAGGCAAAGCCTTAGCCCCTACAGGGTTAGACTTCCGGGCTCCTGCCCTTCCCCTGCTCGGAGGGCTGGGTGAAAAGGGCCGTGCAGCTGTACGCACCCTTCTGCTCGAGGTCACCAGCAAGCCTGCTGACGACCTGACTGCCATGGCAGGGTCCTCCTGCTCTGGCGGCACACCACACTCCTCCTCGTCGAACTCCTCCGAACTGTGGTGTGCTGGCGGATCCGGACCTGTAAACACAGGGCTTACCGACATTCCCGCCCGAGTCCCGGCCTGCGCTGCAGGCACCGCCGATATCAATGGCTCCGGGACTGCTGGCCGGCGACCTCTTCCAGACGTTCTCCGGCCCTTGGAGCTCCCATCCATGTCCTTGCTGCGAAAACAAAGCAACACAACAAGGACCACCAACTTAAGGTAGGATACTTACCTCAGTGGTTCCCTTATGAAGGGCTGGCGAGGAGCGCGCTCCACCGCCAGCCGTCGCAGCAACGCGATGCGATGATATGTCGAGCATGCGCGCCGGCGGGCTCTTCACGAAGTCACTCACGTGACTCCGAAATGAAATTCCAGAGACTCACCACTCTCTGTGTAAAGAATGTTTTCCTCATTTCGGTCCTAAAGGAATTCCCCCTTATCCTTAGACTGTGACCCCTTGTTCTGGACTCCCCCAACATCGGGAACAATCTTCCAGCATCTAGCTTGTCCAACCCCTTAAGAATTTTGTAAGTTTCTATAAGATCCCCCCTCAATCTTCTAAATTCCATCGAGTACAATCCGAGTCTATCCAATCTTTCCTCATATGAAAGTCCTGACATCCCAGGAATCAGTCTGGTGAATCTTCTCTGTACCCCCTCTATGGCAAGGATGTCTTTCCTCAGATTTGGAGACCAAAACTGTACGCAATACTCCAGGTGTGGCCTCACCAAAACCCTGTACAACTGCAGTAGAACCTCCCTGCTCCTATACTCAAATCCTTTCGCTATGAATGCTAACATACCATTTGCTTTCTTCACTGCCTGCTGCACCTGCATGCCTACTTTCAATGACTGGTGTACCATGACACCCAGGTCTCGTTGCATGTCCCCCTTTCCTAATCTGCCACCATTCAGATAATAGTCTACCCTCATGTTTTTGCCACCAAAGTGGATAACCTCACATTTATCCACATTATACTGCATCTGCCATGCATCTGCCCATTCACTCAGCCTATCCAAATCACCCTGCAGCCTCCAAGCATCCTCCTCACACCTAACTATACCCCCCAGCTTGGTATCATCTGCAAATTTGGAGATGTTGCATTGAATTCCCTCGTCCAAATCATTAATATATATTGTAAATAGCTGGGGTCCCAGCACTGAGCCTTGCGGCACCCCACTAGTCACTGTCTGCCATTCTGAAAAGGACCCGTTTACTCCTACCCTTTGCCTCCTGTCTGCTAGCCAGTTCTCTATCCACATCAATACTGAACCCCCAATACCGTGTGCTTTAAGTTTGTATGCTAATCTCTTATGCGGGACCTTGTCGAAAGCCTTCTGAAAGTCTAGATATAACACATCCACTGGTTCTCCCATCCACTCTACTAGTTACATCCTCTTGTTCTAAACTATCCAATTTAGGGAGGTTGCAATTATCTAAAAAATGTGTAATTTTACCATCATCTGTATTTATTTTAGTTTTGCATAAATTATGATAAAATTGAGCAAACCCTTTATTAATATCCTTTGGTAGTTAGAAGCTCGCCCT
The DNA here is from genome assembly GCA_963514005.1 of Raja brachyura. The sequence continues at coordinate 31,002,489 of OY740808.1, forward strand.
TATCAGATTTAATTTTAATGATCTTTATCGTGTTACAACCAATATGAGGCAGTAAAAGTTATGGTCATAGTAACCTTTTCCAACATTTTCTGTAGTTGCATTCGTTCAACTTGTCAAACATTGTTCCTTTCCTAGTTTTTCTTGTCTAATTGTTTCTGCTGTAAAAAATTCCATGATGGGAAAATGCATCAACTTGGTGATTGGCCTCAGCAAAATTCTGTTGTGCATGAAGCCACAGAATTATTGAGCAAATAGAACAAGTCCAGCACACAAGAGGAACACAGGTGAGCCATGAGTCACAGTGTCTTGAGGAGAGATGAACAATCCTACACCTGAAATGTTAACTGTGTCTTCATCCACAACTATTATCTGGCAACTGCCGTCAGTTGCCAGGATCTGGCCAGGAACTGAATCACTACTATCAGGCAATTGACTCAATCATCCTATTGCAACCAGTGAACAGTGCTGAACTACTATCTACCTCATTGGTGACACTCGGACATTTTATGGATGCTGCCTCACCTGCTGAGTTTCTCCAGCACTTTTATCTGCCTTCGATTTTTCCAGCATCTGCAGTTCTTTCTTAAACACTCAGACTTTCCTTGATCGAACTTTGCTGGCTTTACCTTGCACTAAACGTTATTACCCTATCATGTAAACCCTTACACTGTAAATGGCTCGATTGTAATAATATATTGTCTTTTTGCTGACTGGATAGAAATGCAACCAAAAGCTTTTCAATATACCTTGGTACACGTGACATAAACTTAACCTGAACCGTATGTTTACAATATTTCCTATTTTCGTTCTTGTCACGAGGTGTCGGGGAGGAATGTTAGTGTCTTTTGTGGGATCAGGACATCAAAGGCCAGAGGTCTGGACTTCTGGGGGTGACTGGTGGCCATTGGATGAGGGGACGGGTATGATCTGATGGAGGGATGGGCTGGTTAGCAGTAAGGGTAGAGTGCAGCGGTGGGTCCAAACAGAGTTGAAGCATGTCTCCTTTAACGTTTAGGAAGGAACTGCAGATGCTGGCTTAAAGCAAAGATAGACGCCAAAAGCTGGAATAACTCAACGGGTCAGGCAGTATCTCTGGAAAAAAGGAATAGGTGACGTTTCAGTTCCTTTTCTCCAAAGACGCTGTCTGACCCGCTGAGTATCTCCAGCATTTTGTATCTATCTCGTGTCTCCTTTAAATTGCAAAGACGGAATGTGTGCATTCTGTGCTGGCTAAGTATGCACATCATTTCATGCCTCTTGTTGAGTCCGTGGTCTCCATGTAAGCGCAAAAGCAGTTTGTTATTGTTTAGGAACCCGTGCCGTTACCAGCGATTGATTTCCTGAGAGCATAGAAGTATTCTGCTGCGTGATTAGAATGTCCGGGATGCTTTGTCTCTTTTAGTTCCACCCAGCCTGCCCAGTCTCTGCCATTTCCCACTCGGCAGCTGACAACTGAGCTGCCTTACTAGTTGTAAATAATTCTGTGTACTTGTATGCTGTTCGTTGTTTCAGAAATTGCTGTCATCACCCTCTTGCTTAAGGCATGCAATTCTTTTTTTATTAACAAGCAGCTATCTCAACTCTAACTTCCCTTTCCTAATGAATTCAGGTGCATGGCATCTCCCAAAGCTGTGCCTCCTGTATCACAATTTGAGTCAATCCTTTTTAATTGGGTTTGCATGAATTTCTACCTAACCATGTGCAATGTGTACATGGGGTATCATGCATATATTACATATCTACACTCATATCTTTGACACTGACACACACATCTGAAGCAATGGCTTTTGAAACTTCAATAAAGATCCTGTTTGTGATGTTTTTTGTCACTGTCATTAATTAGAGTTCCTTGTGAGTGCACCCAGCACCTGCACACTAAACAATTATCAGACTATGAGATGCATTAAAAGCTCAGATAACCATTTTGGAATGGCACCATGTTATAAACAATCTCACCAGGGCCGTGATTAGAGCACTGGGAAAATACCTCAGCATCTAGAGAGCCAAAGTGTGTCCAGAAATGTCCACAGCTGAAGGATTTGACGGCGTCAGATATGATCAATTGCTGGTTTACACATCCTTTTCCTTTCAGCCCTTGACAGTTCAAATATATTTATTAATCCACAATGAATCATAATTTAAAATTCACTGTTAATCCTATTTACAGACAGACTGGAGATTCCAAAAATCCAGATTTATATTGTTGAATTGTGGCATCTGTTAAGTTTTAAAGCTTTTCCATTTTGAGTCTCAGAGGTTTTAAATTCAAATGTTTCTTCACTGGAAAATGAATCAAACACCAGTGCAGTAACGTTGGTTGCAACGAAGAAGCAGAGCAAATAAAAATGACTCCTAACTCAATACAACTGTTACCGGAACAGAAACCACAAAAATAGAACTAGCACAATGAACAACTTGGTTTGACAGTACATCTTGAGAGGATGATCTTCCCACAAGCTTTGAAAACATTTGAATGAGATGTTTTACTGAAGAGGACACCAAGCAAAATAACAATCTAATCTCAATACCTTAATATAGTCTCATCACGTGACAAGCCTGTAAATGCTGTCACCAATAGCAGTGATTGCAGATGTATCTGCACAATTGCTTTCAACTATCCTTTTTTCCAACTCAATTCACAAACCTTGAGACGCAAACTCCCATAACTTCTTTTAGAGACAGAGCCTTAATGTTTCACCAATTACTGATGATGAAAATACTACTCCAGCCATCTCACAGATGCACGGTTTGAAATAGTTGTTTTCTGTTGACTGAAAGTTGTAATTAAAAGTTGTTATTCTGTTGCCACAGACGTTTAAACAATAGGCAGCTTTAAAGAGAATCTGGTTCTCATGACGATTTTTTTACACTCAGTCCAAATAGCCCAGAACACAACTGATATTTAATTAAAAGCATTCACATAAATCAAAATCAACATCTGAAGCGAGGTTTCCAGCCAAATAGTCAGCTGTTCATTCATCCTGAGACATTAAATATTTCCTGATTCATTTATTCCAAAGCAACTGTTTATTATGAGGTGGTCCAAAGAAACATGTGAAATTTTAATCAATTTCAATTTTTATTATTTTCCTCTTTCACTATCGATATCAATATGGCCAGTATTAATCTGAGTTTATATCTTGTTATTTATAACATTCCAGATGAGTGCACTTTTCAGTTTAAAGCATCTCGTGCGCTGGACTTTGTCCCACTACGCTACCAAGCCAGTGTTTGGGCTCAGGCTGGAGGTCACAGTGGCTTAGGGTTGGTGAGAGTACAGTGGTACTCTTTCGTCCCACCAGTTGGAGCAGATGTTGACAATCTTCATATCATGGCGGAGTTGAACCAACCGATGGTGTGAACAACAGTGGGTGGGAAGGAACTGCAAATGATGGTTTAAACCGAAGAAAGCTGGAGTCACTCAGCGGGACAGGCTGCATATCTGGAGAGAAGGAATGGGTGACGCTTCGAGTCGAAACATTTTGACCTAAAACGTCACCCATTCCTTCTCTCCACAGATGCTGCCTATCCTGCTGAGTTACTCCAGTTTTTTGTGTCTATCTTCGGTGAGAAATACAGCGTAGTTTCACTCTTGTGGGAACGTGCCCTTCATTGTCCTGAGGCATTTAGTATATACACCCTGGTTAATACTCTCATCACATGGTGTGTTGAGCTGTGGACCCGATTGACATTTGGTGGGTAATACACCCTTGGTGTTCCACAACTATTAGGTTGTAGCATCCTTATCCAGGCGGCTGCTGCCCATGTAGCTGGGAGGGTTGTTAAGTTCCCGGATACCCTTCCAGGTTACAGCACACCACTCTGAGAACATGCCTGCTGCCAACACCCCTGGGGGAAGATTGGTCTCCTTGAACCCCTCCCGGGGGGCATTCTAAAACCCAAAGCTTAAGGGCCTGTCCCACCAGCATGCAACTCGATGCGATTAGCGCGACCTAACGTGGTCGCTTGAGCCGTCCGGCGTCGCGGGGCCGGTCCCACTTCGATCGCCGGAGCTGTGCGGAATTGTACGGAGTTCGTCCCGAGTTCGTCCCGACGCCGCGCGGGGCTCCGGAAAACCGACAATGTCCAAAAATCCCGCGCGGCAACGGCTTGTCGGCTCGCAGTCGCCGCGACATTTACACACCGCCCCGACATCGTGCCTCCGTTAAACTATTGGTAAGTGCCTCCGTGACCCTCTATGTGTGTGGCTCCGTGGCCCTGTATGTGTGTGTGTCTCGGTGCCCCTCTCTGTGTGCCCCTCTAAGTCCTGGCGAACTTACCTTGGACTTGCTTCAAGTTCGCCTCGCTTTGCCCCACGTTGCGCCACTCACCCAACCTCCGCGCGGCCCCTGCTGCCGGTTTAGTTGCGCTTGCCGCATGCAGGCGCATGCTGGTGGGACAGGCCCTTTACTCTTTCCTTTATTCTCACTTGGCCAAACAATCCTAAATGGATCGGTACAGTGCTTGGTGAGAATTCCCCTTTAATATTAACGAATTTAATCGACATTGAATGCAGGAAAAGCCAAGTTTCTTTTTGAGGCACAATTCATTGCCTCACGAGCACACACTGCTTAAGATCTTTTGTATCAGTACTTGTATCGTTGCATAAGTATTTATTTGGCTGGGTTTAAAGACCAAATCCTGAAATATATTATTTTAATATCAGAGACGTTCATAGATAAATCAAAAATGTTGGTTGAAAAGAAAGCAATGATCAATTTTAAACTCCAGGTGGAGTTACGTCATGTCATTCTAATTATTGAAACACTGAGTTTTTGAGCTTTGAGTTTCATTTGATTCACTGACTCAGACATTGCCAAATGGTTGCATCGCATCTGCAGGAATCAAGGATAGAACTTGGAGCTGTACAGGAATGGGCCCTTTGGCCCTCCATGTCTGCACAGACAATGGTACCAATGTAATATAATCCCATCTGCCTGCATGTGGGCAGTAGTCCTCTATTCTCACCTCACCTGTTCTCACTGCCTTAATCCTTCTTAAACATTTGCATTATATTTGATTCCATCACCTCCCTTGACAACACATATTGTGTATGTCTTACAAATCATCAAATCCCAGCCCCTTAACCTTTGCTGTCTGATATATGGCATATAGTATATGATATATATTTGATCAGTACGGGTGTCAGGGGTTATGGAGAGAAGGCAGGAGAATGGTGTTAGGAGTGAGATATAAATCAGCCATGATTGAATGTAGGCGTGATGGGCCGAATGGCCTAATTCTGCTCCTATCACTTATGACCTTATGATCTTATATGACATTTCCACTCTGTGGGGAAGAATACTTTGACTGTCTACCTATTTATGCATCTCGTTATTATGTATACCTCTAGCAAGTCATTCCTCAGTTCCTGAAATGCCAGGAAAACCAATATAAATGTATCCAATCTCTCCTTATAGCTAATGCTCTACAATCCATGCAACATCCCGGTGAACGTCTTCTACACCCTCTCCAAAGCCTCTGCATCCTTTCTATTGTAAATACAGACAATACTCACGTTTTATACAGTTAACATTTCCCAATTTTAATATTCAGTCTGCAGACTGGTGAAAGCTAGCATGCCATATGCTTTCTTTAGCATCCTATCCACTGTCACTTCCACTTTCAGGGAGCTATGGACTAGCACCCCAAGATCCCTCTGTACATCAATGCTCATATAGTTTCAGCCATTTACTGTTTACTTTCCTCTTCCATTTGACCTCCCAAAATGCATTATTTCATACTTATCTAAATTAAACTCCATCTTCCATTTCTTTGCCCAAATTTCCAACTGTTCCATAACCTGCTGTATCCTTTGACAACCTTGGTGTGTATCCAAAACTCCACTAATTTTCATATCATCTGCAATCTTGCTAACAGCAGTCCTAGTAGCACTGATCTGTGCAGAACACTGCTGATCACAGACCTCAGGTAACAAAACCACCATTACCTTCTGCCTTCTATAATCAAGACACTTTTGGATCCAATTTACCAATTTACGTTTGATCCCGTTTCAATAAATCATCTGGCTAGACCACAATGAGAAATGGTATTGAATGTTTTGCCAAGAGCTAAGTCAAGAGTTTTAACTATCATATGTACCAGGACCAAAAGAGTTGAATTCTTACTTGTTATGAATTGTTATCAAAAGTACAATACAATGAAATAGCACAACAAATGAATATACGTTAAACAGCAATACAATAAATCTGAAGAAGGGTCTCGACCTGAAATGTTACCCCTTGCTACTCTCCAGATATGCTGCCTGTCCCACTGAGTCAACATTTTGTGTCTATCTTCGGTTTAAACCAGCATCCACACTTCCTTCCTACACCATAAATTATCAGTTATACGAGGTAATCAGACAATAATAATGGAAGGCAAAGTTTGTGGTGCAACCCATAACAAGGTCCATAGTAATTTGTTGTTGTCGTTAGGGTTATGCAGTGTAGTTCGAGAGTCTGATGGTTGATGGAAAGAATCTATTCTAGAACCTGGAGGTTCCCAGGCTTCCGTATCTTCTTCCTGATGGTAGCGTGAGATGGGAGCATGGTCAGGGTGATGTGGATCTTTGATATTAGCTGCAATGTTGGGGAGGTCAGTATCGACGATGGACCAGGCAATATCCACCACTTTTTGCAGCCTTCTTCACTCTTGGGCATTCGAGTTACTGAACCATGCCATGATGCCACCACTCAGTATGCGGTGTATCATACAGCACTAGATACTCATGAGTGTATTCAGTGACATGTTGAATCTCCTCAAACGTCTGTGGAAGTAGTGATATTTGGTGATTAAGGACCACAAAATGGCAAGGTACAATTCCATATTTTACACAAACCGATGAAGTTCTACCTGCCTAAAACTGGAGATGCACCTGGTGCCCAGAACAGAAAGGCTGTAGTTTGAAGTTAAATATGTGTGAACCTTTCAGGATCAATACCAGCCAATTTTCCCAACTTCAACCATGCCATGTCCTCCTAATTTGTAATCAACCCTGCTGTATATGTCTTCAGATAAAGCAATGTTTGTGGGGCTCATTTTTTTTAACCAGAAATAATTCTTATTTTTTAAGGAAACATTAGCTACTATCTGGGAAATTTTAAAACACCCGTTAATATCATTCATCTGTAAACACCATAGCTTCCTCTTAGCTACAGTAACTACACCAGTTCCCCTTTAAGCACAGGGTATTGTAAAATAACTACGAACAGATTGAGGCTTGCTTTCTCCAGGGAAATTTATTGATATTTCTGCATTTAGTCAATAAATTGTAGGCATTGCTGCTACTGCATCTCTTAACCCAGAAAAGATCTTTGATAGAGCATATGATTATATCAGTGCTTTTACTTGTAACAATTTGCTTTTAAAGGTTAATTGATTAAATGGATTATTTTTCCCTGTGTGTTGAACAACAAGCCATGGTTTTCACCGATAGAGATGATGTGCATCTGCAAGCTAAAAGGCAAATGTCAGACTCACCACAATTATTTCACCTTAATATTAATACATCGAGTACAATCATCATTGATCGGAGAATTTGTTTTTTCACATTGCCTTCATTTTAATTTGTTGTGGATTATTTTGTCATTGTGTTGCCCCATAATACTTGTAAAAAGTAAGACAACAGTAGCGAACATTGAACATTGAATTTAATTTTGGCTCGATATCCTATTTCTGCCCGATTCCATCTCCGCTATTCTCTTCACCATCATAGTCTAAAATCTTTTGCTGCAGATCACACGTATTGAAAGATTCTGAAATTGGCTAATATGCTCTCAGATACCCATATATATATATATATATAAACTAACTAACTAACTAACTAACCGACTAACCGACTAACCGACTAACCGACTAACCGACTAACCGACTAACCGACTAACCGACTAACCGACTAACCGACTAACCGACTAACTGACTAACCGACTAACCGACTAACCGACTAACCAATTAACTAACTCAAAGAGTGGTGGATGGATGGAACAACCTGCCAGAGGAGGTAGTTGAGGCAGGGACTATTCCAACATTTAAGAAGCAGTTAGACTGGCACATGGATAGGACAGGTTTGGTGGGATATGGACCAAATGCTGGCAGGTGGGACTAGTGTAGCTGGGACATGTTCGTAAGTTGGGCCGAAGGGCCTGTTTCCACACTGTATCAATATATGACTATGACTCTATAATTAAATTTTATTAACTAAAATAATGCAGATTCTTTGCTTTTTAAGAAGCACTATTTTCCTCCTCACAACAAAGGTTAGGGTGAATTAGAATTTCATTTAGAGATGAGTTTGGAGTAACTCAGAAATGTAGTCCAATATGTGAACAACATGATTTTTTTGCCTTGCTTCACATTTTATTTCAGGTGGTGTAATTCAGACATGCAGTCAGAAAGAATAAAGATGTCCATTCTCTCCTGGGGAAACTGTTGTAAATGTATTAGGCAGTTAGCAGGGAGTTGCTCCACATTTGAGTGCAAACATGTGGTATCTCAAGAGGCATTGTTGGCATAAGATTAAATATTGCCTCACAAAAGTTGTAACAGATTTTGAACCAGAAAAGGTTTCATCTTATTGAAGAACAAATTAATTGGTAACTGGATTCTTGACAAATGGGTCATCGCTTGAAAAACCACACACAATTGCAATTATTAATCAAATTAGCAAGTATTAGTTTGGAAAGTTCCCTTAAATCAGAAACTGTTCATGTTTTTTTAAGTTTTCTTAAATCAAAGTGCTGTCTGAATGATCTATGTAAGTACCTGCACTTCTAAAGCTTACACTGAAGGATTCAACACTAATAACAAAAGGCAGCCCAGATGACAACTGACAGGTATATAGGTGACATCAAACAATGCTGATATCATGCAACCCACATTTATACCACCATGACATTAGCAAGTTTTATTATGATGTTAACTATAACTTTATGGTGCTTAACCATTTATTCTGGTCAGACCCCCGAGAAAGGTTTAGGGTTGGTTGCATTGAGAACTTCACCATGATTCAGATTTAGATCAGATTCAGGTTAGTTTATTGCTATATGCACTAGGGTACAGTGGAATTCCTTGTCTACATGAAGCTCGCAGAGTAAACACTGAACGTGCAGTAATTATAAATCCACTTCTGGGACAAATCAGCAGAATGGAGCAAGATTACAGCACAATGTGAAAGTAGTATTAAAAAATAAATAAATACAATAACAGAATGGTGTTGAATTAAGATTAAGAGTACATGGCAGCAGCTCCAGTAGAGGGGTGTGTGAAAGAGGGATTGGTTCAGGAGTCGGATAGCAATGGGGAAGAACTCCTGAAGAAGGGTCTTGACCCGAATAGTCACCCATTCCTTCTCTCCAGAGATTCTACCTGCCCCGCCTAGTTACTCCAGCATTTCGTCTCTATCTTCGATTTGCATCTGCAGTTCCTTCCTACACAACAATGGGGAAGAAGCTGTTCTTAAGTCTGGACATTCAAACATTCAAGTTCCTGTATCTTCTTCAGAAGGCAGGAGAATGATAGGTAAGGCCAGGGTGGTAGGCATCCTTGACAATACTTCCAGCCTTCCCAATGCAACGTACCATGTAGAGGGACTGGATGGGAGGAAGTCCTGAGCCTGTGAAGGACTGGGCCGTGTTCACCACTCTCTGTTGGTTCAGGCGGTCAAGAGCAGAGCAGTTGCCAGACAGGTGCATCCTGTCACAATACTTTCTATAGTATATCTGAGTGGATCCAAATGATCAAATGGCCAAATCTTCTCAGACGCCCAAGAAAATGAATACACTGATGCACTTTCTTGATCACTGCATTATTGTGATGGGAAGATGTGGATACCTAACAACTTGAAAAATCCAAATCATGAGTTTTTTTTATTTCGCTCATGTACAATAGTATTATTTCTGCTAATATCTACTTTACAGTTCATTATGATTTCCTTTTCCTAATAAGAGCAATGTATACAAAGGAACAGCAGATGCTGGTTTATACTGAATATAGACACAAAATACTGGAGTAACTCAGCGGGTCAGGCAGCTTCACTGGAGAAAAGGAATAGGTGACGTTTTGGGCCTGAAATAGAGGGAAGGCCAGAATTAAAACAGGACTGGCAACAGATAACCTCAGGAAGGATGGAGCCCATAATGGCCCATTGTTGGCTGGGGAAGATGTGTTAACGTCAGGGATACACAGATACAAACAGTGTAACTAGTAGGATGACTAGGGTGGGGGAGGAGAGGAGAATGCGGGGGGGGGGGGTTAAGGATTGCAGGAGTTACTTAGTTACTTAACATTAGAGAAATTAATATTCATACCGTTGGTTTGTACGTGATTTATGAAGTGCTGTCCCTCCAATTTGCATGTGGCCTCACTCTGACTGTGGAGGAGGCTCAGGACACAAAGACAATAGACAATGGACAATAGGTCAGTATGGTATTTAAAGGGGAACTAAAATGTTTGGCAATCAGGATATCATGTGAGCCAAGGTGGACTGAGCGTACGTATTCAGCTAAACGATCGGCAAGTCTGCGCTTGGTCTCGCTGATGTGTAGGAGCCTACACAAGGAGCACCAGATGCAGCGGATGAGGATGGAGGAGGTGCAGGTGAACCTCTGACTCATCTGAAAGGACTGTCGAGGTCCCTGGATGAAGTGGAGGAGGAAGGAGGTATGGGGACAGGTGTTGCATCTCCTGCGGTTGCTCTCCCTCAATGCTTTGCTTCTGGATAACGGACAGAAGATTTCTCCTCAGTGCAATATGTAACGACATTGTTAACCTCTACACAAGAATCATTTTCATATGTAGACATGGACAACAATTCAAGGACAATAAAGGAAGTTGTGATTAAACTGGAAGGATAAATAAATTCATTCACAAATTTCACAGCAATTATATTCAGGAGCTTCATTATATTCAAACTAACATCAAAGCAATTGCAAAATATTCATCTATAATTCATCTGCACACAATTACTAAATGTGATTTTGCAGTAATTTTAATCAACGAGACACAGATTAACCCTACCCATGATTTGTCTGACTCCCCTTCGTTAAATTTTATGTGGATTAACCTAGCTTCACTGGTCACGGAGCATCCCAAAGGTTTGGACATATCTCCTTGTTAGTTTGACCCTCACCTTCTAACATGGAGCTGTCTATTGACCTGCTGAATGTGGGCTTTTATTTCACTGCCCAGAGGCCATCTGTTTCTCTTTTAAAGTAATGTAGCATGTGGGTGTTGGTCAAGGGCTAATGATCGGCTCAGGACAACTTGACTGAGGGACTTTACTGATCCAATGAGGCATGACTAATGATGACTCCTGTTATCTCTATTTTGGATTTATTGCATTAACACTTTGTGAGCACGGCCTGTGTGGATACTGAGGGCTGGAGCCCAAACGACATTGTGAGCAAACCTGCTGTGATCGGCCTGATTTGCTCAGTTTAGTTCAGTTTAGTTTATTTCCATTTAGAGTAGTTTAGAGGTACTGGGCGGAAATAGGCCCTTCGGCCCACCGAATCCGCATCGACCAGCGATCCCAACACATTAATACTACCCAACCCACACTAGTGGCGATATTTACATTTTTATTCTATGCCAGTTAGCCCGCAAGCCTGTACGTCTTTGAAGTGTGGGAGGAAACCGAAGAAATCGGAGAAAGCCCACGTGGTTAGGGGGAGAACGTACAAACTCCATACAGACAGCACGTGTAGTCAAGATCAAACCTGGGTCTCTGGCGCTGTGGACAGTGGCTCCACCGCTGCGCCACCGTGCAGGTGATTTGTTCCTTGTAACACAATTATTCAGTGGACAAAATACCATGGATCCTCAAATACTGCCTTAAAAAACAGAAGATGCTGGAAGAGCTTGGCAGTTTTAACATTATCTGTGGAAAAATAAATAGATTTCAGGTTGTTGACCTCTTGTACTGTTAGAGTTTCTGTTACGATAGTTATTCTCTTATTTGACAGTGTTCTTTGATCCTCAAAGGGCTTTTAGCTTCTTCCCTCTTGGATGTTGCCACAATGTTTTGGATAGATGCCCAGAACCTGAAAAATGAATAACTAAACACTTTCCCGGAATAGTTTGCCCTGGAAACTTCACTGAATTTCCACTAGGATAAATATCAGTGAAGAAGAATTGTACCACTGAGTGATGATTTGTACTATGCTTCCAAAATTCTTTCCGTTGAAGTCAATGAAATGAATTTAGACGCAGAAGATAACAAGCTGATCCAACCATCTGCTGCATAAAAGTAAAACAAAACTACAGATGCTGGCAATCTGAAATAAACAGAGAATTCTGGAAATATTCGTCAGCATCTGTGTAAAAGCAAATGGTTAATGTTTCTGTTTAATGGAAGGTTCTGATGAAGGGTCTGATGAAGAAATAATAGCTCAGTTTCGCTCAACTCACAGATACCAACTACCCTGCTGACTGTCCCATTAATTTTTGCTTTTATTAAACATTTAGTACCACTGATGCTTTTCAGACAAGTTTCAAGGAAATTCCATTTCTGAAACTGTTCTGCCATGATTCTACTGTCAGAGTGAGGCCCAACGCAAATTGAAGGAACAACGCCTCATATTTTGCTTGGGCAGCTTGCAACCCAGCAGTCTGAATATTGACTTCTCTAACTTCAAATAACCCTTGCTTTCCAACCCTCCCCACCCTAGTTTTCTGACCAATCTGACTGTCCCCCTGTTTAGATGTTATCTTTGTAACCTTCATTGTCACCTTCCCCTAGCTAACAATGATCTATTCTACATAGATGTCATGTTTTCACACTTTACCCTTCCATATCTCTGTGTCTCCCTCTCTCCTGACTCTCAGTCTTAAGAAGGTCTTGACCCGAAATGTAACCCATTCCTTCTATCCAGAGATGCTGCCTGTCCCACTGAGTTACTCTAGCATTTTATGTCTATCTTTGGTGTAAACCAGTATCTGCAGTTCCTTCCAACACATCTATCATGATTGTAGATAGTTTTATGCTTGCTCTGAAATAGATTGAAGTGGTTCATGTGAAGCAAAGTGCTGAGTTGCCTGATCTATGATATTGCCTCAGTTGGAAACCCACATTGCGTTACTTTATACCTACAGCTGTCTGTCCACCGATCACTGTTGGGAACAAATGCATTTCATCGTATGTATTTTGAAATGAAACTGGCTAGTGTAATATGAGATCATATTTGTGATACACTATACAAATGAGATACCTTTAATACCTCACTAATAACTTCCATAATTCACTGAACATGATATTAAGGTATAAGCAAAGATATTTAAAGTGGCTATTAAAAAAACTATCATTGGGGAGTCAAAGACTAGATTGGAACTCACTTCTTTGAAAGCCAATTCCCCAAAAAATAGTACTGAAGGATATGAGCCAAAGTGGATGTGTGGAGTTGGGTCTCTGATCAGCCACAAGCTTAAAGTCCGTTTAGGTTGAATGGGCTAAATGTGCTTCTTTTTACTACAATCCTCTGTTGGTCTTGGTGACTCACAGATGTATTTGGAGTGGGCCTCAGTCATGGAAATGCAATTATATTATGCTTAGAGATACAGCATGGAAACAGGCCCACCAAGTCCACACTGACCATCAATCACCCGTTCTCACTTGACCTATGTTATACTGCTTTCTCGTCTACTCCTTATACATTAGGGGCAATTTACAGAGACCAATTATCCTACAAAACTGCACATCTTTGGGATGTGAGGGGAAACTGAAGCACCTGCAGGAAACTTATGCGGTCACAGGACGTGCCAACTCCACAAAGATAGTATATGGTCAGGATAGTACCCACATCTCTGGTGCTGCAGGGCAGCAGCTCTACCAGCTTCACCATTGTGCCACCCAAATTATCTATGGTTATTTTTGATCCATTTGATCCATTGAAGTGGAATGGATTTGCACTTTCATATCTGCTCTTGGATTCTTTAAATATGATTCCCTTGCAGCCTGGCTTTTACTGTAAGTCATTACTCAGCCTAATATCTTATGACGCTTTTTCTTGGTGATAGAACAGTCTTTGTACATAATCATCCATCTATAATTATTTTATAAATACTTCAGGCTCCATTGGAAACATTACCCACATGTGTAGAACTAATGAAGTTAAGGATTGATTTGGACAAAAAGTGAAGACCTACAAATCACAAGTTTATGAGGTAATGGAGCAGAATTAGGCCATTCGGCCCATCAAGTGCAATCCACCATTCAATCGTGGCAGATTCGCTCTCAATCCCATTCTCCTGCCTTTTTCCCGTAACCACGGACACCCAAACACATTGCAATCAGCATTGTTTAAAAACATCACGTAACTTTGCATCGTAATCTGCCTCCAAAAGTTGTCCTATTGAATTTCTAGTTTCAGACAGCACTCAATTGGTGTGGTTGGCGTACTGCGACGAGCAGCCATGGAATGAAAGTGGCTTCAGAACACCATACACCTGAGCCTCAACCCTCACCCCTACCCGCTCCTCGCCCCCAACCCCAACATTTCCAACCTTGCCCCTGAAAAAGTCCAGCAGTGTGGAGTTTCCCTCAGGATGAGGGAACTATGTGCATCACTGAAACATAGCTTTCACTGCAGATAATTCTTCTCATGATCTACAACTAGTTGCACAATGTGTCAATAGCTGCCTACCTTTATGCGAAGTCAATAATGCTGGCAAACAATGGTTCCCAAATTGCTAACTTCTCAATAAATGGAAGGAGATTCATTTTTCTTGGTGAATTTATGACCTGGTTAACTGCACTGAGGCATCGACGAGTTGATGGAGATCAGCTACAGCCTCTTCAAATGTTCCTGTGGTAAGAAAGTTGACAATTAGTGTGACTTGACATTTCAAGGGAGTGGAATCCAGGCCTGTGATGTTTATAGGGAAATAAGGAGAGAATGGACACAAAAAGCTGGAGTAACTTGGCGGGTCTGGCAGCATCTCTGGAGAAAAGGAAAAGGTGTTGTTTCGGCTTGAGACCCTTTTTCATACTGAGAGTCAGGGGAAAGGGAAACAAGAGATATTGATGGCGATGTAGAGAGATACAGAACAAATGAATGAAAGATATGCAAATAAATAACAAAGAAAAAGGAAAGAGGCCATTGTTAGCTGCGTGCCAGGTGGGAACGTGTGCAGACAATGAGACTCAACAAGACAACTTTGAAGCTGGTACGATGGACAGGGATGGAGAGAGAGAGAGGGGGTACAAAGTAAGTATGTTACAAAACTTACCTTCAGCAGCGCTGCAGTTCTGCCACTGCCCGTGTGCGTGACTTTGGCGCCTTTGAGAGGGGGCGGGCGGATTTAAAATGCGGTTTTCTCCAGACTATTCAAATTGATTTTTCTCAAGGTGTTTAGTTGCTGAAGAGAAATCGCTCCGACGTTTGTTTTATGAAGTTATTTTTAAACTACGCTGGATAATTTATTAGAAGGAGTAAATTAAAAATGATCTTGTAAAGCCGTGACTGCCGACAACGGGACGGATCTCACGTACGGGACAAAGCAAGGTACACCATTTATTTTTTCATATAAATTTGCTTCTTAGGATGCCTTTAATCAAAATTTCATGTTGCAAAAAGGTGACTTTTCAGGGGTTTAAATTCACTGCAACCACAACGTTCCAATCGATCGCGTTCCACAAAATCTCACTCGTAAGATGATATAAATGGCCATTAATTTTCAGGAATTAAATACTAAATTCCTTCCATTTGGCCTATAAATTCATGACAATGAGATTTTAAAATCATGTTATATTGTGAATTCTTGTGTGAATGTTATTTGGACACATAGGCTATTTAAAAATGTTAATCTTTACTTAAGAAATGGATAGATGTTTAGATCTAGTAATTGGATGTTGTAATTAGCTACAATTGGGTAACTAACTAATTATATGCTTTAATTTCAGATCATCCAAGTAAGATTGTTTCATTTTTTTTTCAGAAGAAGACCTAGCTTTTATTTCATTGGATGCAGAAAAAGCTTTTGATCAAGTAGAATGGCAATATTTATTCAAAGTATTTCAAAAATTTAACATGGGAGATAACTTTATCTCATGGGTCAAATTATTATATGATAAGCCGATGGCTAGAATACTGACTAATAATATATTATCCCCGAAATTCCAATTGGCAAGGGGCAATAGGCAGGGGTGCGCATTATCGCCTCTGCTATTTGCACTAGTGATAGAGCCTTTAGCAGAAAGTATAAGAAGTCACCGGAATATTCATGGATATAATACCAAACACTCAAATAATAAAATGTCATTATATGCAGACAACATATTATTATATATTACAAATTCGGAATTTGGTTCTTTTTCAGGATATAGAAAAACTGGAATAAAAGCGAAATTATGACGATAAAACCTCAAGAGCCGACACATCTGTTGAAATTGCCCTTTAGCAACAGAAAAATTTGGGCATCCAAATTACTAGGAAATATAAATCATTACTCAACGCAAACTATATGCCTTTAATAACTAAATTAAATGGGTTGATTAAATTTTGGAAAACACTGCCGATGTCCTTAATAGGCAGAATAAACATGATCAAAATGATCTTCTTACCACAAATATTGTACCTATTTCAATCAATACCAATATACTTACCTAAAACATTCTTAAAAAAATTAGATTCTGATATTATAAGCTTCATATGGGATTATAAATCACATAGAATTAAGAAAAAACACTTGTGTAAATCTAAAGAATCAGGGGGACTGACACTCCCTAACTTATTGTATTACTATTGGGCAGTGAATATTAAAAATATAATCTATTGGTTGGACAGTTCTGCCCAACAGGTAGATTGGATAAGAATGGAGAAAGAGGATTGTTCCCATATAATATAGGAGCGATCCTTATTTCCCCGATGAAATTGAACAATATAATATATAAGAAGAATCCAATTATTCACAGTATAATACGAATTTGGAATCAAATAAAATTAACTTTAAAATTAACAAAACTATCGCTTCTTTCTCCAATAGCTAATAATCCCTCATTCAAACCATCCATTATTGATAAAATGTTTATCCATTGGGAAAGATTAGGAATTAAAACAATGGGAGATATGTATGAAATGGGAAAACTTTTATTATTCCAACAATTACAACTAAAATATAATTTGAAAAGTAATCAATATTTCAAATATCTTCAAATTCAAGATTATTTGAAGAAATATATACAAGGATATCAAACACTAACCCCAGATTTATTGGAGGAAGGAATGAATAGAAAGGTAGAATCAAGCAATTTAATATCTTATTTAGATAATATAATTTTAAATATAGAAACACCAACGACAGAGGCAATTAGAAGGGACTGGGAACAAGAGTTAGTGATAAAAATTCCTAATGATAGATGGGAAAATAATGTATTATATTTAAATAAATGTTCAATTAATGTAAGACATAACCTAATTCAATTAAAAATTTTACATAGATTATATTATTCGAAAACTAGACCGAATCAAATATTATCAAATGTTTCTCCCATTTGTGACAAATGTCTAACTCAAAATGCCACTATAGCACATTCCTTTGTCTCTTGTATAAAACTGTATAAATTTTGGAATGAAATTTTTGGAATTTTTACAAAACTATTTAACACAAAATTGAACCCCAATACAGAACTGATTATCTTTGGATCAATGGAAGAGGGAAGTAAACTAACTATATTCCAAGAAGCTTTTCTTAATTACGGTCTAATAACAGCAAACAACCTTATACTCAAATTTTGGAAAAACGCAACCACGCCAACATTCAAAATGTGGATGTCAAACATGTCTGAAACGCTACATCATGAAGAAATGAGATTTCTCCTACTAGGCAAAGTAGACCAATTCTTAAAGACTTGGTCTCCTTTTATCAACTTTTTACAAGCATAGGATGCAACATAACATAACCTTAGAAATTAAATCGTTTAGAACCGGGTGACGGATGGGCAAAAATACGAAATAGGTAGATCTCTCCTAATCTCTCTTTTCTTTACTTTCTCCTTCTATTTCAATCTTTTTATCTTCTCTTCTATGTCCTTTATTTCTTTTGCTATCTGTTTCTGCTCACTTGTCTGTCTATTCCGACACTCGTTATTTCTTTTTTTCTCTCACTGTTCTTTTATTATTAAATCAAAAATACAAAGTTGTACAAGAATGGAAATATGTATGTATGTATTAGTTACTAAAGTACCACACTATTGTACTTACTTCTAACAAAATAAAAAAAAATAAAATAAAAAAAAGAATACTTCAATCTATAATAACTGAAAATTTCTCTTAATTTTTAAGAAAGTTATGGGCTTTTGACTGTCCTCGATCACAGCTTTTGTGTTAAGTCAATGGAAAGCAATAGGTAACAAAATGCTAATTTCCGAGTATGAAAATAGTCATAACATTTTTAATACTGAAGATATGAAAATGAATTAGGTGTCAAATGAAATTTCTTTTTATGCTTTATCTGATGAAATAAATTGCAGACTTGATTTTTAACATTTCAAAATTTTGTAACATTGCGATACAAAGGTTACGTGTAGAGAATGGAATTTGTATTAGATATTGTCATCTGTTCCGAGATAGAGTGAAATACTTTATTTGGCTTACTAAGCAGGCAGAACATACCATAAATGAGTACATTAAGTATGCAAAAGAGAAAACAAACAAAGAGTCATATATAGTGTAGGAAGGAACTGCAGATGCTGGTTCAAACCGAAGATAGGCACACCAAGCTGGAGTAACTCAGCGGGACAGGCAGCATCTCTGGAGAGAAGGAATGGGTGACATTTCATGTCGTGACCCTTCTTCTGGCTGCGAAGTGAAGACTCAGACCAAAGAAGAGTCTCAACCCGAAACGTCCCCTATTCCTTCTCTCCAGAGATGCTTCCTGTCCCGCTGAGTTACTCCAGCTTTTTATGCCATATATGGTGTTACAGCTACAGAGATAGTGCTTTTATTTAGTTTAGTGTCTCTCTTCCATATAACCCAGCATCTGCAGTTCCTTTTTATTACATTTGATCAATGGTCAGCATGGACTAAATGGGCCAAAGGGCCTGTTTCCATGTTGCATTTCTCAATCAATCAAAAAACTCCATAAACCTATCCTTTGTATTAGTGATCAAACATATACATTGCTGTGCAGTAAATTAGAGACCACCGTGTTTCCTTTATACGAGCTTACAGTTTACTACCATATGCTCTCAACTACTGTACTGCATGGTTTGATTAGAAGGGAAATCCACAGCATCCTTAAAGTCGATACATTAATCTAACATCACTTAACAGAACAACATGACTGAAATTATGACCATAAATTCTTTGAGTTTAATCTTTAGTTTATGATGTCATCTGACCTTTGATTGGATTAATATCTTATATCTTTCAAAAATGTTTATCCATTATCCTTTAATGTTCACTTCTCCCTGCAGTATTATTATTTTTTCTCTATCAAGAGGCTGTAAAACATATTTTTTATAAAATAGCCTGATTTGGTCAGTGTACCATTATGTAAATTACAGAAAGCAAATGCAATCTAACTCGCTCCCATTTCTTGTAGATAGCCTCCCTGATATGTCTGACAGCACACAAGCATTTCATCTTTATTATAAAGCAGAGTTTGATCTAAAATAGTTACAGCGATTGAATTGTGCTCTTCTGCACTCCCACCTTCTCAGTCCTGATCAAGCAAACTGAAATGAAGGTAATTTGGGTTGAGATTTTACTCTGAACAATGTTACGCACAGTAACTTTGAATCAACAGCTGCAACGTTATTTTCATTCTTCTCTCAGCTGTACATGGGGGCAATGACAATCTTTTTGTATTTGCTGATCAGAACGAGGTAACATAAATTCAACAGATCCACATCCTCAACATCAACCTATCCTGAACACAAACACGGCTCAAAACAGTTCGGATCAATACGTTGCAGTTCCGCCTCCGAGTTGCATTCCCATTGAAAAACCACAAGATTGCTGAATAAATCATTTCAAATTTCCCTTTTCTAATTCCCGCTTTCTCATTATAAGATTAAGTTTCAATTTCTTTGCCATAATGATAAAATTTCATTTTAATTCATGTTGCAAAATGTAGCAATCATTTTGTACCTTTGCAGCTCTCATCATTGTATGATACCCTTCTGCAATGACCAATGTCACAGTGAAGAACTGCACTTATTCCAGTAGCATTTAATACATTTAACAAACAATTAAATAATTATGAGATGATCTATGGCCAACACTTTAAACTAAACTATAAACTCAACTAACAACACTCATAAACTAAACAACTATTGCCAATGCTTGTACAGGTTAAAATGGAAATCTGGAAGCTGTTGTTCAATTCTCCGTGATATGAAACTTTGCTAAAATGCATTAATTAAATGCATTTTCATAGTTCTTATCAGTATCCGATGGTGTGATAATTGCTGACAACTACCCTTTACATTTTTTGAGTGGTGTTCAGTCCTTCAGAAGTTAATAGATTTCCTTTAGTTTTTCCTGACTCACATGCTGAAGTTGCTTTCAATCCCATCTGTTTTCTCTAACTTTATTTCGTATTCTGCACATGATTTAAATCTAATTTACTCTTCCTGGTTTGGATTCGGCATGACTCAGTGAGGATTGCTCTGCCTGATTGGCGAGAGAGGATCGCTGTTTCTTGTCCTGTTCACAGATGTGACAGGTGCCCTGTAGAGGATGTGGCGCCGCGCTGGATCACAGCAAATCTCTCCTCAGTTGTCTGTAAAACCTTTGTGGAGAGCTACCAGTGAGGTGAACAGCAATCTACACTGCTTCAGTTCTGAACCCAAAATTTGGCCTGTTCTGCTTGTGGATATCACTTGCTTAGTTTAACTTAGCTTAGTTTGGAGATATAGCGTGAAAACAGGCCCTTCAGCCCATTGAGTCTGTGCTGACCAGCGATCCCCGCACACTAACGGGCGGTGGCACAGTGGTAGACTTGCTGCTTTACAGCACCAGAGACCTGGGTTCCATCCTGACTGCAGGTGCTGGCTGCATGGAGTTTGCACGTTCTCCCCGTGACCTGCGTGGGTTTTCTCCGGGTGCTCCAATTTCCTCCCACACTCCAAAGACGTACAGGTTTGTAGCTTAATTGGCTTCTGCAAAAAATATTGTAAATTGTCCCTTGTGTGTAGGATAGTGATAGTGTGTGGGGATCGATGGTCAGCACGTCTCGATGGGCCAAAGGGCCTGTTTCCGTGCTGTATCTCTAAGCTCAACTCTAAACTCTAAATCTCCAAACTAAACACTGTCCGACACACACAAGGGATAATTTACAATTTTACCAAGCAAATTAGTCTAAAAATCTGAGATCAAATTAGACACAAAATGCTGGAGTAACGCAACGGGACAGGCAGAGAGATGGAATGGGTAAATTAGTGGGTACGTCTTTGGAGTGTGGGAGGAAACCAGAACATCCAGAGAAACCCCCTGCAGGTCACGGGGAGAACGTGCAAACTCCATGCAGACAGCACCTGTAGTCAGGATTGAACCCAGGTCTCTGGAGCTGTAAAGCAGCAACTCTACTGTTGTTCCACCCTGCCACCCAGGGCATTGATTTTTCTGTTAGATTTTATTGTGAATAGGTAAATACAAAGATTAAAAAAGGCACATTTGGAAAATCTAGACATCAACCTCAATTTGTATTATCACAGTAATCTTAATGTGCTTTAACCCCAGGCTCAAGTGTGCAAGCCCTATTCAAAGGTTCCTTGAAACACTTTGAATAAGACCAAGATTAGGAAGGCAGTTGCTAGAAATGATGTCCAATAAACTCACACTGTTGAGTCATAGTCATAGAGTCAGAGAGTGGTACAATGTGGAAACCGGCTCTTCGGCTCAACTTGCCCACACCTGGGCCAACGTGTCCCAGTTACACTAGTCCCACCTGCTCACGTTTCTCCATATCCTTCCAAACCTGTCCTATCCATGGTACACAAAAGTGCTGGAGCAATAAAGGAAATAGGCAACGTTTCGGGCCGAAACCCTTCTTCAGACTGATAGGGGGTGGGGGGAGGCGGGGATAAGAAAGGAAAAAGAAGGAGGAGGAGCCCGAGGGCTGAGGGAGAGGTAGGAAGGGGAGGAGACAGCAAGGGTTAACAGAATTGTGAGAAATCGATGTTCATGCCACCAGGATGCAGAATCCTCAAGCGGAATATGAGGTGCTGTTCCTCCAATTTCCGGTGTTGCTCACTCTGGCTGTGGAGGAGGCCCAGGACAGAGAGGTCGGATACGGAATGGGAGGGGGAGTTGAAGTGCTGAGCCACCGGGAGGTCAGGTTGGTTAATGCGGACCGAGCGGAGGTGTTCGGCGAAACGATCGCCAAACCTACACTTGTTCTCACCGATATAGATCAGCTGACATCTAGAGCAGCGGATGCAATAGATGAGGTTGGAGGAGGTGCAGGTGAACCTCTGTTGCACCTGGAACGACTGCTTGGGTCCTTGAATGGAGTCGAGGGGGGAGGTAAAGCGACAACTGGCCTATCCATGTACCTGTCTAACTGTTTTTTAAATGTTGGGATAGTCTCAGTCTCAGCTACCTCCTCTGGCAGCTTGCTCCTTACACCCACCACCCTTTGTGAGAAAAAGTGACCCCTCAGATTCCTATTAAATCTTTTCTCCTTTACCTTAAACCTCTCCTCGGGTCCTCGATTCACCTACTCTGGGCAAGAGACTCTGTGCATCTACCCGATCTATTCCTCTCATGCTTTTATACACCTCTATAAGATCACCCTTCATTCTCCTGCGCCCCAAGGTATAGAGTCCCAGCCTACTCAACCTCTCCCTATATAGCTCAGACCTTCTAGCCTTGGCAACATCCTCATAAATCTTCTATTTACGCTTTCCAGCTTGACAACATCTTTCCTATAACATGATGCCCAGAACTGAACACAATATTCTAAATGCGGCCTCACCAACATCAGATACAACTGCAACATGACCTCCAAACTTCTGTACTCAATACTCTGACTGATGAAAGTCAATGTGTCAAATGCCTTTTTGACCATCCTATCTATCTGCGACACCACCTTCAAGGAGCCATGTACTTGCACTGTTAGAATCCCTCTGCTCCACAACACTCCCCAGAGCCCGGCCATTCACTGTGTAGGTCCTGCCCATGTTCGACTTCCCAAAATGCAACACCTCGCACTCAAAAGTTGTATCAAATAAGATTTTTCAATTTCCTCCCATCACAGCAAATCTCAACTGAAGCCTGCCTTCTAATTAAACTGAGCAGTGGGTTCTTGCAGGCACAATTTTTAATCATCTTTAATCAGACTTTACTGGACATTTTCTTGCACTAAATATTATTCCCTTCATCATGTATCTGTATACTGTGGACGGCTTGATTGTAATCATGTATCGCCTTTCTGGTGACAGATTAGCATGCAACAATAAACTTTTCACTGTACACGTGACAATAAACTAAACTAAGCTAAACTAAACAATGTATTTCGTTCACTCACTGTTAAAATCGGGAAAGTTCTTCCTAATCTGCAGACTCCATGCATTGTCCAATGTTTCGTGGAGACTGAGGGTAGAAGATGAATCATGGCCAGGACCTTGGGCACAACCTTGGGCACAACCTCAGTACTATGAACCTCTACAGGTTTCGCAGCCCTCTGCTTCTTCACTGAACATGTGCCAGCTTAAACCTACTGTAAAATAAAGTACCAAGCGCACAGAATAAATCACCAGCCAGACGGACGTCAAGTCCTAATATTGGTGTGGGTTTCTTACTGTCATGCAGAGCGACATACAGTGAATATCTTTGCATGCCATCCATGCTGTACATGAGTGAAATCAAACTGTTCACAAGTACAACAGATAGTGCAAAGAAACAAGTAAACCAACCACAGAATATAATATGAGGATAGACGCAAAAAGCTGGAGTAACTCAGTGGGTCAGACGGCACCTCTGGAGAAAAGGAATAGGTGACGTTTCGGGTTGAGATGCTGTCTGACCCGCTGAGTTACTCCAGCTTATTGTGTCTACCTCGGATTGAACCAGCATCTGCATTTCCTTCCTATGCAGAATATATTACAGCTACAGAGGAAGTGTAGATAAAAAAAGACAAGTAGCAGTTAACTTTTAACAGTAATGTTCAAAAAGGCAGTATGGGAAGATTTATTTTAAACAAGTTTGTGAACAATTGATCGAGTTCTTATGCTGGTTGCTCCTGGTCACACTTTTTTTACAGTTTTACAAGAAATTACAAACCAAATAAAATCTTTCTGCTGTTTGTAAAATCACTGACACCAAACAGCTAGATGTTCCTCACCACAGTACTTCCACCTCTAGTCAAATTATTCAAACAAACTGAGAAGTTTAAAGATTGCATAACTGCAATAGCAAACCAGAATTGAGAATAGTCGTACCAGAGGAATGATGGGAGGAAGGAAGGTTCTTCAAACTACGAACTTCAATACAGATTAAGAGGGCTGTGAATGTTGGACTTTGGTTATTTGGTTGCTGAATGGATTCAAAGCTGAGATCAGTAGATCAAGAGAGTGCAAGTATTGGACAAAGTGCTTGATCTTATTGATAGACTCTCAGTCTGAAGGAAGGTCCCGACCCAAAAATCACCTAATCCTTCTATCCAGAGATGCTGCCTCTCTCGCTGAGTTACTCCAGCATCGTGTGTCAATCTTCAGTGTAAACCAGCATCTGCAGTTCCTTCCTTCACGACTGATGTTATTGACTGGTGGAGCAGGCTTGGCCTATTCCTGCTCCTATTTCTTCTCCTCTCACCTGGCTTCAGTTATACCAAGCAAATGTACTGGACTACTTTATGCTAAAGGGGCTGTCCCACTGCGGCGACCTAATCTGCGAGTTTAGACGAGTTTGCCCTCGACTCAAACTCGCAGCATGGTTGACACGTGGTCCTAGGAGGACTTATGAAGTCACTGGAACTCTCCTTCATGCTCGAGGGAAGTTCCCGAAAATTAGCAGCCTCAGCTAGGTCGTGGAAAATGTTTCAGCATGTTGAACAATTTTCCGCTAGTAAAATTTGGTCGGCATGGTTCTTTTTAACTCGTAGTGCAGTGGAGTGTGGTCGCTATTTAGTTACAGGCAGTTGAGAGCAGCTGTAGGCAATCTCCTTTGCTGACCAGGCATTTTGATTGGTTCATTGGAGTTTTCAGGACCAAGGAAAACCGACCAGTAGGTAAAATGCCCGCTAAGTGTTATTATACTTCTTAAAAGTGTCTCCACTCCTTCTCCCCTCCTTCTCTCCCCTCTCCTTCTCTCCCCTCTCCTTCTCTTCCCCTCTCCTTCTCTTCCCCTCTCTCCACTTCTCTCCCCCCCCCCTCAAAAGGACTTACGGTTACTGTGCAGCCGTCTTCTACCTTCCTCTTCATCGTGAGTCTGAATTTTAGACATGTGTGTGTGTGTGTGTGTGTGTGTGTGTGTGTGTGTGTGTGTGTGTGTGTGTGTGTGTGTGTGTGTGTGTGTGTGCGTGCGCACGTGCGTGTGTGCGCACGTGCGCAGTCGGTCAGTCCAGCTCGCAGTTTCAACGCTGACGGTATTTCAGGCGAGTGCCCTCGAGCTTGAAGGTCGAAGAGACTCTTCTTAACTCACGGATTTGGTCGCCGCAGTGGGTCAGCCCCTTTAGTTGGCAGAAAAGCAGTAAGCGCACAAACTGAATCCAAACTCTGCAGCTTCCAGGAATCCCTTTCCACCAGCAGTAACACTTGGCAAATTTTGGTGATCAGGTCAGGTTCCATTAGTTGGTCACCATTAGAAGCTCTGTAGATGCATTAGCTCATTATTTGCAGGCAGGGCATGGAAAAATATGTGAATTTGGCAGACAGGAATTCCTTACCAGATTTCTGAAGAAATTTCATCACCTACTCTGATCAAACACATTGAGTTACTCGAGAGAATTTGTACGCTGTATATTTTTCAAGGACAAATCAGTCTTTAATTAATGAGTAGATTTAAAACCGAATTACATCACAACAGTTAAAATAAAGTAGAACAGTTAGGATTCCATCACTATTTGGAGATATAAATGTTATTATGAGTGTGCTAATTTGCCTTTAAAAATAATATTTGTGGGTTTGTTTTTAATGGTTTATATTCATCCTGGACAACACATTTTCCTCAGTTTTGAAACTACACCTTTTAAAATGCAATTCTCTGCACAGTAACTGTGTTGTTCCTCTGTGTTAAGTCCTACAGGTTTTCATCACTTGTCATCCCAAAGGACACGTGAAAGGCTTCTGGTTAAGCGTGTCACAGTTATTTCCTTTGTCTGTCCAAACTGTCCCCAGTGTCAACCCTGTGTATTTTCCATATCCTCTAAACTAGCACCAAGCATCTGTTTGTTTTTAACTCCCAGTGGTCACCAGCAAAAGGCATAAGCATCCCTCATAGAACGCACACTTTATAAAAAAAGTATTGCATTGGTAGAATCAATAGTTCGCCGAAGCATGAACGAAGTTCCCTTTCTAATTAGATTGTGTGGAGTTTGATGTTAAGAAGTCAGTGTAAAAGTTTCCTACAGCGAAGTGGAGAGTGAGTAGCAGCCAACACAGAAGACACTGACCTTAATTTGCTAATGCAGAGCTCCCAGGCTCCCAACTCCATCACGAGTGATTAGTAAAGACAAGATGCAGCCTTTACCAGGCAGATATGGGGTTAAAGGTCACAGTCAGCCTGATAATCTGTAAAACAACAGGATTTTTTCTTCTGGTGAGAGGTATGGGTTTAAGATACAGTATCAGAAGATATCCTGGCATGAAGAAGCATCAACAAACAGGATTCCATCAAGAATGTGTGTAGCTGTTGTTCAAAGTTCATTCAATTCACAGAAACCGTCACAGACAAGGGGAATGTTGAGTCAATGATGAGAACTCTGTGCTGATATAGGGAGAGAAAGTGATGGAACTGAGTTCAGGTTAAGGAGGGCCAAGAGGCCTAAGATTAATGGTCTCTG
Source organism: Raja brachyura (assembly GCA_963514005.1). The sequence goes on from OY740808.1 coordinate 31,029,432, forward strand.
TGTCAAATGTCACTCGGTGCATACAGTTAAACCGATGATTCGCACAGACAGATGGGTTTAAAAAAAAATGTGATTTCAACAGTGATTAAAATATTCACCTTTTTAAAAAAGTTTTCTTTCACATCAATTAGTGATTTATTTTAAATTCAATTGTGATCTAGAATAGTTTTCCAATTCATTGTTCATTTTATACTGTTGCACAAAGTCTTAATCCAAATCTTGCCTGATCTATTTATGTTTTTTTTAATTTTAATTTCAATGGCTCCTTATTTCCTTTCGCTTCTGCTTGTAACATTCCCTGCTTTTTCCAGAAGATTCCTTCTTCTTTAATTGTAAATATTTTAACCGCACTGTCTCATTCTTGAATCCATGAGATCGCAGTCATTGTTATACCCCTCCCTAATTATCTATCATTCTGTCTCGCTCATCAGACAAATGCTGAACTATGAACTTATATGGTTAGAGTTCCAACATGAAGATCTCCTTTAATAAGAGCAACCATGTGCATTCTCTGAGGGCAGAATGACTAAAGAATTAAAATGAAAACTATTATACCCGGTATGCTTTTTTTCACAAAGCTTTTATAAAGGTTTATGTTTTGACAGGAGGGCTTTAGGGGGTGAAACTGATAGTATAAGTACCACACATGTACTTTGATCAGCATAGTCCTGTAAATCTCCCAAAGTTACTCTTGCATTACTTACAGTAGAAATTAAGCCCATAGCCTTAAGACTATGTTTTATAGAGCTATTTTTGTAGATGATTTTACTTACAAAGCAGCAAAGCATTATAATTGATTTTTATTTCCATGTTAAGAAGTTGAAGTTGAAATCCACTTGTATAAACAGTCTGATTTGTTTCAATTAAATAAATCTCAATGACTTTATAAAGGCATCAGCTTAAAAGTGAACTCTTTTGGTGGTAGGTTGTACACAGAAAGTGAGCAAGTGAGACCAAAAAAGTCTTCATATGTTTACATTTAGAGATTACCCTTTATCTATATACCTTCAACCTCTGTAACAGAGTTCAGGCTGGCTCTCCACAACTAATGAAGAGATAGCTACTCCCACAGAACCCGCTTGTATACAACTCTTAACAGAGGGAGCCAATTCAAAAGCCATGGTTCCACATTTTGCATTATATGTTGTGACAGTACAATTGTTCAGATTGTAGTCTGTTCATGATTATTCTGGACAAAATTGGAAATAGAATTTGTAATATGGGGCATCTCAAACAAGCAAGATGGTTCAAACCAGAAACACTGTCAATCATTCTGTTTTTGATCCAGCTTTTTAGCTTTATCCTCCGTTTTAGCCCCAGAGTAATATTTTGTGTTTCAAATTCGACTCCACCTGATTTTAAGTACTGTGTTTTGTTGCAAATAACATTTCTGAATGGTCTGATCAAGGATTTTAGGATGATTAAGAGTAATTATTCTGTGGACAGTATTTATCTCAGGAACTGTATGAGACATTAGGAGCTTGAAGACTCAACAAACTCGATCTGAGACTGTAACCTATAAATAAAATAGGTTTTACCTAACCAAGTTCTAAACAGTAACTGCTCACTATTGTTACTGAAAGAAAAGAGTTTCTGACCATATTTTTGATTATTGTACATATATAAAATGCACGTCAGAAGTATATCTGGATGTAGCATAGATAACCATGTATTAACTTGGCAGTGATATCTAAAATTATGAATAAATATAAGAATAACAACATGCAACGATTGAGTAATTGAATAAGGGATAGTGCAAGGTAAAATTTAGATTTAGGAGGAAGAAACGGTAACATTTTCCCCCCAAAAATGTGAAACTGAGATGAATATGTGGAGTTAATAATTACAGCAGAGATCCTGTCAATATCTAACAGTTTGTTCCATAGGATTAATGCTACAACCTGTGTGGATCAATCCAAATGGCCTGTTTTGTTCTGTTGTTTCAATGTAATTGTATATATCATATATCATATGCCATTTAATTAGGTTCCTCAGCATTATTCAGTGTCAAGCACAAAAACGATGCCTGCTGTTGTGAAACACTGGAGTTAAGCTACTACAACAGTTGTTCGATGTCTTTGGGTGTTTTGGAAGCCTACTGCAGTGTATTTAAGCACTGCAGCCAGATTACACCTATTGTTACTCTTGCCAATACTCTCTAATATGATGACTTGCTCCTTTGCACTCATTGCTGCTTTATATATATGATCCTCTAGTGTTTTTTTTGCCTGTACTTATAGACTGTTGGGTTTGTATGCAGCCTGGAAAATCTGTTGCTTCATTGTGCCATTGTGTTTGTATGTAGTCTGTGCATATAGACATGCTTGTATCCTGTTCCAATATGGTTATGGTGCACTGCCCATTGTGCATAAAATGATTTTAAACTGGAATGTTTGAAAACACCCTGCGCCAGCATTCATGCCATAACCTGTGCATTAGTGTGCAATTTTACTTTTTTGGCACGTTAATTCTGTTGTGTAATGCTCTTAGGTTATCAATATTTGTTACAGTATTTTGTTGTAATTTGTGAGTGTGTCAAATATTTATTAATTTGTTTAAGTATTTTTATAAGGGATGAAGCATATTAAATATTGTTATGATTGGGTTCCTGTTAATACGGAAGCCAATGTGATGCTTCTCATATTGTTATTTACATATAATCCAATTACTGGAATTCAAATGACCAATATTCATTGTGCTTGTGGTCTTTCAGTTAGTTATTTGTTGGTTAAGTAGCAGTCCTTTCACTTTTTGCCAAAACAAATATATTTTAACTTTAAACACCAAAGAATCATAGAGATACTAACCAATGTAAGTACTTTCATATTTTTGAGGTATTTACCAAAACTTGTAATAAATGTAATTGTTTTCTATTGCAGGTATTTAATTTAGTAAACAGAATAATATTGCAAGTACTTCCGTAATACATAAACACATTTTGTTTTACTATTTCTGTCATTCTTTGTTGTTTACAAGGATAGCTTATCATAACTTACACTTGCAAAATATTTTTACAAGAATATCTTACGATAACATGGTATGATAAATGGATAATCAGGACATTGTTCCTGACAACAATATTAAAAGCTCCTCCACTCTAGTCATTGTTATAGTTTCAATGTCTTCCTGGTGAATTTCATTGTTTGTAATTCGTTTTCAGCTAGCCCATAGCTGACAATGGCCTGCTTCCTTTATTCATTGTTACTTTTTTGCATATCTTTCATTCATTTGTTCTATATCTCTCTATATCATCATCTATATCTCTCGTTTCTCTCTCCCCTGACTCTCAGTCTGAAGAAGGGTCTCAACCGGAAACAACACCAATTCCTTTTCTCCAGAGTTGCTGCCTGACCCGCTGAGTTACTCCAACTTTTTGTGTCTACAATAGTAACTGACTCAGGTGACCAACAACAGAGAAATTGGGTGGAAGGTGATGGACTTGAATTCAAGTGCTGATTGCTGTGGGTAACGTTACATTAGTGATGACCCAACAGTGATGAAAATATACTTCCAAAATTACTCCAGGCAAGCAACATTTTTTATTTCCTGTTAACATCATTTGGGGGTGTTTTTGTGACATTGATATGCTGATATGTAATGGTATATCTGAATTATATTACTTTTAATGGATAATATTTCATTGCCCAGAGACCATCTCTTCCAATATTAGTGCTACATTTGTTCGAGTCACTCAGGTTCACCTGCAATTTTCTTTGATAACTGAGCAAGGTCCAAAACAGTCATCAATATTCATTAATGTAGAAATAAATATTCACAAAGAATTGTTTTCTTGGTCAAATTGACTCTTATTCGGTTATCAAAGGCTACTTTTTTTTTAATATCATTAATTAATGTTATTATCCATACTAAAACAGTAACATGTAGGATGTTTTCACTGAAAATTCATTAAATGATAAACAGCTTGTTGAATGCAAGAAAGTATTGCAGTTGATATAAAAAATACTGTGAATAAATTATAGCACAGCGCAGATGGACAGATGGAACAGATCTGTCTCCATTTTACAGCGTTAAGGATTAACACGACCAAGGGCAAGGACAGTAAAACTACAGAAAGATACCAATTAGCTGTTGAATTCCTATAAAGCACAAACTTGGAGGTACATATTAGATGTAAAGATAGAATCGCCAAAATTTGCCAGTAATGCACTGATTAAAAGGCACATCTTGTTAGAAAAAGAAAGCAAATAATAACCATTTTCAAAATTTGGTATACAGTAGAATGCTACATGTCATACACGGTAACGTTGAAGAAAATACAAGTCGTTTCCCAGGCATTCAATTGTTTGCCAGAATTGATGATCATTTACCAGTTCACTCCCTTTATTATCACTGATTTTGCCTTTATCGAAACTTTCAGAAGTTATTTCGGACGGTAGACAACTTTCTGGAGAATGTGTACCTATATCACACCAGGCCACTGTTTCTTTGAGTAAGAGATACAGAACAAAAATGTTGTCGATGAATGTTGAGAACTAGTGTCCTTTATTAAATGTCACGTTGCTAATAGCAGGATTACAAGCCAACAGTATCAGTCTAACTAAATGGAGTTCCGCAGTTTTCCCACAGTCAGATAACCTACAACAGTGTGAGATTAGGAATACTGCCCAAGCTCCACTAACAGTGAGTTATGCAAAAGCTTTAAGGTAAAATGTTTCTCTGAGCCACAGAGACAGAATAGTTCAAGGTTCCACAGTATCTGCCGTGTAGCGAAACGTGGACTGACACGTAGGATAAGCTTGAAGCATGCGGCACAGTCAAAAAGCCTGGCTACACTCTCACACATGAATAGTTCCCATTTCAGTTCAGGGCCAAAAAAATGATTCCCAACATTATGCCATACTTCAGAGAAGAATCAAGCTTTTTAGAAGGTGAAACAGGGTGAGAGAGTTAGAAAGAATAAAACCTTCGTCAAATAAGGAAAATATGGAGTTATTTTAACGATTGTAAGCCATTTTTTTGTCATACAGCAGATCTTCTGTTACAAGCTCAAGGAATACAATTCAAAATATTTCTGCTTGATAAATATCAAATCATGTGCCATATTTCAGACAGGACAGTTGCATTTAGGTTCATTCTGTGCATGGTGTGTAGTTATTTAAGTAGTAAATGCATTAGTTATGTCTTTCTTTATAAAATAATTTTCAAATATTGTACTGGTAAATATCTGCTACAATTTATTGCCATAGTTTACTGTAAGTTTTCAAAAACTGGTAATGATTCAATTAATAATGGATTTCATAGTTGTGGATTTGAGCCTCACAAATGAGGATGTCCCAGATGTTTTTGCCCATGCTAATTGTCCATGTAAGAAATAACCATCTGGTCGGAAAAGCCAAGTGACAATACGCTCCAGTGAAAATGACCTTAGTTAAAGGCAAGAATATCTGTGAAAAACGTAGAATAGCTAGAAAAGGATTGGATAATAAAATATAGCTCCGTTGGCTACCTAATTCATGGCATTAAGTAGTTAGTAGTTAATGTGAAGCATTTTTAGAAATATAGAGGCAAGTTCACGTCGTAATGTTACTGAATTTTGTGTACAAGTCATTAACAAAAGTTCAATGGATCACATAATGGTGCCCAACTTGATTAAAATCTATGAGTGGACTGTTGGGCTTCCTCATTAGATCATGGGGTGGAAGATTACAACCTTCACGTGTTCCGCCCTCTTTCGACTAATGCAATCAACTCGCCGTGCACAAACGGAAAATCAAATAGATAAAGTTGCCCAACAACTTTAAGCTGTGCATGCCACATGAAAGAAGAAGATTAGGTCATAAGGAATAAGAGTAGAATTAGGCCATTCGGCCCATCAAGCCTACTCTGCCATTCAATCATAGCTTATCTATTTCTCCCTCCTAACCCTATTCTCCTGTCTTCTCCCCACAACTTCTGATACCTGTACTAATCAATAATCTATCTATCTCTGCCTTAAAAATATCCACTGGCTTGGCCTCTACATACTTCTGTTGCACAGAATTCCACAGATTTACCACCATCTGACTAAAGAAATTTCTCGTCATCCCCTTACTTAAAGAAAATCCTATAATTCTGAGGCTAAGACCTAGTTCAAGACTCTCCCACTAATGTAAACATCCTCACCACATCCACTCTATCCAAGCCTTTCACTATTCTATATATTTCAATGAGGTCCCCCTTATTCTTCTAAACTCCAGCGAGTACAGGCCCAGTGCCAACATTCGTTCATCATCGGTTCCCCAACGCATTCCTGGGATAGTTCTTGTAAACTCCCCCTGGACCCTCTATAGAGCCAGCACATCCTTCCTCAGATATGGTGCCCAAAACTGCTCAAAATATTCCAAATGCAGCCTTACCATCACCTTAAAGAGCCTCAACATTACATCCCTGTTTTTGCATACACACCCTCTTGAAATAAATGTGAGCATTGATTTTGCTTTCCTCCATTAGGTAAGTGATTTCCACCCCCATTCCCAACCACCTACATATTTCCTATGTTCAGGCTGGGAATCCAATAGCACTAAACAAAGGAATAGGAAAACCAAATCCATTGCAAACTTCCTCTACCCACTCAATCTGGAAAGACAAATTTGTTTTTTGGGAATGAATAGCAACCATTTAGTATGTTTGTGTATTTTGCTTTGTATAACGTAAATGTAATGCATGTTGCCAAAGCCCTGGTTAGAATTCATTCGTGCTCACTCAAGCAAACGGTGACTTTGGCCATCAGACAAGAAATCAATGAATTGCCTATAACCAATATATGCAGAGATGCACTTGTTTGCTGTTTATTTGCACTGACAACACACTTATGTGTTTCAGGAACCACGTGGAGATTTATGATCAAGTCGCTATCACCTGGTAGAACTCCACACAAGTGGCAACTTTCAATTACTATAAGATTGTGCGCTTGTCAATAACGAACTACTAATGTACGTTATAAATGGTGGGGCTTTGATTTTGAACAGAATAACCGTTTATTTTCAATTAATGCTGAAGCCGTTTCCAAAAAAAGGTAAATGTAAACCCACAAAACCGTCTCGTAGTTCTGTTATCAATGGATCTTCCTCTGACTGCATTGGACCCATTTCGAGGAGCCTTTTTAATAAACTTATCTATGCCCAGGAAAGATCACTGAGGGGAAACATTGCACTTTCAAGCTACAATGCTCTGCAGTACTTCAAAATTACTTCATCTTTCAATCTGTGAAATATTGTCTGGCTGATAAACAAATGCCCCAAACAAAACCATCACGATAGTGTTTTTACTTTTCCTTCAAATAATGTTTAATGTGAACTTTTTGTGACCCAGCATCTAAGCCAATCCCATCTTTCCCACTAAAGTCAAATACTCATAGTAGATCTTTAATGTGATGGCCCATGTAAACACCTGAATTATTGCAGGTCTATCAGGCTAGTGACTGATTATAGTGTGGCCTGTGTTCACAACAATCAGCGGTCGATAGATCTCAGCTGCTCAAAGCAGAATAAAATGCTTTAGATAAGACACCAAACATACAATGATCTGTGTCTTTGATTTGTCAGTCTCATGGTTTAGACTAAGTTTAGTCTCAGTATAGTTCAAAGCCATTTGCTTTAGCAAGTTGTCCCATATGTAAAGTGATGCTCGCTGTATTTCCCACCTCCCCGACCCCCACCTCCCTGTTGCAATGACCTAGTGGTCACAGCAGCTCATCTACTCATCTGTTGTCTTGATGTTTAAAGGAGAGCACTATCCAAAAAATGCAAACATTTTAACAGAGCTTACACCAGGATGCTGAGTGACCCTGCACTCTCTAAAGAAACTTAGGCTGACAATTTATTGATAACATCAAGTGACACTTTAGTTCTCGAAGGACAGGGCATGACTGCTCCTAGGGTGGTCGAACATGACAGAAACAGCTAGGAAACAACATTTCCCAGGACCTGTTCCTTCTAATGCTTCCACAATTGCCACTTTTATTTTCTTGACTGAACAAGATCAATATCTTTCAGTGCAAAACTCTTTGAAAAAAACCTGTTCGGTCTTAGTATTGACTGTGTTTGGTGTTGATAGAAAAGCTGAAGTTGTTTTTCTACAAGGCACCCTTTCAATGCACTTAATATTAACCAAAATTACTTCCACATCAGCTGACAGTAAGTCTACTTGTTTGTTGAGATAGAGTGGGCCTAAAAACAACAAAGAATCCTTTTTGGACAAGTCTCTTAACATTTTCTAGCATGACTCAAAGATGGTAGAACTTCCAGTCAGAATCCATACATTTAACAAAATATAACTTAGATATGAAACACAATTGCAGGTAAACTAACACGTATACTGATTGGCAATTAAAGTTCTCGGTATTTAATTTAAATTGCTGCTTCATAAAGTTATTTTTAATTGTATACAGAATTAGTTTGCAGAATGCGTGCATTTTTCACACCATAGAATTTGAAATATCGGGGATAAGAAACTTTAAGGTTTTTTAAATTTAGTTTAATTCCAATAGGCGTAGGGGAATGGTGTACATATTTATCCAATGACAATGATTAATTAGTGTGGGAATCAGCAGCCAACAAAAGATGTGATTTGTGAAAATTGATGACTTATAAATTCAAAATTAAAAGAGGGTAAGAGAATAAATAAATAATGTCATTATGGATTAACCTGAAGAATTAAAAAATATTTTTCATTGGGTAGAATATACGCTGAGCATGAAAGTACAAATGTTCTGTCCAATTAAAGAACAAATGTTCTTTTCGGGATAGGTTTAGTAGAAATATGATGAGGATAATGAAGTGGCAGTTTAAAGAATTCTTCACATCAGTCTTAAGAAATGAAGATTTTGGAGATATTCCAGATGTGTTCAAATTGACTGGGAATACATAACACATGTGAAGGTCAGTAAAACATGTGTTATAAAGAAGCTCAAAGCTTTAATATTTACAGGGTATCTGAATCACATGAGATACACCCAGGAATCTTTGGGGAAACAGGAAAGGCTTTGGTGAATGTTTTTAGGTGCTTTAGAAATAGAAAAGCTTTACCTGAGGACTGAATGGGTAGTGAAAGCATTCCTACATTTAAACATGATTGAGACCAGTTAGACTAATACGAGTCCTGGAGGAAATTATTGAGAGCATTCTTATAGAGCTTATCAATGTTAATCATAAAAACAAAAGCCAGAAGGAGCAGACAATTTTCTTAGAGGGCATAACATAAAAGCAAAAAGCCATTTCATCAAGTCACAAAGGATTTTCAAAGAAGGTTAAAGCCTTTGGAATTAATGATGAATCAGCTGGAATGATGAATTGGAAACCAACTGAGCAATAGAAAGCATAAGGTGATAAAGAGAACAACCTTTATGCAAGATAAGATAATAATGATAATTTTCACATTGGATCTATTTTTGAACCCAGCAAGCTTACACTTTCTTTTTAAAACTGGGAGCAAAATGCCTATCAATATAATTGTTTTTATGATGAGGGCGGCACAGTGGCACAGCAGTAGAGTTTGAAATATCGGGGATAAGAAACTTTAAGGCCTTACAGCTCTTATAGCACCAGAGACCCTGGTTTGATCCTGACTACGGGTGCTGTCTGTACGTAGTTTGTACTTTCTCACCGTGACCGCATAGGTTTTCTCTGATAACTGCAGTTTCCCCCCAAACTCCAAGGACGTACAGGTTTGTCTGTAAATTGACCTGGTATAAGTGTAAATTGTCGTTAGTGTGTGTAGGATAGTGTTAATGTGTGGGGATCACTGGTCGGTGTGGGTTCAGTGGGGCAAAGGGCCTGTATCCACACTGTATCTCTAAACTAAACTAAACTTCAGATTCCTCCCACACTCCAAAGATGTAAACGTTTGTACATTAATTGGCTTGGTATATATATGTAATAATTTCCCTTAATTTAAGGTCGTGCTGATGTGTGTGGATTGCTGGTCAGTGCAGTCTCAGTGGGTCGAAGGGCCTGTTTCCGCACTGTATCTCTAAATTAAACTAAACTATCATAATAGACAATAGACAATAGGTGCATGAGTAGGCCATTCGGCCCTTCGAGCCAGCACCGCTTAAAGTGATAAAAAGAATCAAAATTAAATGTATTCAAGAATTTTGAATCTACATGTTAAAAAAATGTGAAATTATAATGCAAAGCAGGCCATTTGGCCTATCTTTCTTATGAGCACCATTCAAAAGTATTCCTCTTTCCCATAACCCTGTAAATTGCTTTCCCTATGCATTTGCAAGTTCCTTTGTAAGTCCTAATTAATCCTATTTTTTCAGGCTTCATGAGTACTTTAATGTTGTCCTTTGAACTGTCCATGAATGGGAATAGTCTGTGATCTTGTTATACTTCTTCCTAACTTTATTTCTTGAAGGAAAACACCCAGCTTCTCCATTCTAACATTGTAGATGAAATCGTTCATCTCCAGGTCCTAATAATTCTTTTCTGCACCCTCTCTAGGGTCGTCATATCCTTCCAAATGTGTGATGATGTGATATTCAAGTCACGGCCTCACTAGCATTTTACAAAAGTTTCAACATTAGCTCCTTGCTTTAGTGATTGGTGCTCTGTTTATGAAGCTCAGTAGCAGACGCAGGGTGGCACAGTGTTGCAGTGGCAGTGCGGCTACAGTACCTTACAACTCCAGAGACCTGGGTGTGATCCTGACTACGGGTGCAGTCTGTATGGAGTTTGTACGTTCTCCCTGTGACAACATGAGTTTTCTCAGGGTGCTCCGGTTTCCTCCCATGCTCCAAAGATGTACATGTTTGTAGGTTAATTGGCTTTGGTAAAATTAGAAATTGCACCTGCGTGTAGAATAGTGCTAGTGTACAGAGTGATTGTGGGCGGTGCAGACTCTGGGCAGAAGGGCCTGTTTTGGAGCTGTAACTCTGAAGTCTCAGGATCCCATGTGCTTTGCTAATGGGCCTGTCCCACTAACGCGATTTTTTCGGCGACTGCCGGTACCCGTCATAGGTTGTTGCAGATCGGGAAAAGTTTTGAACATGTTGAAAATCCAGCGGCGACCAGAAAGACGCTGCGACTCTTTGGGCGACTGAGGAGACTACTCATGACCAAACAGGCGACACCCCGGCGACATGTCGTGGGGTGAAGCCTGTATGGTCGAGTGTAGTCGCCCAAAGAGTTGTACCTTGTTCTGGTCGCCGCTGGATTTTCAACATGTTGATAATTTCGCGTAAGTGGGACAGGCCCATAACTGGTCCCCCAATGTATCAAATAGGAATGTCTTATGAAATATCACTGATTTCAGTACAGGAGTAAAGAGGTTCTTCTGCAGTTGTATAGGGCTCTGGTGAGACCACATCTGGAGTATTGTGTACCGTTTTGTTCTCCTAATTTGAGGAACGACATCCTTGTGATTGAGGCAGTGCAGCGTAGGTTCATGAGATTGATCCCTGGGATGGCGGGACTGTCATATGAAGAAAGATTGAAAAGACTAGGCTTGTATTCACTGGACTTTAGAAGGATGAGGGGAGATCTCATAGAAACATAAAATTATAAAAGGACTGGACAAGCTAGTTGCAGGAAAAATGTTCCCAATGTTGGGCGAGTCCAGAACCAGGGGCCACAGTCTTAGAATAAAGGGGAGGTCATTTAAGACTGAGGTGAGAAAAAACTTTTTTACCCATAGAGTTGTGAATTTATAGAATTCCCTGCCACAGAGGGCAGTGGAGGCCAAATCACTGGATGGATTTAACAGAGAGTTGGATAGAGCTCTTGGGGCTAGTGGATTCAAGGGATATGGGGAGAAGGCGGGCACGGGTTATTGATAATGGACGATCAGCCATTATAGATATGTGAAGAGTAAGAGACTAGTTAAAACAAATGTTGGTCCCTTGCAGTCAGAAACAGGTGAATTGATCATGGGGAACAAGGACATGGCAGACCAATTGAATAACTACTTTGGTTCTGTCTTCACTAAGGAAGACATAAATAATCTGCCGGAAATAGCAGTGGAACGGGGGTCAAATAAGATGGAGGAACTGAGTGAAATCCAGGTTAGCCGGGAGGTGGTGTTGGGTAAATTGAACGGATTGAAGGCCGATAAATCCCCAGGGCCAGATAGTCTGCATCCCAGAGTACTCAAGGAGGTAGCCACAGAAATAGTGGATGCATTAGTGATAATTTTTCAAAATTCCTTAGATTCTGGAGTAGTTCCTGAGGATTGGAGGGTAGCTAATGTAACCCCACTTTTTAAAAAAGGAGGGAGAGAGAAAGCGGGGAATTACAGACCAGTTAGTCTAACATCGGTAGTGGGGAAACTGCTAGAGTCGGTTATTAAAGATGGGATAGCAGCGCATTTGGAAAGTGGTGAAATCATTGGACAAAGTCAGCATGGATTTACGAAAGGTAAATCATGTCTGACAAATCTGATAGAATTTTTCGAGGATGTAACTAGTAGAGTGGATAAGGGAGAACCAGTGGATGTGTTATATCTAGACTTTCAGAAGGCTTTCGACAAGGTACCGCATAAGAGATTAGCATACAAACTTAAAGCACACGGTATTGGGGGTTCAGTATTGATGTGGATAGAGAACTGGCTAGCAGACAGGAGGCAAAGGGTAGGAGTAAACGGGTCCTTTTCAGAATGGCAGGCAGTGACTAGTGGGGTGCCGCAAGGCTCAGTGCTGGGACCCCAGCTATTTACAATATATATTAATGATTTGGACGAGGGAATTCAATGCAACATCTCCAAATTTGCAGATGATACCAAGCTGGGGGGTATAGTTAGGTGTGAGGAGGATGCTTGGAGGCTGCAGGGTGATTTGGATAGGCTGAGTGAATGGGCAGATGCATGGCAGATGCAGTATAATGTGGATAAATGTGAGGTTATCCACTTTGGTGGCAAAAACATGAGGGTAGACTATTATCTGAATGGTGGCAGATTAGGAAAGGGGGAGATGCAACGAGACCTGGGTGTCATGGTACACCAGTCATTGAAAGTAGGCATGCAGGTGCAGCAGGCAGTGAAGAAAGCAAATGGTATGTTAGCATTCATAGCGAAAGGATTTGAGTATAGGAGCAGGGAGGTTCTACTGCAGTTGTACAGGGTTTTGGTGAGGCCACACCTGGAGTATTGCGTACAGTTTTGGTCTCCAAATCTGAGGAAAGACATCCTTGCCATAGAGGGGGTACAGAGAAGATTCACCAGACTGATTCCTGGGATGTCAGGACTTTCATATGAGGAAAGATTGGATAGACTCGGCTTGTACTCGCTGGAATTTAGAAGATTGAGGGGGGATCTTATAGAAACTTACAAAATTCTTAAGGGGTTGGACAAGCTAGATGCTGGAAGATTGTTCCCGATGTTGGGGGAGTCCAGAACAAGGGGTCACAGTCTAAGGATAAGGGGGAATTCCTTTAGGACCGAAATGAGGAAAACATTCTTTACACAGAGAGTGGTGAGTCTCTGGAATTCTCTGCCACAGAAGGTAGTTGAGGCCAGTTCATTGGCTATATTTAAGAGGGCGTTAGATGTGGCACTTGTGGCTAAAGGGATCAGGGGGTATGGAGAGAAGGCAGGTACGGGATACTTGGATGATCAGCCATGATCACATTAAATGGCGGTGCAGGCTCGAAGGGCCGAATGGCCTACTCCTGCACCTATTTTCTATGTTTCTATGTTTCTATAATCACAATGAATGACGGTGCTGGCTCGAAGGGCCGAATGGCCTCCTCCTGCACCTATTTTCTATGTTTCTATCTTTCTATGACATGAACATGGTGATACACAGTGCCTTTTCAGACATAAAGATGCCGGTACATGTGATAAAAAAAAACCATATGTTTCACATTGCCAGAAAACAAAATAATAACGTTTAACTTTTTAGAGGTACCGGTACGGTGTACCAACATGTACCAGTCTCAGAAAAAGCATTGCTGATACATATTGGAATATGAAATGCCATGAATGGTGAAATCATGGCGATTAGACAAGAAGTAAAAAAACTAAAGAATTTGGGATACCCAAAATGTAAAGCTGTTGTCAGTAAAGCCAATTGAACATTAGAAATGTTGTTAAGAACATTAAAAACATCATGTTTAAGAAAGAACTGCAAATGCTGTAAAAACCGAAGCTAGACAAAAATGCTGGATAAACTCAGTGGGCGAGGCAGCATTTATGGAGCGAAGGAATAGGTGATGTTTCGGGTCCAGACCCTTCTTCAGATTTAAAATATCATAGTATTTTACCCAGTTGTGGGCCTTTCATAAGGCAATTTTCAGATATTGTACACAACTTTGACGACAAAGGATATTGATTGTTGACAGAACAGAAAACGTGGCGATTTTTAAAAAATGTGGTATGAAGGGACCTGGAAAATAGTGCAGGAAACTAATTAGGGAGGACAATAAAAATTGGGATCTGACTTTACAAGTGAGACTGGCCCTTGAAAACCATGGGTTTTTTTGTTGGGTTAGGCAAGAGTTAAGAGAGTCACGAGTCAGGTGTGTTTAATTGCCATCTATACTGAAATGGGAACAATGAAATTCTTACTCACAGCAGCTGATCAGGTCTATGAACATAGTACTCATAGATAACATATTGAACAAAAAAAATGCAATAATTTAATAACCGCTATGTTCAAGTACATGGTACAACCAAAGCAGTTCGTAGTTCATAGTCTAGTTGGTGCTTGTGGCTGTTGGGAAGAAGCCTGATGTTGCTCTTCAACCTGGAGGTCATATTTTCAGCCTCCTATGCTTTTTTCTCAATGGCAGGTATGAAATGAGAGTGTGGCCAGGGTAGTGTGGGTCCTTAATGATGCTGGCTGTCTTTTTGAATTAGGGCCTCCTATAGATTCCTTTGCTGAAGGATGGCTAGTACCTGTGACGGATTGGGCAGTGTTCACAACTTTTTTGTAATCTCTTTTGTTCCGAGCCATTCAAGCTGACAAAACAGGCCGTGAGGCAACCAGTCAATATGCTCTCTACCGTCTACCTGTCGAACTTCAAGAGAGTGTTCTTCGACATAACAAACCTCCTCACTCTTCTAATGAGGTAGAGGCTTCAAGGGGGTTTCTTTATGATTGCATTAATGTCCTGGGCCCAGTATGGATGTTCAGACATGTGCCGCGTAGGAACCTGAAATGGGTAGAAAGGAACTGCAGATGCTGGTTGAAACCGAAGAATGACACAAAATGCTGGAGTAACTCGGCGGAACAGGAAGCATCTCTGGAGAGAAGGAATGGGCGACATTTTGGGTCGAGACCATTCTTCAGTCTGAAGTCTGAAGAAGGGTTTTGACTTGAAACGTCACCCTTTCCTTCTCTCCAGAGATGCTGCCTGTTCCACTGAATTACTCAAGCATTTTGTGTCTATCACTGGAACAGAAAGTTGATTACCACTGACTTGTCGATGTAGTCAGGTTCATGGATCCTCAGCCTCCCTCTTCTAAACTCAACAATTAGCTCCTTAGTCTTATTGACATTGGGAACAAGATTGTTCTGGCACCATTCAATTTCACAATCGATCTCCCTCCTATACTCTGACTCATCATTATCCTTAATCCATCCAAGTGGTGGTGTCAACAGCAAATATAAAGATGGAGTTGAAATTGTCTCTTACACAGTCAAGGGTATAGAGTGAGTAGACCAGAGCACTTAGCACACAACCTTCTATGCTGATGACTATCCAGGAGGAAGTGTTGTTGCCAATTCATACCAATTATGGTCTGTTGATGAGGAAGTTGAGAACTAGTTGTGTAGGAATGCGCAGTGACCCAGTTCCCCGAGTTTGGTAACAAGTTGTGATGATGGTGCTGAATGCTGCAGTTGATGAACAACAACCTGATGTATGCGTTCATATAGTCCAAGTGGTCCAGTGCAGAGTGGAAAGCCAGGGAGATCACATCCCCTGTTGATCTGTTGTAGCAGTAAGCCAATTGTAGCAAGTCTAGGTTCTTACTAAGGATGGAGTTGATATACGCCATAGTCTACCTCTCAAAGCACTTTATCACCACATTAGTGCCACCGTTTGGTAGACATTGAGCATGTCACTTCAGTATGAGGTTGAAAATGTCCATAAAATACTTCAGTCAGTTAGTCCACACATTTTGAGAACATGACCAGGTACATAGTCAGGTCCAGATGCTTTCCGAGGGTTCACCCTCATGAAGAATCTTCTGATGTCGGTCTCAGTGAGAGAGGTCCAGGGCAATGGGGACTCAAGAAAGCACATCAGTGTTCTCACTTTCGAAGACTGCATAGAATGCATTGAGCTTTTCTGGGAGTGATGCCTCACTGTTGCTTAAGCTGCCATTTTGTTTCATCTTGTAGGAAATGATGGCATGTCAGCCCTGCCAAGTGACTGAATGTCAGTCTCACCCTCCAATTTAGTGCAAATGTTTCTCTTAGTTTTTGATGGCCTTATCGAGGTTTCCCTACCTGGACTTCCTGTGTGAATCTGTGTTTTTTAGGTTTGAAGATAGACACAAAAAGCTGGAGTAACTCAGCGGGACAGACGGCATCTCTGGAGAGAAGAATGCGTGACATTTCAGTTGTGACCCTTCTTCAGACGGAAACTCACGGGAAAGGGAAACGAGAGATACAGACGGTGATGTAGAGAGATATAGAACAATGAATAAAACATATGCAAAAAAGTAACGATGATAAAGGAAACAGGCCATTGTTAAAGAAGGAACTGCAGATGCTGGAGAATCGAGGGTTACACAAAAAGCTGGAGAAACTCAGCGGGTGCAGCAGCATCTAAGGAGTGAAGGAGATAGGCGACGTTTCGGGTCGAGACCCTTCTTCAGCAGTCTGAAGAAGGGTCTCGACCCGAAACGTCGCCTATCTCCTTCACTCCTTAGATGCTGCTGCACCCGCTGAGTTTCTCCAGCTTTTTGTGTAACCCCAGGCCATTGTTAGCTGTTTGTTGGGGGAAAACGAGAAGCTGGTGCGACTTGGGTGTGGGAGGGATGGAGAGAGAGGGAATGCAGGAGTTAGAGAAATCAAAAGTCATACCACTGGGCTGTAAGCTGCCTATGAAATATGAGATGCTGTTCCTCCAATTTGCGTTTAGCCTCACTCTGACAATGGAGGAGACCTAGGACAGAAAGATCAGTGTGGGAAGGGGAAGGAGAATTAAAGTGTTTATCAACCGGGAGGTCAGGTAGGTCCAGGTGGACTGAGCGAAGGCATTCAGTGAAACGATCACCCAGTCTGCATTTGGTCTCGCCGATGTATAAGAGTCCACTTCATTATTAGGTTTGGATGCCCAAGATCTGGTCCTCAGAGGATTGTGGATCTCCTGGTTCATCCGAGGCATCTGGTTGAGGAATACTTGGATGGTTTTGGTGGGAACATATTCCTCCACACATAGAATGTGAAGATCTAACTGTACTTTTAAGATTACTCCCACTTCATCACTACAATTGTTTCTCTACAGACAAAGAATCTTTTAGCTCTGCCTTTGACCCGATGCAGGAACTTTTGCTGAAATCTCAACATTTGATGTCCTTAAATCTGTGCACTTTCAGCAGTGAAGTTGAGTGGTGCTCAAAGAGTCAGTGGGTATTTTTTTTAAAGACAAATGTCAAAAATGTAAAATAACATTGACAATTTGCAGGTCAGGCAGCATGTGTGAAGAGTGGAATAAGTTTATCATTCTATGTTTAGCATTTCGCAGGATTAGATTACACGTGAAACAATATATTGGGTGAAAGAATTAAGCTAGAATCTTTCTTTTGGGTTGAAGGTTCATATCCAAAGCATTCTGTTTATGAATAGGCTTAGCTGGAGTTTTATGTTGCAGCAAAATATTAATGCCAAATGCAATCAATTGGTATCAGTTTGACTTCAGTTTATTGTTATGTGTACCGAGGTACAGCAAAAAAGCTTTTGTTGTGTGCTAACCAGTCAGAGGAAAGACAATCCATGATCACAATCGAGCCATCCACGGTATACTGATACATGATAAAGGGAATAATGTGAATAACGTTTAGTGCAAGATAAAGCCAGTAAAGTCTGATCAAAGATAATCCGAGGATCTCCAATGAGGTAGCTGGTAGCTCTCTAGTTATTGGTAGGATGATTCAGTTGATGGATCCACATGAAACCTTTTCCCTATGCAGGGAAACCTTTTCCCTGTTACCTTTTGAAGGGGTTAAATATCATGCCTGAAATATTCTGCCTGATGATGGCTTGAGTCTCGATATCATCCTCAATCCTTCTTACAATATACAGGTAGCCAGTAAATTAAACTAACACGGTACTTTATGAACAAAATAATTTACAGAGTCACAACAGCCATTCTATTTTGTGCTAACCCAAAAAGGTAGAGAAATTTACAGCAGTTTCTACATTAAATATCATTGCAACTTATAGCGAATATTTAGTCATGTGTACAATCCAAAAACAAGTACTTAACCAATATTATACAGTTAGCATTGGAAAGCCTATGGTGAGATTAAGGACCATGCCAAAACATCCTGTTTGGAGGATTGTACATGATAATGCTGGGGTTTGTTTCAAACAGTTTGTTGATATGACAGGGACATTTTGTATCTGAAATATTTTGGTAAAAACATGAACTACACTTAACACATCCTGTGAAAGTGATGATGATGGTGGATTATATGATAGCATCCTCTGAGTGCACATCCACTGATTATGTTGTGCCATGAGTGAGGAGGTGATTATATTTTCATTTTTGAAGTGTATTTTATTAAAGTGTCTTTTATTAAGTGCATTAAATTTAGTTTAATTTAGTGTTACAGTTAAATTATCCTTGAAGTTTTAAATTGTAGTGATAGAAAATGGTATAAAAAAAGATAACAGAATAACCAACCACATAGGTTAATTAATATAAAATGACATGTTACTGCTCAACGGTTCAGGCAGCATCTCTGGAGGAAAGGAATACAGAATGTTTCGGGTCGAGACCCTTCTTCTGAATGAGAGTCAGGGGAGAGGAGAACTAGCGATATCTTTAGTATCCTCTCCCCTGACGCTCGGTCTGAAGAATGGTCTTGACCCAAAACGTCACCTGTTCCTTTTCTCCAGAGATGCTGCCTGAGTTAAGGGCCTGTCCCGCTTTCACGAGTTATTCACGAATTCTCCCGAGTTTTCCCCTTGATTCAAACTTGCAGAATGTTCGTAACGAGTCCCTTAGGAGGTTGTAGGAGTTGATATATATATAGTAGCGGCTCGTTATGCCAGCCATTGGTACTCGTAGCATCAGGTAAGTCGGAACGTTTTTTCCAGCCCGATAAAAAATGGCCACGAGTAAAGAAATGGTCGGGATGAAAGAAATTGCAACTTTTTACTCGTAAGGAGGGCAACAAAATATTAGTGGGAATTCGTAGACACACTCGCAGAAGTTTGTGAACATAGTCATGGAAGGTCGTAGGAGTTCGTAGATTACCACTATCTTGATTTTTTTTTTTAGGTCCTTTAAACTCGGCAGAGGTTTTGAATTAAGTCGTGAAAGTGGTTCAGGCCCTTCACTCCAGCATTTTGTGTCTATCTTCAGAATTAAAAGAAATGTAGTTATAGAATCATAGAAACATAGAACATAGGTGCAGGAGGAGGCCATTAGGCCCTTTGAGCCAGCACCACCATTCATTGTGATCATGGCTGATCAATAACCCTTGCCTGCCTTCTCCCCATATCCCCTGACTCCACTAGCCCCTAGAGCTCTATCTAACTTATGACAGATAGATACAGTTTACTGCAGTTGCAGACATCATTTATTTAGTGTGTGATCCCTGCTTGCTGCCAGTGTTAAGAATATCTCCTTAGGGCTGCAGAGGGAGCTTTGTAGAAGGAAAACAAAAGTCCAGTTCACCTGGTCCATGTGGAGGTGAAGACATAAATAGGAAAAAGGAGGAGGTTCTGCTGAAAGAATATGAATAACTGAGGTCCAATTTACAAAACGGCTCCACAAATTAATACAATGTGCAAATTGACATTGCGTAAATAAAATCAGTGAACTGCATATCTAGCTGAATAAATGATTTGGGGAGAAAAAGCTTTTGATTCATGAGGGTAGTGGCACCAGTACTGCGGAAAGAGGAAGCTGACCCTTTGGGATAGTCAGTACTTGGTTTGGAGTTAGTGTCTTTGTGAATTGAATAAATAAGAGCATCAATAATGCTTTAAGCGAGTAGTTGGGGAATGGAGGACCAGATGGGTTCTGTTTAGGGAAAGTTTAAAAGTTGGGAAGAATGAAAACAATAGCAAAAATGATAATTACAACCAGAGTTTGTCAGGAGGAATAGTAAGATTGAACGAGAACTTACCAAGTTTGAAGGTTGATCTTTATTTCATGAGGAGTTGCGGTGAGGGATTTCGTGAAGAGCCCGCCGGCACGCATGCGCGACATTCTTCAAAGCAGCGGTGTGGAATCACAGAAACAACAACAGAAATGACTTGGCATAGTAAGATTTAAAGAGACTCTGATTACCAGCTGAAGATGATCGAGGGTTGGGAGCGGAGGGCACGAAATCCCTCACCGCAACTCCTCATGAAATAAAGATCAACCTTCAAACTTGGTAAGTTCTCGTTCAATCTTACTATTTCATTTCGGAGTCACGTGAGTGACTTCGTGAAGACTTCAAAGCTTCTGTGATTACACGCCCTGGACAACGTCCATGCGGACACACCACTAGCAAGGATGGATTGCAGTAAACAAGTTGACGAAACGAGGTTATACTGAAACAAAAAGAAGATTTGTTAATAACACAACAAATAACGCCCTTTTAATCAGGGACATCCCCACGTTCACACCCGGCGTTCAGCACGGCCTCTGCGAACTGAAGGGGAGCAGCAACAGGCTTATTATAGAATCGCTGGAACACAGCTTCATTCGCCCATCCTGCTGTGGCGAGGATATGGTCCATGGGTACCTCCATGACTCTCGCCGCTGACGTAGATGCAGCCCTGGTGGAGTGGGATGTAAACACATTAGTGTCAATACCTGCCTTATTCAGGACGATCCGGAGCCACCTGGATATCGTCTGGACTGTCACTCGATGGTGAGGTCTTTTGTGAGTGACAAGCAGGTACAACTCCATTCCTCTGATGCTCCTCGTCACCTTGATGTAGTAACGGATGTGAGTGGCTAAACATAGCCGAGCATCTGCAGGGTATGCCGGGAACTTCAGCTGCAGCCCTGTGCACCCAGGTCTATGCTGCTTAAGTAGCTCATCGATAAAAAAGACTACTTCTCCAGGGGTCGACGTCATCCTGTCAATACGTAGTTTGTGGAGCGTCTGAACCCGCTGTGCTGAAGTCAGCGCTAGTAACATCACCAATTTCATAGTGAGTTGGTCCAGCTGTAACCCTTCCATGGGTGACCACGACCTGAGCAGGGTAAGTACATCCCTGACATCCCAGGTGATGTTGTAGCGTGGTGTAGGCGGATTCAGATTGAATATTCCCCGCATAAGCCTGGACACTAGCCTGTTCGATCCTACCTCGATGTTGAGGTAGAATGATAGCGCACTCCTGGCGCTGTTGATGGCACTATAACTCAAGTGCTCATCATGGTGCAACCCCGCGAGGAATTCCAGGACGTCGGCTATGGAGACATCATCACAGGTGATGTGAGAGCGACTGCAGTAGGCTTCCCACTTGGTGATGTGGGAGAGATATCTCCGCCTGGTTGACTCTCGACATGATGCTCCAATGGTGTTCATGGTCCGGGTGGTAAGGCCATACTGCATCCATGGCCTGGTCAGAACCTGCAAGCCAGTAATTTTAGATAGGCATGGCAGGGGTGTAACTCCCCTGAGACAGGGTGAGAAACCAAATGTGGGCAACCCTCTAGAGGGACCCAAGGTTGACTAATCATGTCAGAGACCACCGGATACCAAGGCTGTGTAGGCCAGTCGGGTATGACAAGAATGCCTCTGGCAGAATCCATCCTGATTTTTTGTAATACCCGACTGATGAGGCAAAACGGGGGGAATGCATAGAAAACCCACTTCCCCCAGTCTAGTGAGAATGCATCAATCGCTAATGCCCCAGGGTCTGGTTCCCATAAAACATATGTCGGTACCTGATGGTTCAACCGGGACGCAAAAAGGTCGATATCCGGTTGGCCAAATTTGGCTGTAATTTGGGCAAATATTTGAGGATGCAGCATCCACTCAAAACTATCATTGAATTTGCGTGACCTGGTGTCTGCCACAGTATTAAGCCTACCTGGCAAATAGGTAGCTGAAATCCAAATATCTCGATCAATACACCAGCATCAAATAGTATTAGCCAATTTGTCACAAGAGACTGACCTGGTACCGCCCATATGGTTTAAATATGCCACCGCTGTGGTGTTGTCTATTTGGAGACGGACATGAGTACCACTAAGATTAGCACAATATGCCCGCAGTCCGTGAAATGCTGCAAGCAGCTTCAAATAGTTAATCCCTTGTATTAGCAACATGCTAGCTTCAAGGGGATCCCACCTGCCTCCACAACTAGAAGAGCTGTCCGCAGCTCCCCAGCCTAGAGAGCTTGCGTCAGTTTGCAAATATACCACCGGATTGGGCACAACAATGGGTTTGAATGCCTTGCCAATATTGGACACCCACCATTGTAGCTCAACCTTAGCATCGGAAGGCAGCCCCATAGGTCTGTCAAAATGACCAGCGTTCTTTTTTAACGCAGCAATCTTGGCCCTTTGCAGATTTTGATAATGCAAAGGTCCAAACCGGGCTGCCGGAAATAAAGCTACGATTTTCCCAATCATCTTAGCTGTATGCCGAATAGATGGTATACTGGCGGATGCGAGATCCTGACATGCAAGGGAAACATCCTCCACCTTGTGAAATGGAATGGTGGCCCTCATTTGAATAGAGTCCACCGTGAAACCCAAATAATCCATAACCTGGGATGGGTGAAACTTCGATTTTTCTGGATGGACTATAAACCCCAGCTGCTGAAATATAGTAACAGTTGCTGAAACAGCGCTTTCAGCTGCTTCCAGAGTGTTGCCAATAATCAGAATATCATCTAAATAAGCCATTACAATATGATGTTGTATACGTAATTTGGCCATAATAGGTTTGAGTAATTTAGTAAAGCCTAGGGCGGTAGTAAGCCCATTTGGTAAGGCCCGATATTGCCAGAGCTGATCCATCCAGACAAATTTCAAAATTTTCCGGTGATGTTTCCGGATGGACACTGAATAGCATGCATCTTTCAAATCAATACATGCCATAAAGCAACCATGCGAAAGCAGTGATTCGGCTGTCTCAAAAGGTGTCCATTTTGAAATGTGTATATGTTATAAAGGTATTCAACTGGTCAAGTCAATAATCACCCGACAACCTCCATCCTTTTTTGGACTAGTAAAAATATTGGAGACGAATTAAATGGGCTCGTGAATAGTTTTCTCTATCACGCCTTTTTGTTCCAAACGAAAAATTTCAGCCTTGCCTGCTGCCTGCTCAACGGCAGACAGCGTAAACTTCCGTTGAGGCATATGCTGGGATGGAGGAATGTTCCCGTGAATAAATTCAATAAAATGACCCCGAATATCCTTCCCTCTTGGAGAAGTCTTCCCCGAAATTTTTTGATTCTGCTGCAGGAGGGGCTCCAATATCCGCTCCATCCTGACCAATACGCCCCTTGAGCTAAAAACTCGGGCGGCCGAAGTCCTCATGTTCTGCTGAACTGCTGGGGCTTCGTCCATCGGCCCGCACCTCATCGAGGTGAACCTGGTGCCGCAAAGTTGTCGCCGGTAGCCGCTGCAGCGAAGCTGAGCGATTCCCGCGCGGGAGGTACACTCAAACGCCTTCTCGGCGGAGCTTGGTCTCGCTGCCTCGGAGGGCAAATGCGATGGGAAGTCGGCACCTGACTTAGCATGGAGATCCGACGCCCGCGCGGGCTTGCCGGCTGTCCATATCATGGACCTAGCCGACGCATAGTCTCGTCCTCCCATCCATGGGGGACTCGGCGACCGTGGCGTATGGGCTCGTTGAAGGGAGGAGCAGTCTGGGCTTAGTGTCTGCTGACGGTTCTCAGCTGCTGCTGACGGCGGTTAACCTCCCTGTGCCTACTGGAGCTGGATGGCTCCTCTCCAGTAGCCGCGTCATGCGGCCATACGTCCTTCACCCTGAACACTGGGGTGGTCGGAGACCTCCGGCTCAGAAAGATTGCCGGGGCTCCTTTCATCGGCCCGCACCTCTGAGAAGTGATCTCGGTGCCGGAAGTTGTCGCTATTGGCCGCTGCAGCGAAACCGCGCGATTCCCGCGCGGGAAAGGTGTTCAACCGTCTCCGTTTAACAGGAGCGGAAGCCGTTGCCACAAAGGACCCTGACGGCTTGGGGTCGACTCCAGCAGAAGCATGGAGCGACGCCCGCGCGGGCTTGCCGGCTGTCCACATCGTGGACCTTGCCGACGCACGGTCTCGTCCCCCCCATCGACAGGGGACTCGGCGACCGAGGCGGGACCGTACCCAAGCCCCCCGTCCCAGCGGCGGGGTTTGGGAGTTGGATAGCAGATCTCACAGACCCAGGTCCCGCCGTTGCACCAGACCGCACCAAGGCGGCTGGTGGAGCCTTGGCCCGAACCGGGTTTAGGCTTACGGGCTCCTCCCCTGCCCTTCAACGAAGGGCTAGCGGAAGGGGGTCGGGCCGCAGCACGACCCCTTCCCCGTGGTCGCCAATGGCGAACTTGTGGCAGGGTCCCCCCTTTCGAGAGGCACCCCGTTCTCGGCTCCTGGAATCAGCATTGGAGCTGCTGCTCCTCGACTCAGCACAGGAGCTCCTGCTCCTTGAATCAGCACTGGAGCTCCTGCTCCTGGAACCAGCACTGGAGCTCCTGCTCCTTGAATCAGCACTGGAGCTCCTGCTCCTCGAATCAGCACTGGAGCTCCTGCTCCTTAAATCAGCACTGGAGCTCCTGCTCCTTAAATCAGCACTGGAGCTCCTGCTCCTTGAATCAGCACTGGAGCTCCTGCTCCTCGAATCAGCACTGGAGCTCCTGCTCCTTAATGCAGCACTGGAGCTCCTGCTCCTTGAACCAGCACTGGAGCTCCTGCTCCTCAAATCAACACTGGAGCACCTGCTCCTTGAATCGGCACTGGAGCTCCTGTATAGCGGCGGGTCGGGCCCGGTAACAACAGGGCTCCCCGACATCCACGGCTATTTCCCCACGTACCTGCAGGGAGAGAACATAACATACACCCGCCACAACAAGACACCAACTCACACTGGAGCTCCGGTGTATCGGCGGGTCGGGCCCTGTACCAACAGGGCTCCCCGACTACCACGCCTGTTTCCCGGCCCGACTCGCAGGTGAGCCGCTGAGAAAGGCTCCGGGATAAGTGGCCGGCGACTCCAAATCCACGTTCCTGTAGGGAGAGAACACACTGCTCCCCCCCCCCAACAGGAAACACCAACTCTAGGGGGCTTAGCCTTACCTGAGTCGGCCCTCTGAAGGGCTGGTCGGGAGCCGCGCTCCCAACCAGCCGTCGGCAGCAATGCCGCGCATGCGTGCCGGCGGGCTCTTCACGAAGTCACTCACGTGACTCCGAAATGAAATAGTACATAGAATCATAAGAGTACTCCTCCAAATGGGATAGGAACAACGAAAAACATTTAAGACTTCAATAATATATTTATCCGAAGACTCAGAAAATTCATGTATATTAATGAACAAAAACTAAATGGACAAGATCTAACTACTAAAGTGACTAAGATTTGGAATTAAATATTCCAGGCAACCTATCTATCAAAACAACAAGGCAACATCAGTAGCCATGAGAATAAAGACTGGGATCATGGCAGTGGAGCAGAAGAATTTTAGGTCAGAAAATCAAGACGTGGAATAGATGCCTCATTATATGGAAATAAAATATGAGAAATTAATAATATGCAACGAGGAAGGATGAATTGATGATTTGATAGTAACTTTTATGGAACAGTGACCACAAGATGATGGCATTTTGTATAAAGTGAGTTAGTTCAAGCAGAAACCAGTGCCTTAAATCTCAGTAAACTGTGTTGGAGAGAAATTAGGTATGAAAGAGTTATGGTTGACTGAGAAACTGCGTTCAAGGGAATGATGCTAAATAAATAAAGGCCAACTTTGAAGGTATTAATAGTAATATTAAATGAGAACTTACCAGTTTGAAGTTTGATCTTGATTTTATGAGGAGTTACGATGAGCAATTACGTGAAGAAGGCCGTTCGTTAGCTCGCATGCGCATCAATCTTCAAAGCAGCGGTGTGAAATCACCGATAATAATGGTTGAACTGAACATAGTAAGATTAGAGAAGAGTAGAACTACCAGATGACCTTAATAATATGAGGGTTGGGAGCGGTGGGCACGTAATCGCTCATCGCAATTCCTCATAAAATCAAGATCAAATTTCAAGCTGGTAAGTTCTCATTTAATCTTACTATTTTACTTCGGAGTCACGTGTGTGACTACATGAAGATTTCAAAGCTCTGTGATTTCATGCCGGAAACGAGTCCATGCGTTACACACTGCACGAAGTGACCATGGATGAGTGAAAAAGATTAATGCATTCAGACATGACTTAGTTTGTTAAAATGCTGATGTTAATCATCAAAAGAAAACAATAGTGACCCCTTTCATCCAGGGGGAAACTATAAAGCAGAATCTAAAATTGGCAAGTACCCCCGAGTTGGCAAATACCCCCGGTTTGGCAATGGGTTATATAAAATGTTGGTAAAGTGTGTTCATTTGACCATCCTGCAGCTGCTAGGATGTGGTCCAGTGGAACGTATATAACCCTTGGATCTGATGTAGTAGCAGCCCTGGAGGAGTGGGTGTGGTAACTATTTGTATCGACTCATGCATTAGCCAAAACCCCGTTTATCCACCTGGAGATGTTAGAACTAATACTTCTTATGAAGTTCTTTGTAACTAATAAACATTGCTAGTTTAGAGCCTTTGAGGCTCTAGGTGACCAAGATGTATAGTGGTAAATGTGTGACCACACATCACCGAAGGTCCATCGGGTATGCCATGAAACTAGTTTAAGACCTAATGCCCCTAGTTAGTTCTGATTAATTAAATCAAAAACATAAAATATTATGTTATTAGCAGATGTAACCATCCTGGCCAGTTGCAATTTATGTAGTAACTAGACCCGTTGCACTGAGGCCAGTGCCATGAGCATAAGTACCTTATGAGAGCCGGCTAAAGATAAGGATGTAGCTGGAGCCCCCTGGTGAAGTAATGTTAACAGTATGTCTATGTCCCATACTTCCGTGTAACTGGGCCGGGGAGAACTTGTGTTAAAGATATCCTATATAATTCTGGATATCAGAGGGTGAGCCTGCAGCAAATATGATGAGAAAGCACGTTGGCACAATTAATGGCACTTTAACTTAATTATTATTATCAAAGACCCATTTGAAAATGAACTGTAAGACGTCAGTTGTCCATGCAGTATAGTTTGTAACATGTGTATTTAAACAAAATGCTTCCCATCTGCTGAATTGCGAGTGTGCTGCCTTTTGGTGCTTTCCCTGCATTCTGCAGTGAGCACTAGATGGATCAGTCTGACAACCCGAGCCGCAGGCATAGTCATCTCAGAGTCTGCAAGTCAATGAATTAATTTTCGGCAGTGGCTGGTTTCCCGTGTCACAGGCAGAACCAGCAAGTTTTATGTTTTGAATAACCATATTAGGTTCTATATTATTCCCAACATTAGCAGGAACCATGGCCGCGTATGCCAGTCAGGCAGTTCGTAACGCCTGAAGTGGTGTCTTGATGGATTTATTGCAAGACCCAACTGATGTGGCAGTATGGAGGAAAGACATGCAAGACTACCTTTATGATCCAACATACATTCTGTGTTGTCATTGATTTCACTTGATGATACAATAGCCTCAAATGAGGTTAGGTTAATATCATGGGATACTTTAACTTTATTGCACCCATGTGACTAACATATGCCACCACCATGGTGTATCAGCTTGGAGTTGAGCATGCAGATTATGCATATTCTCACAATAATCTTTAACCTATAGAACGCATCTAGTATTTATAGGTAGTTGATACCAATAACTGAAAAATTGGTGACTCATGCAAACTGCATCCGCTTCCGTAACTGGAGATGGCAGTCGTAATTTCTCATCTTTGACAACTAGCATCAGTTTGTAATTATTGAAGATTACTGACCAAAATTACTGGAGCAATGCTGAATACTGTCACCATTGTGACTTTGATAGCTTCCGCTGGGAAAAACATAGGTCTATTAACAATGACCTATATGGTACTTGAGGGGTTAATTATTTGCACGTTGTAAGTACTAATAATGCAAAGGCCCAATTTGCACCGCTGAAACACAGCTGCTATATTGCCAATTACACTTGATGAATAGAAGGCTGCTTAATAACAATGGGGTTGTTATAAGCTTCTGTTAATTCCATCTCTTGCCCCAGGGCGGAGTCCCTGTTAAGTTGATAGTTAAATGTAAATACCAATAGTCAATTGTTCTGATTGGTATCAACTTAAATTTAACTGGATGGATTAAAAGACCCCATGCCCTCTCTCCCCATTCCCCCACTCACAACAAGGGCAGAGTCCCCCTGGTCCTCACCTTTCACCCCACCAGCCGGCACATACAACACATAGTCCTCCGCCAGTTTCGCCACCTCCAACATGACCCCTCCACTCGCCACATCTTCCCTTCTCCCCCCCTGTCTGCCTTCCGCAAAGACCGCTCCCTCCGCAACTCCCTTGTCAATTCTTCCCTTCCCTCCCGCTCCACCCCTTCCCCGGGCACTTTCCCTTGCAACCGCAAGAGATGCTACACTTGTCCCTTCACCTCCCCCCTCCACTCCTTTCAGGGACCCAAGCAGTCCTTCCAGGTCCGACAGAGGTTCATCTGCACCTCCTCCAACCTCATCTACTGCATCTGCTGCTCCAGATGCCAGCTGATCTATATTGGTGAGACCAAGCGGAGGCTTGGCGATCGTTTCGCCGAACACCTTAGCTCGGTCCGCAATAACCAACCCGACCCCCCGGTGGCTCAGCACTTCAACTCCCCCTCCCATTCCTTATCCGACCTCTCGGTCCTGGGTCTCCTCCACGGCCAGAGTGAGCAACACTACAAGTTGGAGGAACAGCACCTCATATTCCGCTTGGGGAGTCTGCATCCTCTGGGCTTAAACATTGAATTTTCTCAATTCTGTTAAACCTTGCTGTCTCCTCCCCTACCACCTCTCCCTCAGCCCTCGGGCCCTGGCATTCCCTCTCTCTCTATCTCTCCCCTACCCAAGTCGCACTAGCTTCTCATTTTCACACTACAAACAGCTTACAATGGCCTGTTTCGTTTATCATCGTTACTTTTTTGCATATCTTTCATTCATTGTTCTTTATCTCTCCACATCACCATCTATATCTCTCATTTCCCTGATCCCTAACCAGTCTGAAGAAGGGTCTCGACCCGAAACATCGCCTATCTCCTTCGCTCCTTAGATGCTGCTGCACCCGCTGAGTTTCTCCAGCCTTTTGTGTACCCCCAATTTCTCAAATATAGTTTGGCTGCAACAGTTAATTTTAGTAAAATACATCGTTTAAAACATCATCCAGATAGATGATAACAAATGTTCTAGAGCTCTGAGCAGCCCAAGCACCGGTTTAAGTAATTTGGTAAATAAACCTGGGAGCTGAAGTTAGCCCATTTTGCAACACTTTAACTGTTATCATTGACCCATCCAGATACATTTGAAATATCTCCGGTGATCCCTGTGAATGGGAACTGAATAGCATGCATCTTTGAGATCGATGCTTGCCATGTAGCTCATATATAATCAATAGTTAGACAGTAATGAAGTTTACCATTTTGAAAGTCTATACTGCAAATACGAGTTAAATCTGGATGAAGTGACATCCTCCATCTTTCACCCTGTCCTGAAAGGCAGTCCTGGGCATAATACTGGGCCTGCCTCGAATGACAACTCAGACCCCAATTCCAAGCCTGTTTGGAACCTATGTATGTTGTGCAGTATAAAATAATCACACATTATCATTAGTTCCTTGTACAAATAACACCAGTGTAAATATGACCAACATGTAAATGGTCCACAACCCCATGTTTCGGAAGAATCAGACCCACTTACCTCCACGGCTACCAGTGGTCTCATGGTATGCCCAAAAGCCGCTGATGCGGGTTCTTTCTCCGTGATTGGAGCGTAGGACTGGTAGGGAGCGTGGATTCCATGTTTTCCCTGAGACCGGCTTGGGCCTCGGTCTGAAACCTCATCATACTGAGAACTTTGGCCATGATTCCGTTCCCAGCTTTCAAGCTGCCACCGGCTTCAGTGAACCTCTTACCCCTGATGGAGGCGTGGGGTGTGTCGTTGCCTACCGATGAAGCTTAGCTCCCTTGATTAGAATACAGCTTTTGCTTCCTCATCCTGGTCTTACCTGTGGGATAAGTCTTACCTGAAGAAAGGATTCGGCGGCTGGTTTCATCTCCTGGATTTCATGCCCCTCCAATGTCACCCTGATAGCGCTGTTCACTGCCGGCAGTTGTAGCGTGAGGGAACTCTGGCCCCTTCCGGGTATTCTGCCAACGACTGGAGACCAACTCTTCCGGCAGCAACCCCTTCGTTTGCGAGTATCTCTTGAAGCCATACGCATGTGCTCCAGTATGTTCCACGGACATACTTTGAATTTGAAGTTAGTTACACACTGTCCACTCGCATTCTCCTCCACAGAGAGGGAGATTCGTAGGCAGCCCTGAAAACTGGTGCTGCCGCAGGCCGCTGAGGATACCTGCGCTGACACGGCCCCTCCAGCGGCCCTTTAGCAGGTTTTTTGCTCTGGGTCAGACTGAAACTGACCCTGAATGCTCCCCTCCTCAGAGAGGGAGACATTGTGCAGCCCTGAAAAAGGTGCCACTGCCTGCGGGTTCTCCATAATACCCGGGCTGATAACTCCCTCCTTTGGAGTATATCATTGTGGAGCACCTCTCCATCAGGTGCTCCATGTGGGTTTGAACGTTTGAAAACGTTACCCATGTAGGAGGGGATCCTCTCCATCAGGAAACCTCCTGGCCTGACTCCCATAGTCCACAGGCCTGACCATCTTACCTTTGGTTTTACCCCCTTTCTGGGAACCCACAGCGGTCTAGAAGCAGCTGACCGCTATATGTTGGAGGGGTCCCTCCTGGCCTGACTTCCACAGGCCTGCCCGACTTGTGGTTCGTTTTACGGCCTTCCTGGGAACCACAGCCAGTCTGGAAGCAGATGTGCCCTGTATGTTGGGAGGGGAGGATGGGGGAACCCCTCCTGGCCTGGCTTCACATACCTTGCCAGCATGTGGTTAGTTTTACCCCCTTCCGGGGAACCACAGCCGGTCTGGAAGCCACTGACTGCGTTGTCAGTGACTTTTGGGTGGCGAATCCGACGGCTGCCGGCTACCCACACTTCCGCGGTCTCCGTAGCGGTTTCCCCTCGGTCCCAGTATCCGTGGCCGAGACCGGGATTCCCCGCGGTCCATGACCGGTTTCGCGGTCCATCCGGACTTCGGCCCAATTAGTCGTGCAGGTATATCTCTGAACAGAGATTCCTGCAAAAAAAAAAACTCTGGAAATAAGGTAAAACTTACCGTCAGGTTGAACTTACCGCTGGACAGAGCAACGCTGCCGCCAGTCGGCTCGTTTGCGCTGAGCGAATAAATGTAATGACGTGCATGCGAGCTAACGGCCTTCTTCACGTAGTCACTCAAGTGATTCCGAAGTAAAATAGGTTGGTTTCTCTATATCTTTATCAGACAAAAGAAATAGGGAACATTTCTGTCAAGACAAGTTAAATGCAGTATTAGATCAAAGGAACTTGCTGATTCATGCAAATAGGACTTCTGTAGAGATAAATAAAGTTAATCACTTTTTGAAGATATTGTGGGCCCTTTACAAACTGAAAAGGAAAAATTATACTGGTGAATTATGAAGTGGCAGAACGATTAAATAAACCTCTCAGAAGTAGTTGAACCTACAGGTCCAGGTTAGGTGAGGAGTTCATAGAAATTGACATTGATTTTGTTCATGCTTGTTTCTATTCATAATTATATTAAAGGCAATAAATCCCCAGGACCTGTTGATCTGCATCCTGGGATTTTGAAGGACGTGCTATTGACATAATGGAGATCTTGCAACATACCAAGTTGTACAATGGTTCCCATATATTCGTAGGTGGCAAATGTAATGCACTCAATTATGCAAGGAGGAATGGGGAAATAGGGAGCGATTTGCCTCAAATGCTAGAATCTCTTATGATTGTGATAACAAGGCTCAAGAGAGTCATGTGTTGAGTCATCATATGTGCTGGAAACAGAACTATTACAATTTTACTTACACCAGCATAACAAGCCTGTAAGCACAATACACACAGATATTGCATAAGAAACACACAAATTCAGTAAATTAATAACGATATTGGAAGATACTAAGGAGAATGAACAAAGGTGGTGTGGACCAAAGTATTTGAACAATGTTTTGATGTTATGACAAGCAGAATAGATCTTCTGAGGTTATAACAAGCAAAATAGATAAGGTCTGAAGAAGGGATGTTGGGGGAGTCCAGAAACAGGGGCCACAGTTTAAGAATAAGGGGTAAGCCATTTATAACAGAGGGAAGGAAACACTTTTTCACACAGAGAGTTGTGAGTGTGGATTTCTCTGCCTCAGAGGGTGATGGAAGCTGGTTCTCTGCATACTTTCAAGAGAGAGCTAGATAGGGCTCTTAAAGATAGCGGAGTCTGGGGATATGGGCAGAAGGCAGGAACGGGGTACTGATTGTGATGATCAGCCATGATCACATTGAATGGCACTGCTGGCTCGAAGGGCTGAATGGCCTACTCCTGTACCTATTGTCTATTGGGTCTCGACCTGAAACGTCACCCATTCCCCTCCAGAGATGCTGTCTGTCCCGCTGAGTTACTCCAGCTTTTTGTGTCTATCTTAGGTCATAAGGTCATAAGAGATAGTAGAATTATGCCATTAGGCCCATCAAGTCTATACCATTCAATCATGGCTGATCTATCTCTCACCTCCAAACCCCATTCTCCTGTCTTCTCCCCATAACCTCTGACACCAGTACTAATCATGTACTATGTACCTGTCTAACCTGTACTAAATCTATCTCTGCCTCAAAAATATCCACTGACTTGGCCTCCATAGCCTTCAGTGGCAAAGAATTCCACATATTCACCACCCTCTGACTAAAATTAATTCTCCTTATCTGCTTCCTAAACAAACGTCCTTTAATTCTGACCTATAGTCCTAGACATAAGGATGAAAGAGTTTCAATAGTATACCTAGACTTCCAGAAGTTCTTCCATAAGATGTCACACAAGAAGTTGTAATTACAGCCTATACTATTGGGGATAATATACTGAAATGGACAGAACACAGAGTTGGAATAAACGGGTCAGTTAATACTGGGAAACAATAATTGGTGGTGTGAGCAGTTCTAGAGTCTGTTCATAATCTATGTCAGTGCTTTGGATGAGGAAATCAAATCTAGACAAACATGCTGATAATACAAAGTCATGATTGCATTGCTGTGAGAAAGCAGCAGAGAGACTTCAGGAAGAAATAGTCTTGCAAAATGAATGTCTATGGATATGGCAAAATGAATATATAGTTTGAACAAATTTGGGGTCATCCACTTTAGTAGGTGGGATTTCAACTCATATCTCTGGATTAGTAGGCCCGTAATTTAATTGCGTTACCAGCATCTCATACGAAGAGATTAAGAAGACAAAAACGCAGCCTGAAAACTTTCAAAAAGGTGAAGAAGGGTCTCAACCCGAACCGTTACCATCCTGATGTTGCCTGTCCCGCTCAGTTACTCCGGCATTTTGTGTCTAACTTTCAAAAAGAAATGAGAGGTAATTTCATGCAAACATACAAAATTCTAAAGTATCCTCATAGACTTAACACAAGGTTTTTCGGCTCCCTGGCTGAGTTAACCAGGGTCACAGTCTCAAAATAAGGGGTCACCCATCAGTGTAGATCTGAGAAATGTCTTCACCCAACAGTTAATATATCTTTGGTACAATAAATGCTGGAGAAACTCAGCGGGTGCAGCAGCATCTGTGGAGCAAAGGAGATAGGTAACGTTTCGGGCCGAAACCCTTCTTCAGACTGGTTCTATTGTTCAGAATATATCTTTGGAATTGGCGACCAACCAATGTGGATGATTATTAATTAAGTATATTCAAGACAGAGAAAGTTTGGTTTTCAGATAGGGTTAGTCTTTTGTAGAGTCAATCATAATTTTATAGAATATCGAAACAGATTTAAGGGACCAAATGGCCTGCATCTGCTCAGTTGAGATGATCGATTACATCTGAATCACTGTTTTGGGATGAAGCATTGCATCTGAAGTATTCTGTTGGGATGATGGATCATACGTGGTATGTTCTGTTTGATTGATAATGATAGTTGCACATAAAACATTCCTTTGCGATGATCAACTATACCTGGTACATTCTGCAGAGAAGATAATGGATTGTACTTCTCGTGGTCTTTACAAATTTTCACCTAGCCCACAGCTAACAATGGCATGTTTCCTTTATCATTGTTACTTTTTTGAAAATCTTTTATTAATTTGTTCTATATCTCTCTGGAATTCTCTGGAGGCCAATTCTCTTGATGCTTTCAAGAGACAGTTAGATAGAGTTCTTAAAGCTAGTGGAGTCAGGGAATATGGGGAGGAGGGTACTGATTGTGGATGATCAGCGATGATCACAGTGAACGGCGGTGCTGGCTCGAGGGGCCGAATTGTATATTGTATTGTCTATTGTTTATCACCATCTATATCATTCGTTTCCCTCTCCCCTGACTCTCAGTCTGAAGAAGGGTCTCAACCCGAAATATCACCTATTCTTTTTCTCCAGAGATACTGTCTGATCCATTGAGTTACTCCTGCTTTTTGTGAGTTGTATTAGATTGTATTGGAAATATTCTATTGGGATTGATGAAGGCATCTAAAAGATGCTGTTGGGATGACATTGGCAAACGGTTCCTGAAACATTGTGTTTCTTATGTTCGTACTTATGCTTGGATGAAGGATTGTACATTAAATATGTAAAATATTCATTTTGGATGAAGGTGAGGAATTGCACTTGAAGCATTTTTCTTGGGATGTCATTAATGACTTTATTGTACCCGAGTATTGTTCTGGGATGTAAGATTGTACCTGACATTTTTTTTGCAGTGCTGATGGTATTTGCAACTGAAATGTTCTGTTGGGATGTTGAATTGTACAGGTAGTACTCCATGAGTATGTTGATGATAACTGATTCCTGAATTACCTTGGAAATTTTGTGTCAATGTATGTACCTGAACCATTGCGGCACGGTTGTGCAGCGATAGAGTTGCTGCCTTCAACCTCCAGAGACCCAGATTCGTTCCTGACAACAGATGCTGTCTGTACGGAGTTTGTGCATTCTCCCCGTTACTTGCATGGGTCTTCCCTGGGTGCTCCAGTTTCCTCCCACACTCCACAGTTTGTAGGTTAATTGGCTTGGGTAAAATTGCAAATTGTCCCTTGTGTGTAGAATATTGTTAGTGTGTGGGGATCAATGGTCAGCGCGGACACGATGGGCCAAAAGGCCTGCTTACGCGCTGTATCTAAAGGCGCAAAACTAAACAAAACTAAACTAAACATTGTGTTGGGATTTCAGTTGTGTTTGATCTATTCTGTTGTCGGATGGATTTTATATGAACCATTTATTGGGATGAAGGTAAAGATGGTACGGGTGATAACAATTGTAGCTGAATGTTTCCTTCTTTAGATTGGCTAGAAATGAAGATGAATCTTTTCTTTTGGGTGAAGGATTGTTCTGTTGAGCCGACAAAGCAAACATTCGTGGTGTGATTATAATATCATATTTACACATGGTATTTCTTAATTCTACCTTTTTTTGGGTTATTGATTGTTCCAGAAACATGCTGATGAGACAATGGATTTTTACTGGAGGTATGAAAAGGTACAGAACAAATCAGAGCCGGCACTGATTGCCAAAGAGCCCACAATAGACTAAAATTTATTTCCTGAAATAATCCCTGAGAATAACCTTTCTCATTTCTATTGGAGTTAAATGTTGTTCTGAAACAGAACGGCAACCTCTTCATAAATTAATCTTTTTTTTTATCTACTGAGATTGCAGAAAATCTTTGATTTGGCATTTATCTGCTGATCCATACATACTTTTTTTCCCCTTTACCTAAGGGGATATGTATGCAGACAAGTATTGCTGAGTTAAGTGAACCTTCCATGCTACTGATGCAGGTTGTGCATTCTGATCAAGAGTCCACATTCCCGATGGTCTGCATATGTCTCTTCTACAATCAACTCAGCATGTGACCCTTTAGTTGTGCTTTACAGGTTTCGCTGAGGCCTGGCAATACTCCAGCACATCACCATATGCGATGGGCTCGCTTACTTTTAGCTCGTCGATTGTCAGCATTGCTTAAATCCCTAGTGTTCCAAAATTAAGAGCGTTACATTATATGAATCATCCGTCTAAGTTTTACGTTTCATGTTTCAAGTTTCTGCCCAAATTGGAACTTTAGAGATGCAGATAAAATTGACAAATATCCATAGTATAAAATAAGTGAGACTGCTCTGGAGCAAAATGGCAAGTCTATGCCTTTTTCTTTGTGTGTGCTTACTTCACCATATCAGCAGCTGCTTTACAGGTGGACTTCATTTAAATGCATTTCATGAAGTTTTAAACAAATCTGCCAGTGAAAATAAATGTATTGATTGATCAATACAAAAGCATATCAGGCAAGGTACTAAATGGCCTGCTGATTTCTTCTGAGCCTGCACCATACTAAATTGGGGTGACATGATGGTACAGCTGGTGGAGTTGTGAGGTAGCAGCTCCAGCAACCAGGGTTCAATCCTGATCTCTGGTGCTATTTATGCGGAGATTGTGTGTACTCCCTGTGACCGTGTAGGCTTTTCCCAGTCACTTTAGTTTCCTCCCATATGCATGATAAACCTTTGCTATCACCTCCTCCACATCCAACAATGGACCATTGTGGGCTCTTTGTCAATCAGTGCCGGCTCTGATTTGTTCTGTACCTTTTCATGCCTCTAGTTTCCCTCTCCCCTGACTTTCAGTCTGAAAAGGTCTTGACCTGAAACGTCACCTATTCCTTTTATCCAGAAATGCTGCATGGCCCGTTGAGTTAGTCCTGCATTTTGTGTCCATGTTGGTAGGTTCCTTGGCCATTTTGGCCCCTGGTGCATGTGGGCAGTAGAATCTATGGGTGAACTGATGGGAATTTGAGGAGAATAAAATGGAATTTGTGCAAATGGATTGATAGAAAATGCTGGAGAAACTCAGTGGCCAAGCAGCCTCTGGTTATTTTTTGGATGGGGGGGTGGGGGGTGGGGGAGAGAATCCTTGAATATTTTGGATTGAGTCCTGGCTTCACAACTGGGTGGAGAGGTAAAATAGCCCGGGGAATGAGGATAGGAGGGATGTGACAAGGAGCAGTGGGTGATGGGTGGGAGGGGTAAAGGATCTAGGTGCGGGAGGGGTGTAGTTGGGAGACCAGGAGGTGAGTGATAGGTGGAAACAGGGAAGGGTGGACAATATACAGTAGGATGGAGAACTACTAGAGGGGAAGATGAAGATGGAGGCAGCTAGGAAGGAGATAAGCAGGAACATAAAGATTACCGGTGCTAGAATGGGATATGCAAGGAAGGTAATCAAGGGACCCGCATTGAGACAAAGATTAAGGGCAGATTTAACCATATGGGGTAGGCGATCCGAGAGATGAAATGTGTGTGTCGTAGGTGGATAGAAGCAGGAAAGAGTTGACAATGGAACCGCAGGGATGATGTTCTGGGGAAGCGAAAGGAACAAAAAGTGTACAATATGCCTGATATTCAGTAGGATTGATGAGCTGAAGCCATGTTTCCATTTTGTGTGACTCCTAGTTCTGTCCTTTCTTTATTAACATGCCGTGAAAGAATAGTGGAAAGAGAGCCTACACAATGGGGGTGCGGGCTCTAATTTGTCCCCAGGATTGTTGCTTCCCAGCTGTTATCAGACAAATGATCCATCCTACTACAACTAGAGAGCAGTTTTGAACAACTATCTACCTCATTGGAGACTTTTGGACTGTCTTTGATTGGACTTCACTGGACTTTATCTTGCACTAAACGTTATTCATGTCATTCCCTTTATCATGTATCTGTACACTGTAAATGGCTCGATTGTAATAATGTATTATCTTTCCGCTGACTGGTTAGCACACAACAAGAGCTCCTCACTGCACCTCGGAAACATATAACAATAAATAAATTAAACTCTAACTGCCAGGCCAAATTAATGAATTCTTTATTATATGCATTCTTTGAAATGACAGAAACAAAATATGAATCACTTATTAGCATCAATCGCTTCATAATTTGTATGTCCAGCAAGCCTTGACATGCACTGTTGCTTGAATGCCCTCCTGTTTAATACTGGGCAAGAATACTTGAAATATAACAGTTTTGTTGGGCTAGATATTATTACCAGCGATCAGCTTCCCACACACACTTGCTGCATGATAAATTATCACCAACCCTTTGCAGCTCTTCCACTATTGACCTGCTGCAGTGACATCCATATCCTTGATGGAAAGCCTTGCAATTTGTTTCAGTTAGTGGTGGATGTTGAGGACAATGCTGGATGCTATTGCCCATCATTAACTAAAGGTTTAAAAGCAGTTGAAAGACATCTGCGTTAATGGCACTGAGGCCGCACAGAAGTCTCATCCTGAAGTGTAGTAGTGAACCAGTTTGGCTTCAAAAGATGATGGGCAGATGGAGGCTGGGGTGGGAGGGGTGGAGTTAGGTGGTAGATGGAAGCAGGCATAGTGGTGGATGTTGGACACTAAATGCTGGAGCAACTCAATGGGACAGGCAGCATCTCTGGAGAGAAGGAATGGGTGATGGGAGGATGCTGGCGGATGATGATGGATGCCATCACAAACTAAAAATAAAATTGCAAAGCTTTGCCATCAAGGATCTCAATGTCACTAACAACTAAACATTTATTTTGAGAGGACTAAAAAAAGGGGGTGTAATGCTGAGGCTTTATAAGGCATTGGTCAGACCGCTTTGGGAGAATTGTGAGCAGTTTTGGGCTCCATATCTGAGGAAGAATGGTGTGGGAGAGGGTTCAGAGGAGAATGATCCCAGAAATGAGTGGGTTAACATATGATGTGCATTTGACGGCACTGGGCCTGTACTCGCTGGAGTTTAAAAGGATGAGGAGGGACCTCATTGAAACTTACCGAATAGTGAAAGGTCTGGATATGTGGGATGTGGAGAGGATGTTTCCACCTTGGGAGAATCTAGGACCAGAGGCCATAGCATCAGAATAAAAGGAAAGCGGATGAGAAGGAATTTCTTCAGTCAGAGGGTGACAAATCTGTTGAATTAATTCCCACAGAAGGCTATGGAAGCCAAGTCAATGGATATTTTTAAGGCAGAGATTGATAGATTTTTGATTAGTATGGATGTCAGAAGTTACGAGGAGAAGGCAGAGTATGGGGTTGAGGTGGAAATAAAGATAGATCAGCCACGATTGAACAGCAGAGTAGACGTTATGGGTCGACCGCTGCAAGATTACAAGGTTAATTCCCGGGATGGCAGGACTGTCATATGCTGAGAGAATGGAGCAGCTGGACTTGTACACTCTGGAGTTTAGAAGGATGAGAGGGAATCTCATTTAAACATATAAGATTGATAAGGGCTTGGATACGCTAGAGGCAGGAAACATGTTCCCAATGTTGGGGGAGTGCAGAACCAGGGGCCACAGTTTAAGAATAAGGACTAAGCTATTTAGAACGGAGATGAGGAAACACTTTTTCTCACAGGGAGTGGTGAGTCTGTGGAATTCTCTGCCTCAGGTGGAAGCCAATTCTTTGGATGCTTTCAAGAGCGAGCTAGATAGGGCTCATAAAAATAGCGGAGTCAGGGGATATGGGGAGAAGGAATGGGGTACTGATTGGGGATGATCAGCCATGATCACATTGAATGGCGGTGCTGGCTCGAAGGGCCAAATGGCCTACTCCTGCACATTGCCTATTGTCTATTGACCAGTCTAATTCTGCTCCTATCACTTATGAACTTATGAACAGCAGTATAAGCTAGTTTTTAATAAAATTTCATTTTCTTTTTAAATTACATGAATTTGTATTTCCCAGCAGCTAGCGTGGGATTGGAACTCGTGGCACCTGTTCAATTGTCTGGAACTTTGGCTACTAGACAAATAACTTAACCACTATGCTACCATATGCAGTATGATGTAATGCTGTCAATGGGAAAGAGCCAGAATAAGAACTTGCAAAGAAGCAGCTGAAAGAAATCCTCCTCCCGCA
Source organism: Raja brachyura (assembly GCA_963514005.1). The sequence goes on from OY740808.1 coordinate 31,069,770, forward strand.
AATTTTCTCTCCAGTTCAGCTGGCTTTCAAAACTGAGCGTAGTTTTAAATATTTCAGAATCTCCCACCATTCAGAAAGTATTAAATATCAATGAAAAGCATTTAACAATGCTAACACTTTGAAAATGCTAAAAACAATTTAACTAAACAAAGTTAATTTTAAACCATCCAAATTAACTCTTTATCCTGTAATCGAAGAATATTGAGGAAGGTGCTGACAGCGAAACAGGATGGCTCAGTGGTGCAACGGTACATTTGCTGCCTTACAGCGCCAAATACCTGGGTTCGATTCTGTTCTATTCTGCTTACCTGAAAAAAATGTACTTGCTACAGAGAAGTGCAACATAGATTCATTTGGCTGGTTCGTGGGATGTTGAGTTTGCCATGTGAAAAGACATTAAATAGATGGGACTTTTTTATTGTCTGGAGTTAACAAAATTCCTCCAGAACTGACGAGGCTTATGGAGGGTGAATATTTCCCTTGGATTGAGAGTCTAGAACCAAGGTTTGCAGCCTCAGAATAAAGAGTGGGCCATTTAGGTTTGAGAAGAGGAGAAATGTATCTGTGTAAAGGAATTTGTGGAACTCTCTATTCTGGGCAGCTGTGGAGCTTCACTCATTGACTTTGATCCAAACAGATTATAAGTTTGCTGGGCATGAAGGAAATATGGAGATATGGGATAATGAAGTAAGATGGCATTGAGATGGAAAATCAGACACGATCGCTAATGAATAACAGAGTAGGTTCAAGAAGCTGAATGACTCACTCCTGAACCTATGTCTTGGAGCCTTTCTTTTCCATTGAAATGAATGGGCAGTGTTCCTCTGCCAGATATGTCAACTTGTTCCTGATTCACAGGGCAGGTTCCCCATAGGTAAGTGCTTGGGGATTGGAGCCCAGTCAAGGACCAGTGTCAGCAAAGATGGAACTTCTAGTCCTTGTTGCTGCTCTCTCCTGATGTAATAGAATTGTAGTGGCTTTGTGATTAAGTGACTGGACTGCCCGACAAAGCATGAATCAATGCTCCAGTGGCATGAGATTGTATGTTGCCATGGCAGCATGGGGTATGAACTCAATTAACAAAGGAATTTAAAATAATTTAGTCTCTGCAACCTGGCCCACAAAACTCCAGGGTGGCACTGTGGCGCAGCAGTAGAGTTGCTGCCTTAAGGGCCTGTCCTACAAGCATGCAACTCTATGCGATGAACGAGATCAAACTAGAAGTGGGGGCCACGCGGAGGTCGGGTGATCCCTGTACAGGGACGTTCCCACCAGCATGCGCCTGCATGCGGCAAGAGCGACCAAACCGGCAGCAGGGGCTGCGCAGTGGTTGGGTGAGTGGCGCAACGCGGCGCAAAGTGAGGCGAACTTGGAGCGAAGTCTAAGGTAAGTTCGCCAGGACAGAGAGGGGCACACAGAGAGGGACACCGAGGCACACACACACAGAGGGCCATGGAGCCACACACACAGAGGGCCACAGAGCCACACACAGAGGGCCACAGAGCCACACACAGAGAGGGTCACGGAGGCACGACGTCGAGGCGGTGTGTAATGCATCGAGGCAACTGCGAGCCGACAAGCCGTTGCCGCGCGGAATTTTTGAACATGGTCAGTTTTTCGGAGCCCCGCGCGATGTCGGGACAAACTCCTCGCAATTCCGCACGGCTCCAGCGGTCGAAGTGGGACCGGCCCCGCAACGCTGGACGGCTCAAGCGACCACTTTAGGTCGCGCTCATGGCATAGAGTTGCATGCTGGTGGGACAGGCCCTTTACAGCGCCAGAGACCCAGGTTTGATCCTGACTACTGGTTGCAGTTTGTATGTTCTCCCGTGATCACGTGGGTTTTCCCTGGGTGCTCAGATTTCCTCACACACTCCAAAGACGTACAAGTTTGTGGGTTAATTTGGCTTCTGTAAATTGTAAGTTGACTCTAGTGTGTGGGATTGTGTTAATCTGTGGGGATTGCTGGTCGATGTGAACTCGGTGGGCTGAAGGGCCTGTTTCTGCGCTGTCACCAAATTAAACTGCTGTAAAAAAACATGTGGTTCATTCATGGCTTTAATGAAGGAAATCTGCCTTCCTACCTGGTCCAACCCATATTGTACGATAGACCCACCAACACTGCTGACTCTAAACCACCTGATAGAACTGCGTGTTGCCCAGGTAGATATGTCCCGTCTGTTTTGTACATAACCTTTTGCCCCTCTGCCCCATTCTAACATTTAGAATTTCTAATAACCTCTTACCCATTCCAACCTAACACACTGCCAGTTCCCTACCACTATCTGCAGATCCAAGTCAATTGATATTTTTAAAGCAGAGTTGGTAGATTCTTGATTAGTACGGGTGTCAGGGGTTATGGGGAGAAGGCAGGAGAATGGGATTAGGAGGGAGAGATGTATGAGCTATGATCAGCCATACATGGTGGAGTAGACCTGATAGGCCGAATGGCCTAATTCTAATCCCATCACTTATGATCGTATGACCTTATGATCCCATGAGATGCAATCACACACATTTTCAATGCAAGCTATGCACATACTTAATTCTTAATATCTATCTATTGTTTGCAGGGAGATTGCTCAATACTTCTGTTATTAATAAAAAAGGGATTTTACTTTTCATTGATCTGGAGATCTTGGGAGTAGGTTTGATAGAAAAATGAATGCTGTGTGGAACACAATTGTTCCTGGGCTGATGGAATATTGGAGATGCCATTGTATGTCATGGAAAATTACTGTTCAGTGATGAATGGGTAGATTGTAAAGCTGCATTGATATTCAGAATTTTTGCATGATTACCTCGGCATATTTCCTCAAAGGATTAAGTCCATTGATATAGTTTGTGAAATAAAAGTTGCATTTTGTTAAATAGCAGGAACTGGCTCAAAGAATCATGTAGCCTTTTTCATCCCCGTATTTAAACGAACAGATTAATGGGGAACACATGGTCCATGTGATCTCCTGGACTGGTTTTGATCACCAGAGGGGATCAGAGGAAAAATTTCCAGAGTATACTTTTTTGTTAATAGCAGAATCCTTTTCCCAGGTGATTATATGACAGAGCAGGAGAGGAGATGATGGCCAACTACCATGAGTGCTAGATAGCTCAATGGACCAACTGGGCTCTTCCTAATCAGTTAAATGAAGAATGTTGTGAAGATATAAAGCCTCTTTTGATTTACATAAAATAAGACCTTATCGTTTAAAAAAAGCAAATTTCCATTTTCACTGGGGAAAGTTTAAAATATTATTTCTCTGCATGTGATCACAATGGAATTTGGAACAGCAGACAGGGAACAATGAACCATATTGAAAAATTGTCTGTACAAAATCAATAAGCATAAAACATATTTAGTTGAGTTTAGAGATACATCGCGGAAACAGGCCCTTCGGCCCACCGAGTCCGCACTAGGGACAATTTACACTTATAACCAGCCAATTAAACTCCATACCTGTACATCTTTGGATTGTGGGAGGAAGATCTCAGAGACAACCAATTGTCGAAATGAGACCACTCAAACCAGACTGTAGGGTTACGTGATTTGGAAAGAACTACAGATGCTGGTTTAAATCAAAGGTAGACAAAAGTACTGGAGTAACTCAGCAGGACAGGCAGCATCTCTGGGGAGAAGGAATGAGTGACGTTGTGGGTCTTCAGACTGGGTTACTTGTACTGCTTTCAAAATGGGCATTTCAATTGGTGCAATTACAACATAATTATATTTCAAACACATGGTGAAAAATCATGGAGACACAAGAGACTGCAGATGACGGAATCTTGAACAAAACACAAAGTGGCGGAGGAATTCAGTGGGTCAGGCAGCAACAGTGGGGCAATGATGAATCGTGGATTTGTTTAGGCTATAGTAAAGTATCGTTTGAGTTTAGTTTAGTTTAGAGATACAGCGTGGAAACAGGCCCTTCGGCCCACCAAGTCTGCACCGACCAGCAATCCCCACACACCAATGCCAGGCTATGGACAATTTACTATGGGAGGAGCCAGCGAGGGGGACCAGAGGGGCAGTGGCTGGAATTGGCAATGCAATAGGGACACACAGCAGGCGCTGGTCATTCTCCTCTGCCGGGATCAGAGTCTTCCCTTTCTGTTTGGAGACATCTCCGACTCTGGGCTGGGTCTCCGACTGAGCTGGATCTCTGACTCTTGGCTGGGTCTCCCACACTGGGCTGCTGCTTGGGGCTGGGCTGCTGCTTGGGGCTGGGCTGCTGCTTGGGGCTGGGCTGCTGCTTGGGGCTGGGCTGGGCTGCTTTGGGTCCCTCCGAAAGTCCGGTTGAAACGTCCACCGGCCACCCTCAGCTCCAGTAAAGACGCGATGGTGCAGGAAGGGGCAGACCGTCCCGGGGAGTGACAGGGGAAGAGACTAATCCATGGGGCGTTGACTGGCAGGAGAGGAGATTTTTTAGATTTTTAAACCTCGCCAACTTTTACGATATTCAACCGATCAGAACGAAACTTGGTACACTCGCAGCATAGGGGAACAGTGAGTGAACTGGTGAAAACCAGTAGCGCTATCATGAACCGCTTTTGCGCAAATGGAAAGGCCGCCAAACCGGAAGATAACAAGATCAGACTTTTAGCTATGTATAGATAGTTGAGATCAATAACAGAGACTTTCCTCAATTTCTCTGGATTACAAGTAGCTCTATATATCAACATTTCAAAAGGTGAATAATATTTTTAAAGCTGATATTGGCAGGCAGCTCAGCCCTGCTTTCACCTGCATAAAAGTCCTGTCCCACGGAATAATTTCATTCCAAGAGCTCTCCCAAGTAAAGAAAAATAAAACTCGTCGGAGCTCGGGGACGTCTCTTAGCGCTAATGGCAGGTACTCGGGAAGACTCGCTAATGTCAGGTAAAAACGGGAAAACTAGTGAAGATTTTTCAACATGTTGAAAAATGTCCACGAGAGCCCCAAGTACCAACGAATGGCCATTACCATAAATCTCCGAGTTCGAAATAGGGCAAACTCGGGAGAACTCTTGGAATTAACTTGTACTGTGGGACAGGGCTTTAAGAATGTCATAGTTTATATGTTTTCAACAGAGATGACCTCAGTTGCCAAGGTGTATTCGTGACGGCTTTGCAGATGAAAGTTCTTCAATATGACTAGAATCCTATAGATGTTCTGATCAATAAATGCAAATAAATATTGCATCATATTACTAATCATATTAAGGTGTACAGGTTAAGAATAATTTAAAACATTTTTGAAAGAGGCAATGTTAATCTTTGTGGTGAAAATTAAACATGATTTCCATTCTCAAACTGCCAATCGCTTTCTTTAGAATAAAAGTAAAGAAATGAAATTTACCTCAAAATAGTATCTTTGCGGTTTTTTTTCTCTGCATTTAATTGTACTGTTTCTGAGAAGGTTTGCTGGGCATAAAATTCACTTGCTTGGATTCAATTAACATTCATTACTTGTATCTTAACCCCCATTATATCTAAGATGTAACCAGCACCGTGTGTCAGAAGAAAGGTTGGAAATGGCCCATTATGTATGAAAGTTATGAATTGTACTGAAAACTGTGACCGAGAGGTAACAAAAATAGTTTATTGATCAGAGCATTTTGCGCTCAGTGACCTTGAGCAACCTTCATGTGTTTTTTTAAATTTTGAATAGACGTGCAAGGAATATAATGTTGAGCCATATCTTCACATGACAGCAGGCACCAGTCTTAAACACAAAGATGACATGTCCAAGAACTTCAGTATGAAAGTACCAAAGGTGTCCTAACATATGTTAAGTCTTAATTCTCAGATATATAAAGGTCAATACGATGCACATGGTTAAAGCTAAGATTTATTAAAGGCAAAATGAATGCAAGCAAATGGCGAGTGGCACAGTGCACAACGGTAGTTGCTGCCCAAAGGGGCTGTCCCACTGCAGTGACCTAATCCACGAGTTCTGGCGAGTTTGCCCTCAACTCATACTCACAGCATGGTCGACACGAGGTCCTGGGAGGTCTTTGTAATTCTCCTTCATGCTCGAGAGTACCCGAGAGTACTCGAGGCCTCAGCTAGGTTGCGGCGTTTTTTTCAACATGTTGAAAAGTGTCCGCAACGAAACAAAGGTCGCCATGGAAAAAAGCGATACTTTTTTTACTCGTAGGTTTAGTCCAAGTACGTCATAGTAGGTCGGCATGTTAGTCGTAGGTAATCGAGGGTAGTCGAAGATAGACGAAGGTAGTGATAGATAGTCTTCAATGTAGTTGAAGGGAGGTCGAAAAGAGGTGGAAGGGAGGTCGAAGGAGATCAAAGGAGGTAATCTTCACTCTCCATTATTCGGTGTCCAATTTTCCCAAAGCTAGTCTTCAACATAGTCGAAGGAAGTTGAAGGATGTCTTCTACATAGTCGAAGGAGGTCTTCAACATGACATGTTTTCAAACTCTCCTAAACTCCCCAATTAGGTCGCCACAGTGGGACAGCCCCTTTACAACACCAGAGACCGGGTACGATCCTGACTACGGGTGCTGTCGGTAAGGGGTTTGTACTTTTTCCCTGTGACCGCATGGATGTTCTCCGGGTGCTCCAGTTTCCTTCCACACTCCAAAGGCGAACATGATTGTAGGTTAATTAGTTCCGGTAACTTGTAAAAATTGGCCCAAGTGTGTATAGGATAGTGTACAGAGTCTTTGCTAGTCGGCATGGATTCTGTGGTCCGAGGCAGCTTGTTTCCACAATGTATCTCTAAAGTCGAACGTCTATACTAAAGTGAATTGCACATCCCTGTAGAAGCATACAATTGTGTAACTCAGTGCAACAGAGATACAACACCAAGATGACGATACTATGAAACAATTGCATTCTCTTAGTTCGACTCTTCTGAAAAGGATTGGCAACAACAAAATGTAAACATATATTGAATTTTCACCACAAAGGATAATGTTGACTTAAATGTTAATGAAGGAAATATGCAAATAACTCTCTTGCACTTTAAATCAATGTAATGAATGAAATAGTTGTGAGGTAAAAAGTTGGCAAGTATGTCATGATTTTGAAGTATCTGATCCATAAGCAGCATTTTCCATCAGGTCTCCTTCAATTCCCAGTGTGGGTGCAGGTGGAGGGAACTCGGACTGGCTTTTAACTGCATTGTGAATGTCAGAAACAACTTTTCAACTGTATTTAGGGAACAAAGGTGCTGAGATAGCTGTAAAGCGAACGGTTTAATAAGAAGTTAGTTCGCATCATGCAGAACACTTTGGAATTCTTGTTCTTATCCAATTTAATTTGAACCTACAACAGTATCTTCTTCTTCTTTCGTGTGGCGTGCACAGCCTAAAGTTGTTGGACAGCTTGTTCTATTTGATCTTGCATTTGTGCACGTCGAGTTGATTGCATTAGTCGAAACAGGGCGGACCACGTGAAGGTTGCAATCTTCCACCCCACAACAGTATCTGATTATTTGATGACTGGAAGAGTAACAATGTGTACATTTGGAAAATGTATAGAACAAATGAAACAGGTATTATGTTGGGGTATCTGCGTCTCATTGGACAAGGAAAAGCTGTTTGCTGGAAACAAAGGCATTGGCAAAGCAACCTTGCAGAAAGGTAACATCAAACAGTCATCTATAATCCTCATACTTACAATGAAAGTACGCATTACAAAGTAAGGAAGGCACATGTATCAGAACCTATACAGTATACAGTATTGATCAGACAGGAGATATAAAAAATCTATTTCTTCCAATGTATAGTTTTCTTTATAGAAAAACTCAGCAATTGCTTTTCCTACCAAGGTTATTTAGTTTAGTTTAGTTTAAAGATACAGCGAGGAAACAGGCCATTCAGCCCACCGAGTCCATACGGCCCAGCAATCCCCGTACATTAACACTATCCTGCACACACTAGGGGAAATTTACACTTATCCGTCAATTAATCTACAAACCTGTACGTCTTTGAACAGTGGGAGGAAAACAAAGATCTCAGCGAAAACCCACGCGGTCATGGGGAGAACCTACAAACTCCATACAGACAGCACCCATAATCGGGACGAACCGGGGTCTCTGGTGCTGCAGGCACTGTAAGGCTCTACCGCTGCATCACCGTGCCATTCACTTACTTGTTATTCCTGTATAAACTTTCCACATTGTCATTGATTACAAAATGAGGAGAAGTATGGTCCAAGTGCTGACAGAAACCTGCAAGTTGCTGCGCATTTCCTGAGAAACCAAGACAATCAATACACCCGGCAAGAACCATCAGCCATTCAGGCTTCTGGATAAAAACAGATGAAAGTTTAGACTCTGGACAATAGATGTTAATGTTACCTAGTCTACCTCTGGAGAGAGAATGGCATTTAGTGAGATAATAAATGGGAGTTAAAATAAGTAAGAAGGAACTGCAGATGCTGGCTTAAACCGAAGGTAGACACAAAAAGTTGGAGTAACTCAGCGGGACAGACAGCATCTCTGCAGAGAAAGAATGCATGATGTTTCAGGTCGAGACCCTTCTCCAACCCTTCTCCAGTCTGATGCTGCCTGTCCTGTTGAGTTACTCCAGCTTTTTGTGTCTATCTTCGGGAATTAAAATATGGTCTTTTGCCCTTGTTCTCAATTATCCAACCCAGTTAAGGGTGTCATAGTGGCGCAGCGGTAGTGTTACTGCCTTGGAGACCCAATCCTGACCATGGGTGCTGCCTGCACAGAGTTTGTACGTTCATTCTCTGACCGCATGGGTTTACTCGAGGTGCTCTGGTTTCCTCCAACACTCCAAAGATGTGCAAGTTTGTAGGTTAATTGGCTTCAGTAAAATTGTAATTTGTCCCTAGTGTGTAGGATAGTGTGAGTGTACGGGAATAGCTGGTCAGTGCAACATTGTTGGGCTGAAGGGCCTGTTCAATGCTGTATCTCTCAAAAGTGAACTAAAGACGCCTGTTCCTCATTCTGGAAGAAGCTATGAAAAGCTACAAATTTCATTAAATGATCCAGGTTCTATATAAAAATAGAACAATTACTGAAAATCCAGGAAGTTTGTAATCTCTGCAATTGTTTTGGCCTAGGCTCTCCCACTAGTGGAAACATCCTCTCCAAGCCTTGCACTATTCTGTAAGTTGCAATAAGTTCCTACATTAAGCCTGTTGCAGAGTGGCTTATCGAAACTAGACTCTGCTTTAAGCAACTTGGTCTAAGGAAGAGCTGGGAACATGTCCCCCCCCCCAAGACCTTTGTCATGTTTGTGATCCCCATTCGCCCCAAAACCTATGACTCTCACCCAACTTCATCATTCAACTCCACCCCAAACTGTCCCAAGGACTCAATAATCCCTCATCCATGACCTCTGATCCTTACCCATTGACGATAGATCACACCTTCATGTCCAAACTCATGATGGGCTTGGGTCATCGCCAAATCCCAGCAGCCTCTCCTCGCACAACCCTTCTACTTCCCAAAGTTTTCCACCTGGGTCCTTCCTCCTTGGCTCTGGCCAAAAGATTTATTTCATATGCTGTTCAGTGGTCAAGGGAAATGCAAGGGAATGCAAGGGAAATGCAAGGGAAGGCAGTGTGCAAGGGAAATCTTCATTTAGTGCAGAAGATCATATGGCTTTGTGCAGGAATTAATTTTATAATGGCCTGCTTAGAAGCAGAAGTATGGAGCCCAGCATGAATTTAACATGCCTTTAACATGAGTTTGCAACCACCGCCTTGCACAATGCACCAACTAGTCCTCCTGATCAGCAGTAACGGAAAGCACTCAAATTATCCCTGCAACGCTGAAGGGCGTGATTACTGTTCACAAGGAACTTTCTGTTCCTCTTGGGATCTTGCAACTTGTGCACAGTCATAAAATATGTGGCAGAAGTGAATAGCCTTCCCACGGGTAGTTTCAACCAGCTTCCTGGAACTGGGATACAGGGGCAATCAGCATAATTAATGAAACACAACTTCATTTCACATGTTGACAAAATAAACTTTGTGAATGGTAACATTGTAAGTTAAGCACCATCGATATCTTCATCTGATTTGCTGCAATAAAAATTACAAAGAGTTTTTGAGCTGAATATTGTTCATAAAAAGCTGATTTATTTGCAACTACTACATTACATTTTTCTTTTATTTTTAAATTCACCAGAAATTTCCTGTACAAGGTTCAACTTAATTAGTTACAGTTGAAACTGAAACTGGGAAGGCATATGGATTTAGCAGAGTTTTAATACAATTCAACATAATTGTTCACCTAATACTCCAAAACGAGTTGTTGGCAAAAGCAGCCATGGAATTGCAGAAATAGAAAAATTAATGGCCTGAAGGACAGCATTTAGACCATCATTTGTAGATGGCCAAAAACAACCGTGGGTTCATACTATTTCCTGGTTTTTGCAACTAGATCTTTCTGCCTCTGCCACTTCCTCAATGAGTTTCAGAATTTGAACACACATTGAATGCAGAACTTAAACGCAAGATGCCGGAGTAACTCAGCAGATCAGGCAACATCTGTGGAGGGAATGGTTGCACAACGTTTCGGGCTGGGACTGATAGTGATACGGAAGAGAAAGTTGGAAAAAGATGGGGGTAGGACAAAGCCTGGCAAGTGATAGTTGGATAGTGGTGTTTGATTAGCAGATGTGTAGAGATGAAAGGGAGACAAAAGGGTGTCAGATCAGGAGGGAAATGTAAAGCCAGGGAGAGGGAAAGAGGACAATAGACAATAGGTGCAGGAGTAGGCCATTCAGCCCTTCGAGCCAGCACCACCATTCAATGTGATCATGGCTGATCATCCCCAATCAGTACCCCGTTCCTGCCTTCTCCCCATATTCCCTGACTCCGCTATTTTTAAAAGCCCTATCTAGCTCTCTCTTGAAAGTATCCAGAGAATCTGCCTCCACCACCCTTTGAGGCAGAGAATTCCACAGACTCACCACTCTCTGTGAGATAAAGTGTTTCCTCGTCTCCGTTCTAAATGGCTTACTTCTTATTCTTAAACTGTGGCTCCTGGTTCTGGAATCCCCCAGCATCGGGAACATGTTTCCTGCCTCTAGCGTGTCCAAACCCTTAACAGGAGAGGGGACGGGATAAGGGGGATTTTTTTCTTAACTCACTCTCTTAAATCTATGCAATGATTTTGATCCATGCAAAGAGAAATAGGCCATACCTATTCACTCTTATCAGATTCTCACTTCCCCTCAGCTATTATTATCCCAAACCACAACCTAGCCCAAGATGGCATCTCCTCATAACGATCATCCTTTACTCCTGGAAAACTCCTCATGAATCATCCCTGGAAATATCTCATGCCATTGCATTCTTCCTGTTACAGTAGATGACATGACTCAAAGAGTTATAGTGAACTTTAAGAATCTATGGTCTGCTTCAGCAAGGAAATCCAGGAAGGCACTGAAAAGAAAGCAAATTCACATTCAATGATTCAAGACAATTTCAACAAATGTCTAATTTAATCCAAGGCAATTGGAGCAGAGATAAGATTGTCAAAAAAGCAAACGAAAAAAGTTACTGATTCCGAAAATTACAATGTAAAAACAGAAAACACTGCAAATACTTTGCAGGTCAGCAAAGTTTGTGGCAACAGATAATATTTCACATCAATGACATTCCAACAGATCTGGGAAAACATAGATACCAAAAATTGGCTATGTTTTTGAGAGGGAAGAGGGGTGCAGAGTTTATCAATTATTGGACACCACCCAGTTTCTAAATTTTGAATATAATGTAACACGCAGAAACAACACAATGGCATATTTAGCATGACGATGTTTCTCAGTTATTTAGCTGACATTGTCTTGTTAGCAATATATTGCTATTTATTTTCTCTTTTTTTTTAAATTCATTTTCCTTTGAGGAAACTTACTTGGAATTGAGTATAAGGGTCCTGCAATCACATTTCAGTTTTCTTGAACATTGGTTTGACCACATTTGGAGTATTGTGTGCAGTTCTATTGCCCCATTACAAGAAGGATGTTGCAGCTCTGGAGATGGTTCATAAGGATGCTGACTCTATTAGAGGCTACCAACTATAAGGAGAGGTTGGACATTGTTTCTCTGGAGCAGGGGAGTCCTACATAGAAACATAGAAAATAGTGCTGGAGGAGGCCATTCGGCCCTTCGAGCCAGCACCGCCATTCATTGTGATCATGGCTGATTGTGCCTGCCTTCTCCCCATATCCCTTGACTCCACTAGCCCCTAGAGCTCTATCTAACTCTTTCTTGAATCCATCCAGTAATTTGGCCTCCACTGCCCTCTATGGCAGGGAATTCCATAAATTCACAACACTCTGGGTGAAAACGTATTTTCTCACCTCAGTCTTAAATGATCTCCCCTTTATTCTAAGACTGTGGCCCCTGGTTCTGGACTCGCCCAACATTGGGAACATTTTTCCTGCATCTAGCTTGTCCAGTCCTTTTATAATTGTATATGTTTCTATGAGATTCCCCCTCATCTTTCTAAACACCAGTGAATACAAGCCTAGTCTTTTCAATCTTTCCTCATATGACAGTCCCTCCATCCCAGGGATCAATCTCGTGAACCTACGCTGCACTGCCTCAATCACAAGGATGTCCTTCCTAAAATTAGGAGACCAAAACTACACACAATACTCCATATTACAATTTTGGAAGGGACCATTATCCCCGACAATTAAAAGGTGGACAGTGGAAATGTTGGAGACATTACAACTGGAGAGAATTAGGTTTATCCTAATGGATAAACTTGAGCTTTTTGAACAAATATGGTCTCCATTCACTGATTATATGAAAGGGTAGCTGGGCTCGGCATTGAAACTCAATAAGTACCTGGTGGAAAGATCAAATAAAAATGTTTAATTTCAGATTTATATACTCGTCTCTATATATTATATTTAGAAATTGCTCCATTCATTGATAAGATGTATACTGTTTTCTTTTCCACAAGTATAATAACAGTTTACTAGTTATATGGTTTTTTTTTTTGATTTTTGTTTTTTGTTTTTTGTTTTTTGTTTGTTGTTTGTTGTTTTTTTATTTTTTTATTTTTTTTATATTAATCAAATATAATCATATTCTTTTAATTATCCACTATTCTTTCTTTATACTTTTTTCTTATTCTCTTTTTCACTCTATATAAAAAAGTGAGGCCTATATATATGGTTTGCTAATATTTTTATAATTTTGGAAAGATGTATTAATAATATCTGAAAAAAATTGCTATAATATTTGTAATATGTATGGCCTCTAATAAAAATATATTTTAAATTTTTTTTTAAAAACTCCAGATGTGGTCTCACCAGAGCTCTATACAACTGCAGAAGAACCTCTTTACTCCTATACTAAAATCCTCTTGTTATGAAGGCCAACATTCCATTAGCTTTCTTCACTGACTGCTGTACCTATAAGCCAACTTTCAGTGACCGGTGTACAAGGACGCCCAGGTCACAAGGATGTACCTCCCCCTTACCTAACCTAACCCCATTGAGATAATGATCTGACCCCTTGTTTTTGCTGCCAAAGTAGATAACCTCACATTTATCTATATTATACTGCATCTGCCACGTATCTGCCCACTCATTCAACCTGTCCAGGTCACCCTGCAACCTCCTAACATCCTCTTCACAGTTCACACTGCCACCCAGTTTTGTGTCATCCGCAAACTTGCTAGTGTTGCTCCTAATTCCCTCTTCCAAATCATTAATATATATGGTAAACAGTTGCGGCCCCAACACCGAGATATCACACCAAATGTCCTGATAGACATTTATAAAATTACGATACAGAGTCAGAACCTTGTTCTGAGTGTGGAAATGTCAAGTATTAAAGATCATGCCTTTAAGGTGAGAGTGAGAAAGTTTGAAGGGGATGTACAGGACAGGATATTTAACGCAGTGTGGTGGATGCCTGAAATGTGCTGCTAGGGGTGGCGGTGGAAGCAGATACTGTAAATCTGCACACGAACTTGCAGGGAATGGAGGGATATGGATCACATGTAGGCAGAGATTAATTTAACTTGGCTTTGTGTTCAGCACAGACATTGTGGACCAAGCGTCTGTTCCTGTGCTGTACCGCTCTATATTATAAGTGCTTGATTTTTGCCATCAAGGAATTTGAAAGATAATAATCTGTAATATTTTATAAAATTAAATCAGAAATATTTACTACTGTCATGTTTTCTTGACATCTTTCCTGCTGTCGTCCAACCCCAGTTTTGCTATATTGCAGAATATACCTTGTATTTGTATTAGGTTTGAGTCAGAGTCAGATATGGGAGCATTTGCAGACACGTTGGCCTTGTGGATTGGGGCATATACAGTAGCAATGTTACAACATTTTGAGATTTTAAAAATCAAGTCTGCAATTTATCCCCTCAGATAAAGCATAAAAATAAGTTTAATTTGACACCTAATTCACTTCCATATCTTCAGTATTAAAAAAAGGTATGGCCCTTTTCATCCTCGGGAATTAGCATCTTGTTCCCTAATGCTTTTCCATTGACTTAACACAAAAGCTGAGATCGAGGACAGTCAAAAAAAACAAAAAACTTTCTTAAAAATTAAGAGAACTGAATGAAATTTTCAGTTATTATAGATTGAAGCATTCTGAAACATATATGAAACAATCTTACTTGGATGACCTGAAATTAAACTATATAATCAGTTAGTTACCCAATTGTAGCTAATTACAAAATTCAATTACTAGATCTAAACATCTATCAATTTCTTAAGAAAAGATGAACATTTTTAAATAGTCAAAGTGTCCAAATAACATTCACACAAGAATTCACAATATAACATGATTTTTAAATCTCATTGTCATTAACTTATAGGCCAAATGGAAGGAATGTAGTATTTAATTCCTGTAAATTAATGGCCATTTAAATCCTTGCGAGTGGGATTTCTGGAACGCGATCGATTGGAACGTTGCAGTTGCGGTGAATTTAAACCCCATATCGGCAGGAAAAATACTGCCGGTCGTATGGGGAATAAATCACCTTCTCGCAATGTAAAATTTTGATTAAAGGTATCCTAAGAAGCACTTTTTAATGAAAAAATAAACTGTGTACCTTGCCTTGTCCCCTACGCGAGGTCTGTCCCATTGTCAGTGTTCACTGCTTTAGAAGATCATTTTTAATTTACGACAGCAATTAAATTAGCAAGCGCAGTTTAAAAATCACTTCAGAGAACGGCAGTCGACTAAATAGCCTGTTCAAGATCGATTTGAATTAGCTTCTGAAATACCGCATTTTAAACCCGCCCCCCCTCTCAAAGGCGCCAAAGTCGCGCACACAAGCAGTGACAGAACTGCAGCGCCACTCAAGGTAAGTTTTGTAACATACCTATATACAGTATATCTAATATAGGATTTAATTGATACTGGTTTATTATAGAAAATCGCAAAGCTATTCAGCGCATAAACATGCCTTCAGCCCACCATGTCCATGCCGAACAAGTTGGCATCTGGGGCTGGTCCCATTTGCCTGCATTTCGACATTTCCCTCTAAACCAGATATTTGGAGTATCTTCTAATTATGCCACAAAGACACTGTGCGGACATTAGCTGTGTTGCCCTCGTGAATTCAAAAGCAATTTGGCGACTCAGATGGTGCCGGGGGGACTTCCTGCCTTTTATCCTAAGTGAAAAATATGAGCAAGTGGTCTTTGCGGGAAATGTCAGATCCCTCATTGCTCTCCTCATAATGTTCTTTGCATCACACTAGCACGGTAAGTAACTCACTGACCTCACCAGAAAGAGATAAGCAGAAAATGATCACAGATTGTAACGTGTTCATACACTCATAATTAGCTGGAGCCCTTTCCACTGATGCATCATGGCACTGTGACTTCACTTATCCTTCATGATTCCAACACTCCATGTTGTCTTTTTCCAACATCTTTCTGATCCACATTTTGTACAATGGAGTGCAATATGCTTCAGTGGTTACTGTGATCATGACCTCTGATTTTCACACTCTCACATTGACCATTGAAAAGAAAACATTGCACGTAAGCTTAGGAGGATGTAAAATTACAAATACAGTTATCATTCTGTAGTAAAATATAATATGCGCCAAGACAGAGAGTCCAAAATAGAAGCTGGGTGCACAGGACATTATTCAATGTCTGAATAACAACCTCCAAAATCATAGTCCCGGCTCAATGTTCATTCAACGGTTCTTTTCTTCACTCTGCCTATGTTAATGTAATTATTGGCAATTAATGTTTTTCTCAATGTTCATGCTTATGCAGTGAGAAAGGCTGCTAAACAATTCAATGATCTTTTCCAGCAAGAGGAATGGCCTCACTATTAAACTCAATGATGTTGCCATTGCAAAATACCCCCCATTAATATTCTAGGAGGTTACCATCGTTAAAAAAACAGAGATGGACCATGCACATAAATATCGTGCAAGACAGACGCTGGGTACAATGCAGTGAGTAATTCACTTCATGACAACCCAAAGCCTTTGCTTCATTTACAAGACTCTACAGAAGTGATGGAAGAGTCTCTGATTGCTTAAATGAGTGAAACTCCAAGAAATATGACACCTTCCAAAGGCAAAATGGCTTACTTGCTTGGTAGTTTATCCGCCATCCTTAACGTTTAATCATGTCACGAGCAGTATACACGGCCACAGTGGGTGTCAGCTACAAAATGCATTGCAGTGATGTGCAACATGACCTGCTAATCTCATGACGTCTACCACCAACACAAGTTGCTGGTTTAGAGGCTTACAACCATCTGCAGTATCCCCTCTAAACTGCTTGCCATCTTGATTGGAGATACATTGCTACTCCCTCATGGCTGAGTCTAAATCCTGAATGTCTCACACAATTGCACAGTGGGTCTACTTTCACAAGAAGAACTGCAGAGGTTCAAGAAGGCTGGATACTAAGAGCAATGTTCCAAGGATGGACACTAAATTCTGTCCTTGTTCATGCCAAACATATCACAAAAAAATGGATAAATGAAGTTAATAAATGTTAAATAAAACATAATGCCAACATTCTTGCTATTGAGGGAGTGCAGCATAGGTTTACAAGGTTAATTCCTGGGATGGCGGGACTGTCATATGCTGAGAGAATGGAGCAGCTGGGCTTGTACACTCTGGAGTTTAGAAGGATGAGAGGGGATCTTATTGAAACATATAAGATTGTTAAGGGTTTGGACACGCTGGAGGCAGAAATATGTTCCCGATGTTGGGGGAGTCCAGAACCAGGGGCCACAGTTTAAGAATAAGGAGTAAGCCATTTAGAATGGAGATGAGGAAAGACTTTTTCTCACAGAGAGTGGTGAGTCTGTGGAATTCTCTGCCTCAGAGGGCGGTGGAGGCAGGTTCTCTGGATGCTTTCAAGAGATAGGTAGATAGTCTCTTAAAAATAGCAGTCAGGGGATATGGGGAGAAGGCTGGAACGGGGTACTGATTGGGGATGATCAGCCATGATCACATTGAATGGCGATGCTGGCTTGAAGGGCCAAATGGCCTGCTCCTGCACCTATTGTCTATTAGTCACCTAATCTGAGAATGCTTTTTGCCTGAGACCCATCCCTCCAGTGTGGCCAGCAAAGATTCTCCTGCGCGGCCCTGATAATCTGCTTGAGAACAGTCCATTGCAACTTGGATATGAAGGAACAGATGGAGATGGTGTGGACGTATCAGGCAAAATAGTAAGATTAAACGAGAACATACCAGTTTAAAGTTTGATCTTTATTTTATGAGGAGTTACGATGAGGGATTACGTGAAGAACCCCGTGCAGCCGTTGGTGCGTCAATATTCAAAGCAGCGGAGTGAAATCACAGGTAACAATGACTGAAGTATAATGGTAAGGTAACAAAGACTAGATCTACCAGATTATATTTATGAGGGTTAGGAGCAGAGGGCAAGTAATCCCTCATCGTAACTCCTCATAAAATAAAGATCAAACTTCAAACTGGAAAGTTCTCGTTTAATCTTACTATTTTACTTCGGAGTCACGTTAATGACTACATGAAGATTTCAAAGCTCTGTGATTTCATGCCACAGACCCAAATCCAGCGATCACACTGCATCGATTGACTGAAAAAGTCGTTAATAATCAATAATGCATCAATGATAACATTGTTAGATGAATAACGGTTTATTTACAAACAAAACAATAACAACCCCTCTAACTCAGGGGGAAACTAGAACAGAACTCAAAACAGAATCAGCAAACACCCCCAGCCTTGTAATCGGTTTATGGCAAAACTTTTGGAAGGTCAGCTCACTGGACCATCCTGCGGCCACGAGGATATGGTCTATAGGCACGTCCATCGCCCTTGCCGCGGAAGTTGATGCCGCCCTGGTGGAATGAGATTTGAATTTATCAGTACCAATCCCAGCAATTCCCAGAACCTGCTTTAGCCACCTTGAAATTGTTGCCCAAACACCTTACTATGTGGTTTTTTTGTGGCTAAAAAATAATGCAGACTCTGTTCCTCGTAGGGCTCTAGTGGCCTCAATGTAATGAGACAAATGTGATACTACACACAGGCGAGCATCTGTGGGGTATGCTGAAAACATAATCTTACATCCTGTCATGCCTATTCTACTATGTTTGAGCAAATCATAGACATAAAAAGTAATGGCATCTGCTAATACATGTATTCTGTCTAGCCATAGCCTTTGCAATGGTTACACACATTGTGCTGATACCAATGCCATAAGCATGACCACCTTCATGGTTAATTTGGCTATAGATAAACTTGCAACAGGAGCCCACTGGCGAAGAAACATAAGAACTTCACTCACATTCCAAATACCGGCATACCTGGGTTTAGGAGGTTTAAAATTGTAAATTTCCTTCATAAATCAAGAAACTAACAGAAGTGTCCCTACTGAATGTAACTCTGAATTCATGGGTAAATAAGCAGATAGAACAATTCTGGCTGTATTGATCGCACTATAGCTTAACTTCTGATCAAAATAAAGAGTGGACAAGAAGTCCAATACATCTGGGATGCCTGCAGTTTGATATGAGATATTCTGCTGTAGCCAAAATTCCTCCCACTTCCTTCCGAGGTGATGTACTGCTTCTGAGTACTATTCCTGCAGGCCGACGTGAGAACATCCACGGTACGATCAGACAGTCCTCTCCCCAGGTATGGCCTCCTTAAAATCTGCAAATGAACAGATCAATACGATCGTGTAAAGGATGTTGATCGCCAGACTGGATTTACCAGTAGCTTTTTGTGTTTGGGAATAATCATGCGAGGCTGAGTAGCCATTTGTAATACAAGGGGGAACCATGGTTGTGTAGGCCAATCCGGCACTACCTATCTCCTGAAGCGGAGTCCTGCTTGATCTTTGCAAGCATCTACTGATGAGACAGAATGGAGGAAATGCATAAACAAACATTCCACCCCAATGCAGCGAGAATGCATCCACTGCTGCTGCATCAGGATCTGGTTCCCATTAAACATATCTGGGCAACTGATGGTTTAGTCTGGATGCAAACAAGTCAATATCTGACATTCTATACTGAGCAACCACTTGATTAAATATGTCCTGATTTAACATCCATTCTATGTTATCATTGAATTGGTGTGACCTAATGTCAGCTACTGTATTGAATTTACCTGGTAAATATATTGCTGAAAGCCAGATATTTTGGTCAATGCACCAGATCTGATTAGCCAGTCTATCACAAGACTGTGACTTGACTCCACCCACGTGGTTTACATATGCCACTGTTGTAGTGTTGTCAATCTGAACCTACACATGCAAGTCCATCCTGGCAGAGCAATAAGCTTTAAGCCCATACCAGGTTCCAAACAGCTTTAAATAGTTGATCCCTCTTGAAGGGATGTCTCATCTGTATTCCATCTGCCTCCACAACTGGAAGACATATCTGTAGCACCCCAACCTAGCGCACTTACATCAGTCTGTAATATTATGGAAGGTGGTTCCACGTAAACTTCCTTGGAACTGTTTGAAACATTTACAATCCACCATTGAATGTTGGAAACTGCCTGAGCTAACAATTGCATAGGCCTATCAAAATGGCCCACTTGTGTCCTCAGTGCCTGTTCTTTTGATTGTTGTAATTGTTGATAATGCAGAGGTCCATACTGCACAGCTGGAAAAGCAGCCACCAATTTACCAATTAAACTTGCTACTTGTATAATTGAAGGCCGTTGTTCTCTAAGGAGATTAACACAATCCTCAATTAACTGCTGCAATTTGGCCCTAGGCAAAGTTACTAACATGTGATTTGAATTAATGGTAAATCCCAAATAATCAATTATTTGAACTGGTGATAATTTGGATTTATCTGGACGAATGACGAACCCTAATTGTTCAAAAGTGAGTTTAACAATTGAAACAGATGACTCAGCTTCAGCACGAGTTTTTCCAACAATTGAAATATTGTCTAGGTAGGCCATAACCACATGCCCCTGAGCTTGGAGTAATGCTAGAACAGGTTTTAACAATTTTGTAAATAATCTAGGAGCTCAAGTTAACCCATTAGGCAGTGCTTTGAATTGCCACAACTGCGTCATCCAGATAGATTTCAAATACCTCCTATCATCAGCATGAATAGACACTGAGTAATATGCATCCTTTAAATCAATGCTGGCCATATAACAACCTTTGGACACAAAATGTTTGTTCGTGGAAAAAGTTTCCATTTTGAAATGCCTATAGCAAACAAATGAGTTCAAACTTGTCAGATCCAAAATAATTCTACATCCCCCAGTCTTTTTAGACCTAGAAAAAATACTTGACACAAACTGACGATTTTGATTAACTGACTTCTCAATCACCCCTTTCTTGTGTAATGTATTAATTTCTGCTTGTATGAGCACATTTTCCTCTTCTGAAAATATGTTCCAACATGGAACATGCTGATTAGGTGGACACACAGAAGAGTAAAATTCAATCTTTACCCCTTCAATACTGTTAAGTATAAATTAATCTGATGTTATCTCCTGTCATTGTTTGAGAAACAAATGTAATCTTCCCCCAATTTGAACATCTATTTTACTTGATTAATTCTCTTTAAGAGGCATTTTTCTCACCTGCATATGTCCTGGCTGAGCTTGTTGGCCCCGGCCCATTGTAGGAAAAGTCATCTTTCCCTTCACACCAGTGGCAGGCTGCCAGTTCCGATACTGCGGACCTGAATGGCTGGTTCCTTCCCCTGCCTCCGAACCGGTACCCAGCCGGTAAGGGAAAATCCTCTTTTCTTGTTTGCCATCCGGAGTGGCAAAGAGTGTCATGAGGACCCATCGTTTTAGCATCCTCATGACACTCTTTGACTCACTTGGCAAGATCTGCTCCAAATAAAAGATTGGGTGGTTGTATGTTGGGGGGCTTACACAAAGACGCCAGATTGGGATTGGGATTGATAACTGGCCTATTAGCACTTCTTCTAATATATATTGATTTCGAAATAAGCACTATAGAGGAGTCCCAGTGCATCTTGATGGGCTTCAGACATATGCCCCTTGTCTACTGTAACGGCAAATGCCGTAAGCCCTGCTGAAAGTTGTTTTAGTACCTTCTGAAATTTTAATTCTTGAGCTCTGGCTGACACCCCCAACTGTGTCCAGATCAGATAGTTTACGTAGAAACATAGAAACATAGAAATTCGGTGCAGGAGTAGGCCATTCGGCCCTTCGAGCCTGCACCGCCATTCAATATGATCATGGCTGATCATCCAACTCAGTATCCCGTACCTGCCTTCTCTCCATACCCTCTGATCCCCTTAGCCACAAGGGCCACATCTAACTCCCTCTGAAATATAGCCAATGAACTGGCCTCAACTACCCTCTGTGGCAGAGAGTTCCAGAGACCCACCACTCTCTGTGTGAAAAAAGTCCTTCTCATCTCGGTCCTAAAGGATTTCCCCCTTATCCTTAAGCTGTGACCCCTTGTCCTGGACCTCCCCAACATCGGGAACAATCTTCCTGCATCTAGCCTGTCCAACCCCTTAAGAATTTTGTAAGTTTCTATAAGATCACCTCTCAATCTCCTAAATTCTAGAGAGTATAAACCGAGTCTATGCAGCCTTTGTTCATAAGACAGTCCTGACATCCCAGGAATCAGTCTGGTGAACCTTCTCTGCACTCCCTCTATGGCAATAATGTCCTTCCTCAGATTTGGAGACCAGAACTGTACGCAGTTTACCATAGGCACCTGATATAAACCGCAATTGATAGGGTCTTCATATTTTTTAGCCGCCTCATCCATGGCCAATTCCTGCAGCTGGTGAGAGAGCATATACTGTATAGCTGAAGCCAATTCATCCCCTAATGGCTCTCCTGCCTCTCTAGGCACTGCACATGTTTCTACTATATTAGGGATGATTTCCAGCTCCACTCCATTGTGGCTCTCCTCCACCACTGACTCGGCATCAGCAAACTGCACCGATATAATTTCCTCCTCAAAGGTAGGGTATTCTTGCAGCCCTGTTATAGATGCTGCAAGCACAGGCTCTCCACTAGCCTGGCGTGGGCACCACGGCTCCTCACGGAGTTCGTCCCTGTCGAGCATTTTTTGCAATAAAATCTCGACTTGGGAAAGCCATGAGGAAACGGTCTTTCCTTTTGAGGCTAAAACCTTCAGGCCCGACTCTGGGTCCATGGGCCTATTTGATTTTCCAGTAGCCTTACGCCCTGCTGGCATGGCTACACTGCTCCCAGGCAGCGGGTCCGGTGTCGCTAGCTCCATTGCTGGCGTCGGATTTGGTGTGTTAGGCGGGCCTCCGCTAACAATACTTTCCTGGTCATCAACCCTTTTTGCTGCGGAACGCCTCGCCGACACCTTCTTCACTTTCTGTAACACCTCTAACAGAGCATCGACAACCAGAAAATGCTGCTACAGAAAATGAACGCTAGAAAACGCTAGTTTGAAAACTTACCTTCCGTTTTAAACTTACTGCTTAGAGGAGCTCTGCTGCTCCAACCGGCCGACTACACCAAAGCATCTGACATAATGACGCATCAACGGCTGTACGGGGTTCTTCACGTAGTCACTCACATGACTCTGAAGTAAAATAAATCTTATTACCATTCCCAAATGGAAAAAGAAAGATAATAGTCCCATACTTTAATTTTTATGAGAAAGTGTCCTTTACACTGGAAGAGATCTTTGGATGAGATGCCAGTTTTCAACACATGGAGTCTTATATCGATTTTTTTTTTAAACTACAGATGCTTGAAATCTGAAATTTAAAAATGCTGGCAACCCATGGCAGGTCAAGCAGCACTTGATGAGGCGCCTGCGATTTGAAACATTAACTGTTTCTCCTTCCATGGATGCTCTCTGACCTGCTGAGTGTCTCCAGCATTTTCAGGCTGTCTGAAGGATTCAGCAGCTTCTGTCCGATGGTTTGCTATGGAGCACACAGTCTATATTGGGTCATTCTTAGAGTGTTTTTTACCTGGTATTAACCCCCCCACGACGGAGGCCACTAAATCCATGATTGCCTTCTTCATGAATAAGGCTGATGGAGAGCAAGCTTGCAGCTGCAATAGCATCTCTTTCAATGGGATAACCAACGTATTTGTAAAGAGGGAGAGAAAGAGACTACGTAATCTGACAATGGTACACATACAGCAACATTTATTCAGCCTAGCAAGTGAACGATAACAGACACTGAAACCAAGGGAAAATGTACCTGTAAAGGTCGATGCTATTCTTTCTCTTCACTCAATCATTTGCTTCTGTTGTAGCTGAAGGAGGGCAAAACCAGGAATGGCCTCACCTCCAGAAACATAGACGCACTGCCATCCCTTTCCCAAACACACCATTTTCATCTCCTCTTTAAGATTACCCGACGGTGCATCTTTGGTTATTTTCCATCATAGGGTAACAGTTTCCAATTGTACATTTAAAGGAAGATTAAATGCAAAAAAAAAATCATAAATGTTTCTTACGCAGATTTAAAAATAATGCAAGTTGAAGTATGGCCATGTTGTGCACATTCACCCAATGCACACAAATAAATGGGGCAGGTGTCTGATTTGAAATGACTTTCAGAAGCAGTCATGTATTCATGTTTTCTGTATGTCAAGACTGATAGGCTATTTTTGACATGCCCTTAAAGATTTGCGTGTTTGCAATGCATTAGAAAATCTGTTAACATGATATTGATTTTTTTAGAATTTAATGTTGTTCATTGATTTTCAAGTATGACTTGGTGTGCTGCAGTCCCCTTGGACAAGTAAGGTTTATGCATTTTACATTGTTGAAAAAGCTGACCTCATCCAGCCTTGTTTTCCAGGGCGTTGGATGGAAGCTGTGGTATTTCAACAGGCAGAGGTGACTGGTTGACTTTCAATTGCATGATTTCAGGCATTTCCAGCGGAAACTTTGGCCCTAGGTTGCATCAAGAGTACTTCTGTGGTGTCAGAGGCATTTGTTCTTATCCCTGTATCTTCTTCCATTAAAGTTGTAACTAGTTTTATTGTTCTTCCATCACAGAACTTCATCAACTTAACAGGTAGGGTCAACAAGAGTTGCTTGAAACTGCAATGGAACTTGGAGAATATTCTCAATACAGCATATCTGTTGGTTATTAATTAATCAGCCTTTGATCAATAATTGCAACTAAGAATTTTATGTCAGGTGTCAGGTACCTTTACAAGTCCAGAGGGGCTCCCTGGAAAAGTGTTAGAAAACATCATAAACATCTGGATATCAATGTTCACTCCAAAGGAAAGTGTTGAAATGTCACATGCTTTCCATGTTTCTTGTGGTTTGGAATATCAAAATGAATGAAATTGAAAGTTAAAAAGCATGAAATGTTATCAGATATAAATGAGCGGCCATTAAGGCATTGTATGAGACTTTGGGAATAAATTGGACCACATGGAATCTTTATAATATGTCCTCGGAAATGGTGCAGGATTCCATCTCGATAAAGGGGCTTTCACAGGTACCTTATAACATCACATCAATAGCCTATCAGAAATGGCTCAATATATTTAATGTGTAACATTAATATGACATGGCAGCGCCAGTTACAAATTACATACCCACCATCTTAATTGTACACAGCCTAACACATATTAAAAAGTATAATGTCATCTCCGCCAATGCTATTTCCAACCTGAAGAAGGGTCCTGACCTCAATGTTTTCTGTCTATTTTTCTCCATAGTTGCTGCCTGACCTGTTGAGTTCCTTCAGTAGTTTGTTGTTCTTTACTCTTCATTTCCTCTTCTACTTGGTTTTCCAATAGTTTGCAAAACCTGGAATAATGTATAGACAGGAGCCTATGCACATTTATTTTAAGTCTTGTACTGGAACAAATGATTTCAGGACATGGGTACCCTGGTAGGGTCTGTTCTGGGAATGATTGAGAGCGTGAAGAGAGATCATGCAGAACTAGACAAACTTCCAGATGAGTAAGCACTGAAGAACAATTATAGACTATAACTATTGGGATCCTTAAAGGAACAATTCATTTTTTTAAAATCTAGTTCCTAGTTCTCCAACTAGTCTGACTGTCCCACCATTACATTTTATCTCTGTATCCTGCGTTGTCACCTTCTCCTAGCTAACAATAATGTATTCTACATTTTCCTTGATTTCTATCCTCTTTGACGTGTTGTTGTCACACCACACACTTCCTTACCTCAGTGTCTCCCTCTCCCCTGACTCTCAGTCTGAAGAAGTGTCTCGACCCAAAATGTCACCCATTCCTTCTCTCCAGAGAAGCTGCCTGTCCCGCTGAGTTACTCCAGCATTTTGTGTCTATCTCCGGATTAGTTTTGTGTATGGTTGGCAAGTTTTTAAAGAGGGAACCAGTGTTCTATGAAACTAATTTGCCGTTAAAAAATTAGTTTATCTTGTGGGATGACTTTTGATATATTGTTACACCAACCATGGCAGTTAGTGGAGAGCTGAATGTCATTTTAAAGAAGGATTTAGGAGCAGGTCTGCCTCAGACACTTAGAATGCACCAACACCAATTAGAAGGATGAGAGGAGATGTTATAGAAACATATAAAATTCTTAAAGAATTGGACAGGCTAGATGCAGGAACAATGTTCCCGATATTGGGGGAGTTCAGAACCAGGGGTCACAGTTTAAGAATAAGGGGTAGGCCATTTAGGACTGAGATGAGAAATAATTTTTTCATCCAGAGAGTTGTGAATCTGTGGAATTCTCTGCCACAGAAGGCAGTGGAGGCCATTTCACAATTCAAGAGGGAGTTAGATTTAGCTCTTAGGGCTAAAGGAATCAAGGGATATGGGGAAAAAGCAGGAATGGGGTACTGATTTTAGACATTCAGCCATGATCATATTGAATGAATGAATGAATGAATGAATGAATAAATGAATAAGTTTATTGGCCAAATATACACATACAAGGAATTTGTCTTGGTGCTCCGCCCGCAAATGACAAGATGACATACAGTGACAGTTAGGAATGATACATAAAACATTAAACATGAATGATAAAACATTATTGAATGGTGGGGCTGACTCGAAGGGCCAAATGGCCTACTCCTGCACCTATTTTTCTATGTTTCCATGTTTCTATGAAGGAATCTACATTAAATTGCACAGACACAATATGAAGATTCACATGAAGACACAACATGATTAACATATGTCTCTCTAAACATTAATTTATACCATATTTCAGACATCCTATCATTTGACTGTTTTTCTTTTAACAATGGAATCATATTAGCTACCTTTCAGACCTTTGGCACCATACATATCGTCAGACAAATGTTGGTAAGAATCTGTGCAATTTTCTCCTTTATTTATTTTAAGTGCCTGGACATATTTTATCCCAGCCTGGTGAACATGTATATTCAGAACTTCATGTATGCTTTCCACAACCATATTCCATTTGCCAGTTACTTAACTTATGGACCTTGCTTGTTCCTACTAATTATCTTTTCATTTGTTCATGTATAGAACATTTTTGTCATCATCTTGATTTTTACTGGACAATATCTTTTTCTACCACTTCTTCTCCTTGTAATTTTATTTTTAAAGCAGTGTACCTTCTGGATTCCTCCAGGTGATTGCAACTTTAAACTCTCACTCTCTGTCATAGTATTCCCTTTTGGTTTCTTCTGTGCTATATGTCCTGCATCAACAATGAAGATCTAGAACTAGGAGCTTCCTCCTTCTTGTGCTGAGACCCTGTTTGTTCTGAGCCTTAACTATCTCTTCTTTAAATGCCAGCCTTACTAATGCTAGTTTCCCTTCAAGTAACATTATCCAGCCCACTTCTGCCAAATGATATTGCAAGGCACTAAAACCTTAAACTCCTTCCTTTCTACTTTTCTACAACCATGGTGAATCAAACTGAATATGTGCTCCTTGTGCCACACTCCCTCTTGGCCAAGTTTGTTTCCTTAACAATGTTAACCATTCAACCCAATCGCAAAGACAACTGAAGACAAAGACAAAGACACAGAGACAACAATGCCGAAGATAGACACAAAATGCTGGAATAACTCAGCAGGACAGGCAACATCTGGAGAGATGGAATGCATGACGTTTCAGGTCAAAATCCTTCTTCAGACTGAAAGTCACTTTCATTCTGAAGAAGGGTCTCGACCCAAAACATCATCCATTTCTTCTCTCCAAAGATGCTGCCTGTCTCGCTGAGTTACTCCGGTATTTTGTGCCTATCTTCGGTTTAAACCAGCATCTGCAGTTCCTTCTTGCACAAGACATCAATGCCTCTACCTTCTCTGAATTTTGCGGAGATCCAATATTTCATCAAATCCATTCATCTGGCTTCACAATTCACAACCCTTTAATCATTTTGCTCACACATTTGGATTTAATCTCTGGCCTTTGTTAAAATCATCTGTGCATCAAAAATCCCCCTTGCCTATGTCTACCTATCACATTCCACACTTTGTCCCACCTCTCCTCACGCCCAGCTTTCTTCACCTCTCCCACCCACGATAAATCTGAGGAAGGCTCCCAACCCAAAACGTCACCTACCTATTTTCCCCAGAGATGTTGCCTGACCTGCTGGTTTACTCCATATTTTGTGTCCATAATTGATGTGGTGAAATATTGTCCCAGTAATTAACTGAAAAAAACAATAACTAATCGCACAAAATCTAGTGAGCAGCAAAACCATTGTCAAATCATCTTTCACAACAGTGCCACAGCCTATCTAGTTAAACAGGTGGAATCCAGACAGAAATCTGGAATCAGCATTACCAACTTTTACCAGGAGGTGATTACCCTTCAAAAGGACTCGACTGTGGAAATGTCAGTGTAATGGTTACCCGTCATTCATTTCCAGGTGTTATGCTGCACTGTCTTCAGGCTCAACCAGGTGCAAACCCTTGCAAAAGGAACACATTTTCCGTTCAGTCTTATTCTCCCTCCTCTCTCGTGTTTTGCATGTAACAAAGATACTTATCACTGACTATATAATGCATGCTATAATGCACCAAGGTGATTTTTTTGAAAGGAGATATGATACTGGATTACAGAAATATTTCCTTTGTTATTTTTTTATAATTGACTTGCACACAAGTCACAACAGAGAAGAATATTACCACCAGCACAGTGGTTTTAATTTGTTCTTCTGTACCTAGTTTAAAAGTAGCATTCTTTTCAGAGCACTATAACCAAATATTTTTAAGTTATTTAATTTTTATAGAATAAACTTAAAGGATGAAGGAGGTGTTGAGAGAAATTATTCCCATATACTTTTACATTAAGAAAGATATACACATGTCGAAGGTGGTCAATAAAATGCTTGACAGGCTGTATGACATTTTTTCTGCAATTATTTTTTTCATTCAGCCTGAAAGTTGCACATCATCCTTCTTTTGGAGTGCTATGTAAAGTGTGGATCGTCACCTTGTCGTGGTGGAGAAGCTGGTGTGGACCTCAGATCCTGAGAGCGATGCCACCTGGAGCTCTGCTCCTGCTAGGTCCACCCATGGCAGTAAGGTCGAGGAGGAGGTCTCTGACACAGAGCAATCCAACCAAGACCTCAATGGTGGAACGGGCGTAGTACGATGACTGACCTAAGTGGAGCGTCACATCTGCTGGGAAGGCGGATGAAGGCTGTAACAGAAAAGTGTCTCCGGTCGTCTTGGACTCCATGCCTCTGGATCCTGACCCAGATCTGTCAAGGACCGTGGGGTGGCTGTCTGTGCACCAGCTTCCTCATGTTAAACAAAGTCACGCACAGGCGTCCTCCATATAAGGAATAGCACCCTGGAGACATCCATGGTCAGCCATGACCGAAGAGGGGGCCTAAGAATGTAAAGCAGTAACACCCAATCAGATTTTGAACAAACATTAGTGACATTTTTTTCCAATTCAGCCAAAATGGTATGTTAAAGTGAGAACTCTGCTTCTGGCTGCCACAGAATAGCTGCCTAAAAGGTTTGAATAGTTTGTCATGCTTGTAAGGAAAGTAAGGATTTAGCATTCTTATGCAAGTTTCACCACAATATTCTCCTGGTTTCTCTCTGGCTTCAATGAAGATTATTTGCTGAAGACAACTGTTCCAATTTTTCCATAAATGAAGAAAAATAAAGTCGGTCTGCATCTCATGCATCAGCTGTACTAAATCATCCGCAAATGTGTCTGGGTCAGTTCCCTGATCACTGCACACACAATTGACTGCAAATAACCAAATCATGATTTTTGTTTTTTAAAGCTGCTGGAGGAACTCAGTGAGCCAGGTAGCATCTGTGAAGGGAAATAGGCAAACAATGTTCTGGGTCCATCAGACTCCAAAGAAGGACCTCGTTGACTGTAGCCCAGCAGATTGTTGGTGGCTCTTGATGGTTGGGCTTCCACCTGGGCGGCAAGGTAGCGCAGCAGTAGAGTTGCTGCCTTACAGCACTATAGATCCAGGTTCGATCCTGACTATAGGTGCTTGTGTGTATCTTCTCCCTGTGTCCTGCATGGGTTTTCTCCATGATCTCCAGTTTCTTCCCGCACTCCAGACATACAGGTTTGTAGGTTAATTGGCTTGGTATAATTGTAAATTGTAAATTGTCCCTCGTGTGTGTCAGATAGTGTTAGTGTACGAGGATCACTGGTCGGCATGGATTTTGTTGGGCCGAAGGGCCTTTTTCTACGCTGTTTCCCTAAAAACTAAAACTAAACTAGAAATTAATCCTAGCAGACGCCAAGCCAAGGAAAATTATCTTTATACCCAGTTTTTGCATGAACAATGCATACACGTGATTCTAATTGTTAAGCTTGCTTTCATCATGCTTTATTTTTGCTCTATCATTTGTAAATTATTGTGACTTTTCAATAAAAATATTAACCATCATCACTACACAGAAATAACAATGAATGAAGGTCTAAAGCAGTGCACTTTCAAATGTAAATTACGTTCAAAATAATTGAGAGTTATAATCTGTTATAAGGTAGAAATTCATTGAAGCTAGCACTTAATGGACAGAGCCATATCTATGGAAGCCAGCTGGGCATGATAGGTGCGATTAGGTTGACATCATTTTAGTATTGGTTTGCAAAGAAAAATGTATCTCGCACCATTGTTTTCCCATCATTGTGCAATCCAGAATCAATTTTATCGTGAGTGAAGAATGTTTGTATTTATTTCTAGATAAAAGTGCAACTTGAATAAAAGTAGACCAGGCACTTCTAACTGGTCCTTGTATCTCCCATGCAGCATCAGGCACTCAGGTAGTTTTGCAATAAGAGCTTTTCACTGTACCTAGGTACACATGACAATAAACTACACTAAACAAAAGTAATCTAAATTAAACTGAACTAAAATAAATAAAATAAAATAAACTAAGCTAAACTAAACTGAACTGAACTAAGCTTAAAACTAAACATGAACCTTGCACAGAAATGTCTAGTCTAAATGACAACGTTTGACAGAACATTTATGACCCTCTTGATCCTTTCCTGCGGAATCCTTATCTGGCAGGCCCATTAAACATGCCTGTGGATATGTTATTAATCAGAGAGGGTTTGGTAGGATGTGGTGTTTCTAAAGACCCTGAGAGTACAGCCCCTCGCCCAGCCTGAGTGGTCAGTCATGGCGATAGTGGTGCCTCTAGTAATGTTGTATG
The DNA here is from genome assembly GCA_963514005.1 of Raja brachyura. The sequence continues at coordinate 31,100,752 of OY740808.1, forward strand.
TTCAATGAGACTTTCAGTAGCTGACTGCTGGAAAAAGCACTCAGTGTTGGTTTAAGCACACTCTACAGACCTGGGTAGCCTTTAAACAACCTAAAGACAGTTTTGAAGTTGCTCAATCAGATCATCCAATGTCAGAAGAATGGCTCTTTAAATATTGATAAAAGCAGCAAGCTGTTTGTTTCATAAATAATAATGAGGGACATTGAAGTTGGAGTTGTCCATTTAGACTTTCCATATGATCAAAGCTGCTTGTTTGCTTCTAAACTATTAACTGCTCTGCCTCCACACTCCTGGATGTGTTTTGTGACTAGAAGATTTTCTATCTCTTTAACATACTGTTCCACTGAGACTGTTCAGTGGCAGTTCTAAGTAACATCTTTGTGCTTCAAGTCATGTCTCAAATACAGAAATAGACATACAGTATGGAAACAGGCCCTTCGGACCACCGAGTCCGCACCGATCAATGATCACCCATACACTAGTTCTATCCAGCACACTAAGGGGCAATTTTCAGAACCCAATTAACCTACAAACCTGCACGTCTTTGGAGCATTTGAGGAAAGCAGAGCACCCGGAAAAAACCCATTCGGTCACAGGGAGAACTTGCAAATTCTGTACAGACGTCACCCGTAGTCAGAATCTAACCCGGGACTCTGGCGATGTAAGGCAGCAACTCTACCACTGCGCCACTGTGTCCTATCTGTAGCATCTTTCTGACATTAAAACAGTGTTAACGATCTTCCTAATGTTGGCTTAAAGAGCTCTAAAACCCCAAATCATGAAGTATATTAGTACCACAAATTTCAGATTCCCCTATGAAGAAGAGTAAGATTTTAGGAACATGGTTGCCACATTGGGATCACAGCAAGTGTGCCTTAAACGTGTCACAATATAAAAGGTTGTGACGTGATCTTCTTGAAGCTGAAACAATTCAGAGGATATTAAAAGAGTTCATGTTTGAGAGGCATGTGTACTTTTGTCCACTGTGCATGGTGGCGCAGCTGTTGAGTTGCTGCCATACAGTGCCAGAGACCTGGGTTCGATCCGGACTATGGGTACTGACTGTATGGAGTTTGTACGTTCTCCCTCTGACTGTGTAGGTTTTCTCCAAGATCTACCATTTCTTCCCACGCTCCAAAGACATACAGGTTTGTAGGTTAATTGGCCTGGTATAAGTGCAAATTGTCCCGAATGTGTGTAGGATAGAGTTAAGGTCCTGTCCCATTTGGGCATTATTTGCACGTCACTCAGATGACACGCAAAGATTTTGTACATCCCAAAATCCCGGGGCGTCGCTTTTGGGACATTGCAAAGCAGTCAAAGGATCCTTAAAGATTTTAATTTTAGTTTTAGTTTTAGAGATACAGTACGTAAATAGGCCCTTCAGCCCACCTGGTCCACGCCAACCAGCGATCCCTGCATTTTAACAGTATCCTAGGGACAATTTTTACATTTACCAAGCCAATTAACCTTGAAACCTGTACATCTGTGGACTGTGGGACGAAACCAACGATCTCGGAGAAAACCTACACGGTCACAGGGAGAACGTACAAACTCCGTGCAGACATCACCCGTAGTCAGGATCGAACCCAGGACTCCGGCGCTGTAATTGCTGTAAGGCAGCAACTCTACCGCGGTGGCACCATGCCGCCCAACGATGTGTGAATCCAAAAGTTGTATTAACCAGGAATCAATGTGTGGATACGTTACCAGTAGAGTTTCGCTTGCAGCTGGCAGCAGTGAACATGTGTACAGGAGAAACAGAAGCAGATCAGTAGGGCTCTTGAGCCTGCTCCGTCATTCAGTAAGATCAGTCTGAACAAGGGTCCCAACCCAAAAAGTCACCCATCCTTTTTCTCCAGAGATACTGTCTGACCCGCTGAGTTACTCCAGCACTTTATGTCTATCAGGGCTGATCCATTTGTGGTTTTATCTCCCCATATACCTTAAGTCTTAAGGTGCAGTTTAATAGAATCTTCATTAGTATGGGTGTCAGGGGTTAGGAGAATGGCATTGAGAGGGAAAGATAGATCAGCCATGATTGAATGGCAGAGTAGACTTGATGGGCTGAATGGCCTAATTCTTCTCCTAGAACTTATGAACTTATAAGTCCCTTACTGTCCAAATGCCTGTCATTCTCTGCCTTGGGTATTTCCAATGAAACCACGTCCACAGCTCTACAGGGTGGAGAATTCCAAAGATTCATGACTCTCTGAGGGAGGAAATTCCTTCCCATCTCTCTGTTACCAGTGACTCCCTAATTTTTAAATTATTGCCTCCTAGTTCCAGACACCCCCTGAGGGAAACATCATCTCAACATCTACCTTGTTACTCTCTGTCAAAATGTTTTGCTTTTCAATAAGAGATTACTTTTCATGCTTTTAAGCTACAATGAGAATAATCCCAACCAACGTCCACAACCTTTCTTCGCATGCCAACCCCTTCATCTCAGGAATACACCTCATGATCTTCACTATCCCGCCTCCTACATCCCTTTTTACTTAAAAATGTGATTGAAAAGCCAAGAAGTTCAATCCCATTCAGTGGCGCTCCATGCCAATACTAATGAAAAGCACAGTCTGCTTTTGTTGCTTCGTCACTCACTGATTTGAAATGCAGATGTTGTGGATGAATTGTGCAGCATGTATCATCCCCATTGAACAATGAATGTTCTGAAATGATTAACAGTGATAGCTCAAGGATTATGTTACTAGTAAAGCATGGAAAAGAAGAAATAAATTATGGAAGGAGTAACGGACAGGGTAGATGCACTACAATTCCACCCAGAATGTTTACGACTGATGGCAATCAGGGCAGCACGGTGATGCAGCGGTAGATTGAGGAAAGCGGTAGATTGAGACCCAGGTTCGGTCCTGACTATGGGTGCTGTCTGAAAATGTAGTTTGCACATTCACCCGTGTTTGCGTGGATTTTATCCAGGAGCTCCAGTTTCCTCCCACATCCCAAAGACGTTCAGGTTTGTAGATTATTTGGCTTCAGTAAAATTTGCAAATTGTCCCTTTAAATTGTGTAAGATAGCGCTAATGCACAGGTACCATTGGTCAGCGTGGACTCAGATGGCTGATGGGCCTGCTTCCACACTGTGTCTCTAAATTAAACTAAACAAAACTAAATAATCGCAATGTATCACCAGCATGTAGCAATGTTACAAAATGTTGAGATTTTAAAAATCAAGTCTGCAATTTATCCCATCAGATAAAGCATAAAAATAAATTTAATTTGACACCTAATTCACTTTCATATCTTCAGTATTAAGAAAGTTATGACCATTTTCATACTCAGAAATTAGCATCTTGTTCCCCATTGCCTTTCAATTGACTTAACTCAAAAGCTGTGATCTAGAACCGTTAAAAGCCCATAACTTTGTTAAAAATTAAGAGAACTCAATGAAATTTCCAGTTATTATAGACTGAAGCATTCTGAAACAAATATGAAACAATCTTACTTGGATGACCTGAAATTAAAGCATATAATTATTTAGTTATCTAATTGTAGCTCATTACAAAATTCAATTAGTAGATCTAAACATCTATCCATTTCTTAAGAAAAGATAAACTTTTTTTAAATTGCCTAAGTGTCCAAATAACATTCACTCAATAATCCACAATATAACATAATTTTTAATTCTCATTTTCATGAATATCTGGGCCAAATGGAAGGAATTTAGTGTTTAATGCCTGTAAATTAATGGCCATTTAAATCAACTAGCAAGTGGGTTTTAATGGAATGCGGTGGATTGGAACGTTGTGGTTTGCTGTGAAGTCAGTATGAAAAATACAGCCGGTTCATACATTTTTTTGGACCCCATTTCGCAACATGAAAATATTATTAAAGCCTCCATAAAAATCAACTTTTAATATAAAAATAAACTGTGTACCTTTTTTTCTCCCATACGCAAAATCCTTCCCGTTATCGGCGCTCACGGCTTTTGAAGGTGATTTTTAAATTACTCTAGATAATAAATAATCTAGCGTAATTTAAAAGTATCTTCATTAATGAAATGTCGGAGCGATTTTTCTTCCACAACGAAATCGCCCAACATGGATCGATTTGCCCAGTCTGAAGAAAAACGGCACTTTAAGCCCGCCCACCTCTGAAAGGCGCCAAAGTCGCGCACACGGGGAGCGGCAGAACTGCAGGGCTGCTCAAGGTAAGTTTTGTAACATACCTACAGCATGTTGTTCCTCTGCAGTGATATCCACTGGGTCTCCCGGTCACAATTTATTTCCTGGTGAATGTTCTGTTCTCAGCCTAAAAGGATCCATGATTTGAATATGGGATCTCAAGAGCAAACAAATATCCTCACTAATGGTCAAAGTAGTTGGAAAGTTCTAGAAACCTACAATTCATATCATGCAGATAGAATGACACATTAACACAACAGTGTGATTAATTGCATGCTAAAATGATTTATTACTGCAACCTATTTGACAGTACAGATTGATTGGGTTAATCCCAGTTTCAACAATCAAGTAATGTATTCACTTGAGTTTGACATTGGCGCAATTGTTCAGAAATTGCAGCCTTCGAGGTTTGGTTGATACTACAATAACTGTTAGTTGTGCAAGAAGTTGAATGTTGACTTCAGACAAGGAAACCTAAGGATCCACAAACCTGCCTTCCACAGCTTATTGGTGGTATAGAGTTATTCAACTTCAGGTTCTTAGGTGGGCATATCTCTGAAGATCTGTCCTGGACCCAGCACATTGATTAAATCATACAGAAATGACTCCTCCCTTGAGGATTGAGGAGATTCAGTATGTTGATGAATACTCTCTTGAACTTCTACAGGTACACAATGGTCACATCATGGCCTGGTTCGGCAGCACTAATGCCCAGGAACAAAGGGGATTACAAAAGACAATAGACCATTGACAATAGGTGCAGGAGTATGCCATTCGGCCCTTCAAGCCAGCACCGCCATTCAATGTGATCATAGCTGATCATCCACAATCAGTACCCCATTCCTGCCTTCTCCCCTGATATGGTAGGAGTGGTAGGAACTGTCCCAGAAAGAGTTGTTTGGAAGAAATTGTTCTTCAACTTACTGTTCATGGTTTCCACACCTCACATTTATCCACATTATATTGCATCTGCCCACCCACCCAACCTATCCAAGTCATCCTGCAGCTTCATAGTATCTTCCTCGCAGCTCACCCTGCCACCCAGCTTTGTGTCATCCATAAACTTGAAGATGTTAGGATGATTCAGTTGCCTGATAACAGCTGGGAAGAAACTGTCCCTGAATCTGAAGGTGTGCATTTCACACTTCAATGGGTGAGAAGAGGGAGGAAGAAGCTATAGTAATCTGAAAACCATGATCACGAAGTTCAAGACCAGTTTCTTCCCAACAACACTACACAACAATAACCTCATCTATGAACTTCTATAGACTGTCGGGAGTTACACAAAAAGCTGGAGAAACTCAGCGGGTGCAGCAGCATCTAAGGAGCGAAGGAGATAGGCGACGTTTCGGGTCGAGACCCTTCTTCATAGACTGTCTTTGGTTGCACTCAGAAATTAAGAGTATTTAGCACTAGTTTTGTGGTTATTGATATATTGAATTAGCTTTATCTATTATATTTTATCTGTCAGCATTACATTTCCAGGCCTGTTATGCTGCTGCAAGTAAGAATTTCATTGATCTTTTGCTGGCACATGACAATTAAACATTCTTGACTCTTGAGTTTTTAATACCTGGGAGTCCACATATCTGAGGATCTGTCATGGACATCACACGCTGCAGCACTCGTGAGTAAGGCAAGGCAGCGCCTTTACCACCTCAGGCAATTGAGGAAATTCAGAGTGTCTCCGAGGATCCTCCAGTGCTTCTACTCAGCGGCTGTGGAAAGCATCTTGTCCGGAAATATTACAATCTGGTTTGGGAATTGCTCTGCCCAGGACAAGAAGGTTCTGCAGAGAGTAGTGCGTTCGGCCGAACGCACTATGGGAAGTTCTCTCGCCCCTCTGCAGGAACTACACACCAGGAGGAGCAACTCCAGAGCCAATAAGATAATGGGAGACCCCTTCCACCGCTGCAACGGACTGTTCCAGCTGCTACGGTCAGGCAAACGCCTCCGTTACCATGCTGTGAGAACGGAGAGGATGAGAAGGAGTTTCTTCCCCGAGGCCATTCGGCCCGTAAACTCCTATCTCATCAGGGACTAACTCTACCAACTTACTGTACCACAATACCGCCCACAATATTTAATATGAAAAAGAACATGTGATTCTGTTCCATTCTGTTTGTAGTTTGTTCGTCGTTTGTTTGTTTGTTTTTTGCACAAAGTCCGCAGGCACTATCACTTTTCATTTCACTGCACATCCCGTATGTGTATGTGACAAATAAACTTAACTTGACTTGACTTGACTTGAGTTTGGTGAAATGAAATCTGGTCTCGTGTTTGAACAAAAACTCTTATTGCCCCAGCTGTAGCAAATGAGTTTGAAAATGCTAAAATTCGTTACTAATGCATTGACTACATAAAATTCCCCTATAATAAAATATCAGTATAAATCTACACAGAAGTAGAGCAATGAAACAGTCCACACAAATGTTGATGCAATATAATATGCTATAGTAGACTAAACAGCTGAGGTAAGGGAGCATGACATTTTCTATCTTAAGAGAACTATTTATGTTGATATTGGATAACAGGAGAAAAGTAATTAATTCTCTACCACAAAAAGTCATAAAAAATCCAGCATTTAAAAAAGTTGATAAGGATATAGATTCTTCTCACTGATAATGTTCCATAACTTTCTCCTGTATTAGTGAGTTTTATGTTTGAAAATTATGGATCGACATGCATTCTGCATGAAAAAATTGAATTCACATTCTAAACTAAGCACTTTCAGGGCGGCACGGTGGAACTGTGTTGGAGTTCGTATCTCACAGCGCCAGAGGCCCGGGTTCGATCCTAACTATGGGTGCTTTTCTGTACGGAGATTGTACATTCTACCCGTGGCATGCGAGGGTTTTCTCTGAGATCTTCGGTTTCCTCCCACACTCCAAAGACGTACAGGTTTGTAGGGTAAATGGTTTGGTATAAATGTAAATTATCCCTAGTATGAGCAAGATAGTATTAATGTGTGGGGATCGCTGGTCAGTGCAGACTCGGTGGGCCAAAGGGCCTTTTTTCCCACATGTATGTTTAAACTAAACTAAGCTAAAGTTTACAATTGCGTTGCTGATTTAGAACATTGTGCTCATTTTATTCATTTGGTTAATGGGCATTGGGAAAACAAACCAAACACTTTATTAAATAAATAAAAATAAGAAAAACATCCTGGGACAGCAATAAGAAAAACAACAGTTTGAATGTGGTGCCTCAGGCCAAATTCTGTCAGTATTTTAATAATCAGTATAAGCTGTTTATTAAAAAATGAATGTAGGACACTGCAGGATTCACCTTATGTCAACATGTAACTGCTGCATTGAAGAATACTTTTAAAACTGGGACAGGTGCAAAAATATTATTTTACTTCCATCCTATATGGAAGAACAACACTGGTGTCAGAACACCTTTAAATAACCGGGCGGACTATAGCCTTGCTCAGAGATTGGCCAGTGTATCCCTGATACAAAGCACCAATAGGCTTCAAGTTGCATCTCACTTCATAGCAGCAGGACTACTCTCCAGCAAACTAACTGGCCCTTGATTATACACAAATGAATCTGCTATTCTAATTTAACATGCCGCACTATATTTCTTGTATAACTGGTAATACTTGCTCCCATTGCAATTTTTCAGTTTTGTGAAATGTCACAATAGTTTTTCAAAATATACTTAAAATAATATTTACGAATGACATATGTTGAACAAAAGTGCTTTTTATGATTAGTCCAAGTATTGGAATTAAGGTTTTTAAAAATTAAATTTAGAAGAATATATGGCTTTATTAAGAGAGTAACGACACCTGGAGTATTGCGTACAGTTCTGGTCTCCAAATCTGAGGAAGGACATTATTGCCATAGAGGGAGTGCAGAGAAGGTTCACCAAACTGATTCCTGGGATGTCAGGACTGTCTTATGAACAAAGACTGCATAGACTCAGTTTATACTCTCTAGAATTTAGGAGATTGAGAGGGGATCTTATAGAAACTTACAAAATTCTTAAGGGGTTGGACAGGCTAGATGCAGGAAGATTGTTCCCGATGTTGGGGAGGTCCAGGACAAGGGGTCACAGCTTAAGGATAAGGGGGAAATCCTTTAGGACCGAGATGAGAAGGACTTTTTTCACACAGAGAGTGGTGGGTCTCTGGAACTCTCTGCCACAGAGGGTAGTTGAGGCCAGTTCATTGGCTATATTTAAGAGGGAGTTAGATGTGGCCCTTGTGGCTAAGGGGATCAGAGGGTATGGAGAGAAGGCAGGTACGGGATACTGAGTTGGATGATCAGCCATGGTCACATTGAATGGCGGTGAAGGCTAGAAGCACCAAATGGCCTACTCCTGCACCTAATTTCTATGTTTCTATGTTTCTATGTAACAATGAAGAATGAGATGGCATATGCTGGAACTGTATGTTATCTATAAAGTTGCCAGAAACATGTTAGATTATTATTTTTAGTAATAATTGTATTGTAATGTGCTAGCAATGGTCATATTGGTCAATTAATTGCTGGCTGGATAATAACCTGTTTAGATCTGAACATTTGTAGTTTCCATTAAAAATGGCATCCAAAAGAGATTAAAAAATGTCAAAACTAGAATAATTAAAGAATAATTAAACAGCGGGATTTAATTTTCTATTTGCTGCCCCAATCTCTCACCTGAACCTTGACGAATATTTCCTGACAAATTCTCTGTAATTGATGGTTCTACTCATCTCCTACCAATTTACTTCAGAAATCAAAAAAGCCTCTGGAATAACAGGCCAGAGGCTGAGTCTCCTGACATGAGTTTGTCGCCTTATATCTTCCCAGAGCTTATCCACCATCTACAAGCCATAATTTGTTAGCGGGCAAAGGAACGTCCGGAAAGTGGGATGCTTTTAAAAGTGTGGTGACAAGAGTTCAGGGCATTCATGTTCCTGTTAGAATGAAGCACAAAGCAGGAGTAAGGAGGCTTGAATGACAAGAGAAATTGAGGCTCTGGTCAGAAAAAAGGAGGCATGGGATAGGTATATGAAACTGGGATCAAGTGTATACCTGGAGGAGCTTTGGGAACATAGGAGCATATTTAAAAGGGAGTCAAAAAGGGATAAAAGGGGCAGGAGGTAAGTCTGGCAGATAATATTAAGGAAAATCCAAAGATATTTTATGTACATTAAGGCAAAGTCCTCAATGAGTATTTAACCTCTGTGTTTACTGAGGAGAAAGATGTGAAGACTGGGAAACTTGGGACAGTTAATGGAAGAGTCTTGAGGACAGTCAATTTTACAGTCGAAAAGGTGATGAACAACTAGGTATATGAAAGGAGATAAATCTCCTGGGATCCAGGGAAAGCTAGCCAACTGGATGGCTAATTGCCTTCATGGAAGGAAGCAGAAAGTGATGGTGGATGGTTATTTTTTGGACAGAAAGCCTGTGATTAGTGGTGCCCATCAAGGATCTGTGCTGGGCAGCTTTGCTGTTTGTGGTTGATTTCAACGATTTGGATGAGAATGTATAGGCATATTCTGCAGTAAGTTCGCAGAGGTTGGAACAAAAGTGGCTGCGATTGTAAATAGCGAAAAAGATTGCGCAAGATCTTAAATGGTTGGGCATCTGGGCTTAGGAAAAGTTAATGGAGTTTAATACAGAGAAGGGCGAGGTGTTTAATCTTTGGATCAAACCAGGGCAGGACCTTCACAGTAAATGGCAGGGATTTGGTGAGTGTTGCAGAGCAGAGAATCTGGGAGCGTAGGGAAATAGTTATTTGAAAGTAACATCACATCCAGATAGGGTGGTCAGGAAGGCTTTGGGTACATTTACCTTCAACAGTTAGAATATTGTATAGAAGTTGGAATGCTATGTAACAATTGGTGTAATGATGAGGCAACATTTGGAGTGTTATGTTCAATTTTGGTCACCCTGTTATAGGAAAGATGTTGTTAAGCTGTTAAGGGTGCAGAGAAGATTTACGAGGATGTTGCCAGGATTCGAGTGCTTGAGCTATAGAGAGAGGTTAAGCAGACTAGAACTTTATTTCCTGGATGATGAATGGTGATCCTATACAAGTGGTGTGTAAGATCATGAGGTGAACAGATAGAGTAAATGCACAGAGCCTTCTACCTAGAGAGGGGGAATCAAGAACCAGAGGGTATAGGTATAAGGTGTGATGGGAAAGATTTAATAGGAACCTCAGGGCAACTTTTTCACACAAAAAGTGGTGAGCATATGGAACGTGCTGCCAGAGTCGGTAGCTGAGGCAGATACTATCAAAACATTTAAAAGACATGTACAGAGGAATCAAGAATGAGGCTTAAGGTGAGAGGAGAAAGATTGAATAGCAACCCAAGGGCCATCTTCTTCACACAGATGGTTGTGGATGTATGGAACAAGCTGCCAGAGGATGGAGTTGAGGCATTTTAAAGTTGTTTGGACAAGAACATGGAAAGGAAAGATTTAGAGGCATATGGATCAAATACAGGCATATGAGACCAGCTTACATAAGGCATCTTGGTTAACATAGACAAGTTGATCAACAAAGCCTGTTTCCTTGCTTTATGATAATGTTATATATCACAGTAAACACATTTAGAAAAATGAATCCAATCCAGTGTCTTATATTTTTCATAATCTATATTACTAAAAGTAAGATCTTGACCGCTTTTGACTCACTGCGATGTGATTTCCAAGCAAATGCCGCCACATACGGCTGTCATTTTTGGCCACCTCGCTCAGAGCCCCCCTCCGCCGGACTGGACTGGAGGATTTTTCCCATCTATGAAAATTCAGAGCCATATTAATGTTTTAAAAAAATTCGCCATTCTCTCTGCTGCCCCTGCTGGTGGGAGGGGGGGAGGGACTATAAAACCCGGAAGTGGTGTGCCTCACACAGTCTCTGCAAGATGGAGGAAGCGAGAGGGCCATGTCTCTCTGAGCTCTGAATAACACTGAACACATGTCTACTCAACTGTGAGTGCCCTTAATGTGGTTTGAAAATGAAAATATGGTTGCTTTGAAATGCTGCACTGCAAAACAAATGGCTGTTGTTGGTGGTAGTAACTGCTTTGAAAGGCTGCACTGCCAAAAAAAATGGCTGTTGTTGGTGGTGGTAACTGCTTTCAAAGGCTGCACTGCAAAAAAAATGGCTGTTGTTGGTGGTGGTAACTGCTTTGAAAGGCTGCACTGCAAAAAAAATGGCTGTTGTTGGTAGTGGTAACTGCTTTGAAAGGCTGCACTTCAAATATAAAAATGGCTGTTGTTGGTTGTGGTAACTGCTTTGAAAGGCTGCACGGCAAAAAAAAATGACCAAAAAAATTGTTGGTGGAAACTTGACAACTTGCTGTTTGGACTGAATATTGGTTTTAGATAAAACATTACCACTTAAGGTTGTGTTTTTTGGCCATCTTACTCAGTTTCTCACCACTCATCGGGTGCAGAGGATTCTTCCCATCAATGAAAAATAAAAGTGTTATTAGTGTTTAAATAAATGTTGAGAATCTCTCTCCTGTCAACCACGCCATGAAGGCTCAGTCTTTGCAAGGTGGGGGAGAGAGAGGTCATGAGTGTCTGAGCTGTGAATGAACTGAACACACTGAATGTCTACTGAACTGTGAATGTGGTGTTTATGTGGTGTTTTGTGTGGTTTTATAGTGGTTTTATGATGGTTTCATCCTGCTTGAAATGGTATGAAACTGTATTTGAAAGTGATGGCCTTTCACCCTGCTTGAAATGTTATGAAACTGCACTTCAATTTGGTTGTCTTTCACCCTGCTTGAAGTGGTATGAAACTGCACTTGAATTTGGTGGCCTTGCACCCTGCTTGAAATGGCATGAAACAACAATAGCATTTGGTGGCCTTGCACCCTGCTTGAATTGACATGAAACTGCACTTGAATTTGGTGGCCTTGCACTCTGCTTGAAGTGGCATGAAACTGCACTCCAGTTTGGTGGCCTTGCACCCTGCTTGAAATGGTAGGAAACTACATTTGGATTTGGTTGCCTTGCCCCCTGCTTGAAATGGAATTTCAAGGAATAGCCGTGTCAACTGCTAGCCCACCAGCCATTAGTGAGCTGCCAGCACATCAGGCTTGAGTGACTGAGCTGCCACTCCAAGAATCCATTTGGCCCACAATGTCCATACTAACCAGTCCCTTCTGCCCACAGTACCCATATTAGCGCTCCCAAAAGCCCCCCCCCCCACCCCTCCCCCCCTCACCACTGGCCACCAATATTGAAATTGGTGGAGAGGTGGAATATTGCGTTGGGGGACCAGCCCTCCTATGTGAACATGGGACTTAGTCTAGTCAATTTATATAACTGGGAATCAATTATATTGGTAGTTACATGAGAGTCATGAGTAAAGATAAGTTTAGTTTAGAGGAACAGCAAGGAAACAGGCCCTTCCACACCAACCATCGATCACCCACTCACACCTGTTCTATGTCCTACATAATGGGTGCGATTTACAGAAGCCAACTTACCTACAAACCTCCACATCTTTAGCATGTGGGAGGAAACTGGAGCACCCGTAGAAAACCCATGCGGTCACAGGGAGAATGTAAAACTCCACATGGACAGCACGCGTAGTCAGGATCGAACCCGGGTGTCTGGCATTATGAGGCAGCAGCTCTACTACTGCACCACTGCACCATCAGATTAAAAAAACATTTACAACATCTTTAATTGTCACATCAATTTAGTTAGGATTAACTTTTCCTCAATCAACAAATATGACGAAGAGTAAGTTTAGGCGGTGGATATGGCTGATGATTGGGTCTTCAGAATAACTTGATTCCAATACTTAGCCAATATCTTACGTGGGTAAAATCATCAGCTTTACCATATGCAAACTTCATTTGAAAAATGAAGGCATCACCCAAAAATTAGAAATGTTATGAAATGACATTGAATATATACTGGAATAAGCAAGGATAGAGTCATGGAGTGATACAGTGTGGAAACGGGCCCTTTGGCCCAACTTGCCCACACCGGCCAACATGACCCAGCTACACTAGTCCCACCTGCGTGCATTTGATCCATATCCCTCCAAACATTTCCCATCTATGTACTTGTCTCGCTGTTTCTTAAACGTTGGGATAGCCCCAGCCTCAACTACCCCCTCTGGCAGCTTGTTCCATACACCCACCCTTTTTGTGTGAAAAGGTTACCCCTCAATTATTAGTCAAATCATACTGCATGTTATATTTGACTCAGTAGTTTCTACCTGCGCCCATTTGAAAAGAGATGCATTTGCAGGCTCGGGCTTTCTCTCTCTCACATTGGAGTCTGTGAAACGTTGCAGGAGAATCTCCAGCCATGCTTTGTGACAAGCACTGTTCTCTCCATGAAGGTCAAAGTGATAATGACTGTCAAACATCTGACCGTTGACTCATTGCAGACGGCAGCAGTGGAGAGTTCGCTGAGACTCGTCACTCATGATGGAAGGATTTTTCTTTTAGATTTCAATGAGGAGAAGTAACATCCTAGGCAAGGGATTTGACAGCTTCCCACCAGAGTAGGCAGCAATTGGCAACTCTCATGCATCTGCTGTGTCTTCAGCTTACAGCCCAGAAATTTTAATCAAAAGATCAGGTTTCTATTCCCGCGAGAGTCCCAGCGAGTCACATAGGTTCATGTGATAGGAACGGAATTATGGGGAGAAGGCAGGAGAATGGGGTTAGGAGGCAGAGATAGATCAGCCATGATTGAATGGCTGAGTAGACTTGATGGGCCGAATGGTCATATCCCTTTTGACATTATGACCTTAATTTGGCCATTTGGCCCATCAAGTCTACTCCACCATTCATTCATGGCAGATCTATCTTTCCCTCTTAACCCCATTCTCCTGCCTTCTCCCCATAACACTTGACACCCAAACTAATCAAGAATCTATCTGTCTCTGCTTTAAAAATATCAATTGAACTGATATGTCCGAGACACTACATTTAGAAACCATTTGGCTTGTCTTGGCTGAAAAAGCAAATCAATTTCTCAATAAATGGTTGCCCTTCACTGAATTTCTGCAACAACAAAATGGTTAAACACAATTTTAAACCCGATGCCAGGGATGGGTGTTGGGCGGGGGGGGGGGGGGGGGGGGGGGGGGAGGAGGTATATCTCCATCTTCTCTTTTCTTATTTATTTTCTCTCCTCTTGCACTTCTTTGGTAGCGTAGGGGTCTTTTTCTTGCTTTCTTTTATTTTACTTTCTTCATTCTCTTATTTTTTCTCTCTTTTTCCCCTTTTTTTTTAAATTTAGGTTTCAATGTTAAAAATAAAGCAGTACAGACATTGTATAACTGTTATGTCGATTGGCTTATCCCTGTACAATTGCTTCTTATAAAATACATTAAAACATTTTTTTTTAATCAATTGAATTGGCCTCCACAAACTTCTGTGGCAATGAATTCCACAGATTCACCACCCTCTGACAACAGAAATTCCTCCTAGTCTCCTTCCTAAATGAACGCTCTTTTGAGGTGGTGACCTCTAGTCCTGGACTCTTCCACTAGTGGAAACATCCTCTCATCATTCACTCTGTCCAGGCCTTTCACTATTCTGTAAGTTTCAATGAGTTCCCCCCCCCCCCCCCCCCCCCCATCCTTATAAACTCCAGAGAGTAGAGGTTCAGTGCTGTCAAACGCTCATCATAAGTTAACCCACTCATTCCAGGGATCATTCTTGTAAACCACCTCTGGATCCTCTCCAGCGCCAGCACATACTTCCTCAGATATGAGGCCCAAAATTGCTCACAGTATTCCAAATGCGGTCTGACCAGCGCCTTATAGAGCCTTGGCATTACATCCCTGTTTCTGAATTCTAGTCCTCACGAAATAAATGCTAGCATTGTATTTGCCTTCCTTATTACCGATTTTGTTTGCAAATCAATGTTGGGAATTGTTGGGAATCTTCCAATCTTTCTGGCTTGACTGCTAGTGATAGGGACTGGAACGGCCCACAGGGTGAACTTGTCGCCACACCTCCTTCACTGATTTTAACACATCAAGAAATAATTCCTATTCCAACTACTTAAGAAAGACACAAAGTGCCAGAGTAAAGGGCCTGTCCTACTTGGGCGTCATTTGCGCGTCACGCAGATGGCACGCAAAGATTTTGTAGATCTCAAAATCCTGGGGTGCCACACACGACCATGTGTCACTGCCTACGTCACCATGCACCATGCACGCGTAATGCGCACCATGTATGCATCACGTGCGCGTCACGACGTGCGCATCATACGTCGTGACGCGTAAATGATGCGCAAATGGGACAGGCCCTTAACTCAATGGGTCGGGCAGCTTCTCTGAAAAACATAGTTAGGCGTCATTTTTGGTCAGGTCCCTTCTTCAGGCTAATTAAGCAGTTTGTAACAGACTCTCAGTATTTCCTGATGAATGGCGCCTTATTGAAAAGTGTGCTCTGCATGAGATATTCTTCCATACGAGGATCTCAAGACTGCACTGTGAATAATAATCAGGAGATTGAAGGCTTTGATCTGATGTGCAAATTGTAATGTGCCTATTCACCATTATAGCCAATACAGTTGACAGGAACATATATTAATATATTTTGATCAGCCTGTTGGATGAAGAGGTGCATCAGGGGACGAAGATTTCAAAGCAATTTGATGTACAGCTGGTCAGCCATGAGGAGTGCCTCATGGAACTGATGGTGAGCTTCATTTGAAGACCTTGTACCAAATCATAATTTCAAGTTAATGTGAATTAACTGATAAAGACAGAGGATGGAGGTCTCCCCAAGCTGATAACCATAGAAGTGACCCATTCACGGCCCCCACAGCCTTCTATGGCAATGAATTCCACAGATTCACCACCCTCTGACTAAATAAATTCTTCTTCATCTCTTTCTGAAGATACATCCTTTTATTCTGAGTCCTAGACTCTCCCACTAGTGGAAACATCTTCTCCACATCCACTCTATCTAGGTCTTTCACGATTCGGTAAGTTTCAATTTGGTAAATGACGCAAGTTCACCCTGCTACAAGTATCAGTGTCGTCATTGTTGATCGGAGTCATCCCTGATGCCACAGGGGTCTTCCATTGACAAATGTGCTGGAAAATTATGGGTCATCTGGGTTTACCCAGTGGATTATCGGGATATTGACCCATCAGAGCAAAATCTAATAAATTGATCAGAAAATCTAATTTGCCTTTTACATGCAATTTGATACCTTTGTAGGTTGGGTTCAAAGTCCTCGCACTATGTCACCATATCATCAACGTGGTTGGGTCTGGCTACTGGAATGCAATTTGCTTTCGCTATGACCTTCATCCATGAGAAGATCTTGCTCTGGTTCAGCCCCCATTGCAGGCTGCCTGCCAAAGCAATTGACGGAGTAATCAGGAATGACTATGGATAGTGTAGAAAGGAACTGCAGATGGTAGTTTAAACTGAAGATAGACACAAAAAGCTGGAGTAACTCATCGGGTCAGGCAGCATTTCTGAAGAAAGGTAATAGGTGACGTTTCAGATCAGCTGTCGGACCCACTGAATTACTCCAGCTTTTTGTGTCTATCTATGACTATGGATAGGAAGGGTTCAGAGGGCTTTGGGCAAAATGCAAGCAAATGGGACTAGCCCACTCTGCCAACTTAGTTGGCATGGACAATGTGGGCCAAAGGGCCTGTTTCTCTGTTGTCGACTACTATGACACTATGATGACTCCACGAATGGCTGTGGTGGTATGGTTGCCTGGCAGGGTAGGGTGGAAGGTAGTGGTGAAATGAATATCAATGTCCTGAATCTACACATGAGGTGAGCTCTCAGGGACACTGGGTCAACAACCATGCAGTGATCTGCTGGACACAGTCACTTCCATCATTGGTTCACCCTCCACACCCAGGCTCACCCATTTGCCAGAGTCCCAGATCACAGGCATCTTTACTCTTCACCGGTCAAAGTGGTTCGGTGCGAGAACCTGACTGATGCCTGAACGAAGAAATAGATGAAGATTTACATATAATAACCCATGATATATCTCCAATGATGTACAAACTGCTTAATACTTCATTCATAGAACTACAAATTAGAAATAACTGTTAATATTAATAACATTAAGAATGTATATGACATGTATATTTTTATTTTGATATGTACTTACTTCTAATAAAA
Source organism: Raja brachyura (assembly GCA_963514005.1). The sequence continues at coordinate 31,117,996 of OY740808.1, forward strand.
ATATTTAACAAATCTTTACTCTTCACCTTCTGAGCAGGGCTGCCCTCATTAGATGGAGGCACACGGAGGGATGGAGGGCAAGTCTTTGTTCCTAATTTAGAAAGTTATGTAAGTGTGTGCTATTACTCTGCCCCTATAGGAGAGCAACCTGCCCACACGTGGCATCCACCTGCTCGAGCGGCACAATGGCGCAGTGCTAGAGTTGCTGCCTTACAGCACCAGAGACCTGGGTTTGTTCCTGACAACAGGTGCTTGTCTGTACATTTTCTCCATGACCAATGTGGGTTTTCTCCAGGAAGCTTTGGATTCCTTCAACACTCCAAAGACATACAGGTTAGTAGGCAAACTGTCTTGGTATAAATATAAGATTGTCCCTAGTATGTGTGGGATAGTGTTAGTGTGTGGGGATAACTGGTCGGCATGCAATCAGTGGTACTAAGGACCTGTTTCCACACGGTATCTCTAAACTCAACTAAATTAGTATATACTGAAGAAGGTAAACAAGATTATTCCAATTTTACTATCCAATATTTATCTGTTAGATAATCATTTTGGAAATAGTTTATCTGGTTTTCTTGCATTGCTACTTGTGACACCCTGCTGTGCACTAATATCCTCCACGTTACCGCTGATGTCATAGAATTGACTCTGCAGCACTTTGGGTTGTCCAAACAGAGATGTGAAATGTGAAATAGAAATGCATTTTTTGTGTGTTAAAAAGTGTTTTGAAAATAAACATCAGTGACAAATGGAATTCCATATGCAGCATTCTACTCTGACCAAAATACATTAAAAAACATGGAATTATTTTCAGCATGCTCTAGGATGAAGAATTCCTTTCAGGGAATGTTTTTTTTTAATACCTGCGAAGGTCATCGTTCAAATGGTTCTAATTGCATTTTGAAAAGGGGGAATGCTCATTTTTCACGTTGTAATTATTTAGAACTGACATTAAAACCATTATAAAACAGTTAAGAGGGGAGGACTATTCTTGGTCACACATTAGAAAATGTCTTTAGCTGGAGGATTTGTTGATTCATTGAATTCTTTGCCAACTGGGCTGCTAAAGGATGAGACAAGGCAGCGGAGACACTGACCTCTGTGAGAAAAAATAACGTGCAAATCAAACATTTCCAGCCATTCAGTGATGACAAATCACATTAGCTTTTAAAAGTAACAGGGCAGAAACACTTGTGGTTATGAAGTGCAAGACAGTTGTATAAACGTATGAAGATGGAGCTATCAGTCGCGATATCTGCCACTGCACTAAACACCCGTGAGCACTTACTGCTTTGCATCTCATTTGCCACTTTGTCCATGCTTTGGAAAAATCTTTTTAAAGCTGATAACTTCCAGTCAAAAACTTGGTTGCACGAATAAAATAAATCAGACCATATGGCATGTGTATACTTTTACAATGTTAATTGATTGGAAACTATCAACAATAATCCACTTAAAGTTGATCCCAAGTTGCAAATCAGCTAACTATGTTTCTCAAATCATAACTTAATCTGCCTGACAAATGTTTAACTTTAAGGAAGATTGTTAATGCTGTGGCCTGAAGTTTAGCAAAGTGGACGAGATGGATAATTCCTGCTGCTGCCATCATTCTGCATTATGCTGCAGTGGTAATTTCTGTAACATGTTTATCCAACATTATTAGCTTGATTTTATATTCTGCCCACCTGAGAATTCCTGCTGCCTTGTGTCTTAATCCATAGCAAAGCATACTAGCATTTATTATTCTATGCCTTCATTCATAAGCTCATAGGTTCTAGGAGTAGAATTAGTCTACCCCGCCATTCAATCAAGGCTGATCAATCTTTCCCTCTCAACCCCATTCTCCTGTCTTCTCCCCATAACCGGTGATACCCATACTAATCAATAATCTGTCAATCTCCACCTTAAATATTCACTTGGCCTCCATTGTCTGTGGCAATGATTTCCACAGACTCACCACACACTAACTAAAGAAATTCCTCCTCATCTCCTTCCTAAAGTTACTTATTTTTATTCTGAGGCTCTGGTCCTAGACTCTCCCACTCAATAACAATGCTCTATAATTTCTCTCTTTAGAATTACTATTATAAATATAATTACAAGACATTGCAACAGGACTATGGTCATTTAGAACATACTCTAGGGAAGTGTGTAGGAACGAACTGCAAATACTGGTTTAAATTGAAGGTATCTCAAAATACTGGAGTAACTTAGCAGCACAGGCAGCATCTCTGGAGAAAAGGAATGGGTGATGTTTTGGGTCGAGACCCTTCTTCATACTCCAGGGAATAATGGTAGACGTATGTTCCAGGCATTCCTTGTCATATTTTGTGTACATGGATTGTGTTTGACATTAAGGACAGCTCATAATTGTTTGGAAAAACAGTCTGAGCCTTCCAGAAGAAGAATTTCTCCCAAACCTTGTTGCAACTGTTTTTAATAGTGCTTGGCAGCTGAAAGATTCCCCCATGCAACCAGAATGTTTTGCACTGGCCCAAAACATTTGCTCCAGCTGTTTACTTCAAATAAACTTGTGGTGGTAGCACAAGGCACAAGATGAATGATTCCTCCTGGGTGTATAACAAAAAGCTCTGGCAAGCACAATAAAATACACTGGCCAAGGAATGATTGTGCAACCAATTGAGGCACTATTGGAAGCTCACCAACTGTACACTCCTCCTGACTCGAAAGTGCAACATGTGACTAAGGGCAGATTCTTTGAGCTGGGACCGGAGGTGGAGAGGTGGCGGGTGAGTGGCTTTGGTGGAGGACAAGCCATGGAATCAGCTATCTCAGCCCAGTAAGTGGATAAAAGGTAATATTCGTTAATCATTGGGTTGAGAACTGGGTGTCGGCAAGAAGGAATTGGGTCAGCAAGAAATGTTTAGGCAGAATGGAATTAGAATGGGACCAGCTTGGCGTGTTGGGGGACGATATGAAGATCTGATTCTCCATTAAGATACAAGGTGTAAGGGGCTCTCTCATTGTCATTAATTTATATGCCAAATGGAAGGAATTTAATGTTTAATTCCCGTAAATTAATGGCCATTTTAATCGGCTTGCGAGTGCGATTTTCTGGAACGTGATCGATTGGAACGTTGCAGTTGCGGTGAATTTAAACTCCATATCGGCAGGAAAAATACTGTCGGTTCATATGGGGAATAAGTCATCTTCTCGCATCGTGAAATTTTGATTAAAGGTATCCTAAGAAGCACTTTTTAATGAAAAAATAAACTGTGCACCTTGCCTTGTCCCCTACGCGAGGTCCGTCCCGTTGTCGGCGTTCACGGCTTCGGAAGATAATTTTAAATTTACTACAGCAGTTAAATTAGCAAGCGCAGTATAAAAATCACTTCAGAGAACGACAGTCGAAGCGATTTTTCTTCATCAACTAAATAGCCTGTTCAAGATCGATTTGAATTGGCTTCCGAAATACCGCATTTTAAACCCACCCCTCTCTCAAAGGTGCCAAAGTCGCGCACACGGGCAGTGACAAAACTGCAGTGCCGCTCAAGGTAAGTATTGTAACATACCTACATGAAGCTCTACAGCATGGAAAAAGACCCTTTAACCCAACTCATCCATGCCATCCAAATCAACCAAACTAATCACATTTGCCAGTGTTTGGGTTATATTCTACAAAATCCTTCCTATCCATGTATCTGCCAATATTTATTTTTAATTGTACCTGCCTCTACCACCACAACTGGCACCTCTGCATGAAAATCTTTCCCTTCAGATCCCCTACAAATATTTTCCCGCTCACCTTAAACCTATGTCCTCTAATTTTAGACACACCCACTCTGGGAAAAGCTTGCTTGTTGTAAGAGTCTCCAGTGGACTATCTTGTTTGGATGTTTCCACTCAGATCACTGGAGTGATGCACAGACCACGTTTCTTCCCCAGCCAACAATGGACCATTATGCGCTCCACCCTCGCTTGGTCAACTGTTGCCGGCTCTGCTTTGTTCAGGGCCTTTCTCACCTCCAGTTTCCTCCCCTCAACTTTCAGTCTGAAGAAGGGTCTCGACCCGAAACATTGCCCATCTTTTTTCTCCAGAGGTGCTGCCTGACACTGAGTTTCTCCAGCACGTTGTGTCTACCTTCAGTATAAATCAGCTTCTGCAACTCCTTTCTACACATTTTGTTTATCTGTGCAAATTCGAACTGTGGTAGCAGCAGGTCCACTCAGGGTAACACGTGTTTTATGAGTAATTTTACATGGATACGAAAGGTTTAGAGGGATGTTGGCATGGACGGGTTGGGCCAAAGTGCCTATTTCCATGCTGTATGACTCTATGACTCCACCCTACCCAACCCTATCACTTGATTCCCTTAATTGCTAAAAATAAGATGATTTCCATTATGAATATATAGTCAGCTATTGAACTTTCAAATGTGAATTCAAAGATTGCCTTCAGTCCAGGAGAAAAAAAATCTTCAAAAAAAACTGCAGAAGCTGAAAATCTGAAGGAGAAAAAAAACAGAACATGTAGGGGAATCACGTCATGCAGCATCTGTTGTGCGAGAAGCAATTAAGGATTCAGGTCAAAGCCATTCTGATGTTGATTTGTCCGTTTCATGAGTTTTTCCCAATACACAATTTCCCCTCAATTCGCTTTCAAATTTCAATTTGAACTCATTGACCCTGTTTCCAGCATTCCTACAGACCATGGCTTCCACGTTATAACCAATCCCTTAATTCACTTAATTAAATTTAAAAGTGCAATTTACTTAATTCTTACCTAAATTCCTTGCAGCCACCTCCCCCACCCCTCCCCCCCACCCTTTATTGAAATGAATGGACTTGCATCTTGTGTAGGTTCAACCCTGCACTGGTACAACAGGTACAGTAGATTTTCCAGCTTAAGACCAGACAACAGCAGCAAATGTGTGCTCTGCCACTGGAATCCATGAGGAACCCTAGCTTGTAATGCAGTCGGAGAACTTGTGGCCAAGATCAGCAGCAAGTCTTGCATTTCCACATGCATTCTGGTTTCCCAAACAGAGTGGCATTTACATGGAGATATGTCGGGAAAAACAAACATTTCCCAGCAAGTCACGCCCTTTGTTTTTTATCCACCTAAGTCCTGCACCAGCCTATATTGTCACCCATTTTCCCACGCTCTCTTTAGAGTGTGGACATCTTTCCAATACTTCGATCTATGATATGGTTCCCCTTCTTCAAATCTGAGTTCTTTTTCGACTATTGTTGCCCACTTTCATTGTTATCTTTGTTAGCTTCTGGATTGCTGTTTGTAGCAATGCCATGCCCGTTTACACTGATCGCCTATTATGCTTCATATTTGTTTATTTTTCAAGATCAACATCACTGGATGTCCAACACATGGAACTGCCAATGATAAAATCTTGAGCTGGAAGAACTCAGGGGGTCGGGTAGCATTTCTGGAAGATATGACCAGGCAACGTTTCGGGTCATAATTCTTCAGATTGATTGTAGTAGGTGGGAAAAAGCTGGAAAAGAGCCAGGGGTGGGACAAAGATTGGCAAGCGATGGGGGTTGGCAGATGCGTGGACAATGGCTAGACTTGAAAATAAGACAAAAAGGTGTCAGATAAGGAGACAAAGGAAGTGAAGTGGAAACCCAGAGGAAGGGTGGCAGCTGGAAGGTGGAGTTGGGGGTGGGGGGGAAAAGAAATGGGGGACAGGATAGCTGGAGAAATGGGTGTGCTCTGGTGTGGGGAGGAGTACATGAAAGAAAGGTCGGGTGGGGGAAGAAGACAATGTTTCGTAAAATTGGAAATTCAATGTTCATACTGTTGAGTTCAAGCGGAGTTCAAAGGATTTTATTGTCCTTGAATACAGAGTTGTGACCCATCTACTTGAAACACTGCAGTCTGTCTGATGAAGTTCCTCCAGCAGTCCCTTGGGTGAGGAGTTCCAGCAATGATGAAGGACCAGATATATATTCCCATGCCAAGGTGACTTGCTTCTTGGACAAGAACTTGCGGGTGGTAGCGTTCCCAAGTGGCTGAACCCTTATTCTCCCAGCAGGCTCCGAGTATAGGCGATACCACTATAGGTTCATAAGCAATAGGAACAGAATTAGGCCATTTAGCCCATCAAGTCTACTCTGCCATTCAATCATGCCTGATCTATCTCTCCCACCTTACCCCATTCTCCTACCCCATGATACCCGTACTAATTAAGAATCTAAGCATTTTTGCCATAAAAATATCCATTGACTCAGAATAGCTTTGGTAATTAACTGCAAACTCTCTACATCCTTTGGGAAAGGAATGGATAGTTTAGAGAGTGAGTGGAGCACTAATCAAACGGGATGCTTGAGACGGCATCAAGCTTATTTGTTGTTGGAGATGCACTCAGCCAAGCAAATGAAAACTCTTCCATCACATTCCTAGTCAGTACTTTGTTCATGGTGCCAGCAGAAGATCTATTCTCATAGTCACATTATTTATGTGGCTGGTTCAAATCTCGTTGATAATGACCCTGAGGATGTTGATGATGGAGGTGGGGTGATGGTGGGGAGAGGAGGGGGGTCTTGGTGATGGTAATGTCATGGAATATCAGTGATTGGTGGTTAGATACTCTTGTTGAAATTAATCACTGCCTGAAACTTCTATGGTGCAAATTGACTTGATTCATTGATTGATACTCTACTGCCATGTGTACTTGGTGCAGTGAGATTATTTTTATGCATACAGTGCAAAGAGTTCCACATCAAGTTACACAAATATTCAATATGGTCCCTCTTTGTTTTCGGCGCCCCCCCTCCCATGCCGGGACCATCCTTGTTGTTGACGGCTCATCCTCCACACACTGCCTGGACGGACACGGGGTCCGTATTGGCCGACTGCTAGCATTCACATGGGCGACGGCTCACCAATACCCTCTCACTCACCGACGTCCCACTCACTCACCGACCGCCCTGCTCGCTCACTGACGTGTCTCCTCTCCTCGCACTGCCGACGACCCAAGCCCAGTCTTGGTCCAGCACGGCTGTGATGTGCTCACTGGGAGCTTACCACTTATCCTTGTGTGAATATTGTCCACAGTTTACTGCATCCAGGCATGAGCTGCCTCATTTTGTTGAGCTGTGAATGGAATTGAACATAGTACAATCACCAAGGGCAGTGATTTTCATTTATGCTCCACCAATGGTGCTTTATTTGTCACATATGCAACTACACAGTGAAATTATTTTTGCATATATAGCCATTATTCCATTAAGTCCAGTCACCCCGTGCACTCGATCTACTGGAGCAGTTCCCGTGAACTGACATCCCTCTCCTCTCCTCTCCCGGCCATCTTTGTGTCCCGGAGTTGCCTCCTGCAGCTGACCTTGAAGGCACAGCAACAAACATATGATGGCAGAAAAGTCACTGACAAAATAGCTGGAGATGTTTGAGCCGCTCCAGACTTGTTAATAAAGCAAAACCACCATGAAATCACAGGGATGGTGGCAGCTTAAATCCAAAATTGGCAAAGGGACAGATAGTAATTCTCAGCTGGCGGATAGCCGGAGCATAATTCTGGTTAAAGTTGCTCTGATCCAATTCCCATTCATTCAGGGAGCATTGGACAAATTGGGCCAGAGTTAGCTGGCTCTAAGCAATGATGTTGATAGCAGTTTGAGTAGCAGTGTGTCCAAGAGGGAGGAATGTTTTGTGTGATTATACTGTATACTGTAGGATCCTGGTGAGACAGCACTTGGAGTACTGTGCACAGCTTTAGTCTTCTCACTTAAGTTTTGTTTGGTTAAGTTTAGTTTAGAGATACAGCATGGTAACAAGCCCTTCAGCCCACTGAGTCCATGCCAATGAGTGATTCCTGTACACTCCCACTATCCTATACATTAAGAACTATTTACTATCTTTACCAGAGCCATTTAACATACAAACTTGCAGGTCTTTGGAGTGCGGGAGGAAACTGGAGCAACCGGGGAAAACCAACACAGGTCACGGGGAGAAAATACAAACGCCATACAGACAGCACCCGTAGTCAGGATCGAACCCAGGTCTGTGGCGCTATAAGGTAGCAACTCCACTGCTGCACCACCGTGCCGCCCCTAAGATAGGATGTATTTCATACTGAGAAAATACTGCAAAAATTCAAGAGACTAGTGCCAGGGATGGTGGGAAGGAACTGCAATGTCTGAAGAAGGGTCCCGAACCAAAGCATCACTTATTCCTTTGTCTCCACAGATGCTGCCTGACCCGCTGAGGTCCACCAGCATGCAGTGCTTATCCAAGGATGGTGAGTTGGCCATGTGAGGAGGGATTGAGACTGATTAATTACATAACATTTGTGCATGCACCATCAAACACAGAGGTCCCAAATTTACAAAATGTTTCAAAATGACAAATTTGCTATTTTGCTAGACCCGCCATGGGGGGTGAGGTGGCATTTGGGGGGGGGTGGGCAAGACAGAGGAGAAACCATCGAGACCACGTTGAATACTTTTGTAACTATGCCAACACCCTTTACGCGATGACTCTTTGAATACTTGTGTATTGTATGCAAAACAAAGAATTTCACTGCTCCAAGTACACGTGACAATAAGGTATCAATCAATTGCTGACATGCCCAGTAATAATCTAATGAGTCACCAAAACACCATCGATAATCTCTACCTATTGTCATCCCATGCCCACGCTTCTCAGGGTAGAGAGGACCTATCTTGCTTGGTTTCTATATCACAAAGGTCTGAGCAGAAAAATAATCTTTAAATGAAAGCCAAATAAAACATTTTTTAAAAAGCTTTCTCTTGACCTCCCAAACGCCTACTTATCAATCCTCTTTGAAATCACTATTTGCATATCACTTATTGGCATACTGGGTTAGTCCCATTTGCCTGCATTTGAAAGATGTTGGATTCTGTGGCAGCTCTAGCCCGGTGGAAGATCCAAGAGGCAATTTGCAGAATATACTCATGAGGTCTTGGAAAGTCCAATGGACATAGATTTAGCCTTTGTACTGGAGGAGAGTCCTCGACTTTCGCATCTGACTGCAGATCCATGGAAAAAATTAACACAGCATAAGCAATTGAACACCAATGATCCAAATAGGAATCAGCTACAGTAACAGTAAGATTCACCCCAGGGAGTTTGAATAGTAGGCTGCGGGACGCTGGCATAAACTGTTGAGTGGGTCTCCGTAAATACAGTTGGATGCCTGCAATGCAATAAAGGGGAGAATTGATATTTGATGTGAAACCAAATGACAATGAAACTGTGTCTGGCTTTTCAGGTGATAAAAAATAAGGTTAGTATTTGAACTCCACTGCAATTTGAAATATAAGTAAGTCCCTGTGGTGAAATGGTACAGGGAGATAATAGAAACATCCAATGAACAGCATCCCAAACTTTTCACTTTTGATTGTTAGATAGAACCCGTGAATGGGTGCAATGGCCCATGAATAGGTTTTATTTTAAGAAACTCTATAGGAAAAAGGTAAAAAGGTGAAATTGCCTGATGTTTCGTTTTTTGTTTTGTTTAAAGATACAAAGCAGCATCAGGTCCTTCAGTCAACCGGGCCCGCATCGCCCAGCGATCCCCGCACATTAACACTATCCTACACACACTAGGGACAATTTTTACATTTACCAAGCCAATATACCTACATACCTGTTCGTCTTTGGAGTGTGGGAGGAAACCGAAGATCTCGGAGGAAACCCACGTAGGTCACGGGGAGAAGGTACAAAGTCCATACAGACAGGACACGTCGGGATCGAACCCGGGTCTCCGGCACTGCAAGCGCTGTAAGGCTGTAACTCTACCGCTGCGCCACTGTGCCGCGCAAATTACAAAAGTAACTTGAATCGAGCAGTGAATTGTCATTGACCAAGCAAAAGGATTGAGCACATGAATGAACCAGAATGCATGGCATTGGAAAGTTGATGTGTGAATCATATGAGAGAATGGAAGAAATGGGATTTGAAGTGGTTAATGTTAATGACAAGACCAGAGGAGGATAAGTTGAAAGCTGAGGGTTCAGATTAGCATCAGGCTTAGTTGAAACTGTGTAGGAAGTTAAAGTTGGAAAGGTTAGAATGTAGCTGGGAGAAGAAATTAAAGATGAATAGCAAGTGAGTCACCATTAAGACTAAGCACATGCACGGAATTGATAAGTCGGTAAGAATTGGAAAATCTACATTTTGCATTGTGGATGCAGAAGAGATCACACTGTGAACGGGATACTAAACCGAGGAAGTACATGGGCATCAAAGCCGCTGTCTGGTTAGAAGGAGGTGATAGAAATATTAAAGGATAGAGCAGGGGGTGCTGATTTGAAGCAGGGAATAAGAGAGCTGGAAGCTGGAATTTAATTGAGACCAGCTGAAGTTGGCATAGAAAGCTCCACTAGAATGCATCTGACTTCCAAAAAAAAGACAATAGATGTGTTCTGTGCTAGCTTTCTGTTGCAAGTGTTGATGTAGGAAACCAATTCCAATGCTAACTTTCTCTTAAACACTGTCTAGCTGCAAAGGAAATTGGGAATTACCTGACCTGAACCCACTAAGGCCCAGCTATAAGTGATAGTTTTGATTTGAGTTAGATGCATGTCCTAATGAGACAGCTGGGTTCAGATCAGGCCATGTCATGCCTTGCAAGTTCAGGATGATTTGCTTATTATAACTACAGGTGTTCTCGAGCAATGTTTCAAACAGATCAATAGCATATTTGAGATTGTTATTTCTATGGTGATGGCCAGGGTGGTCTAGGAACAGATAACGTTAGAATTGGGGGTTACACAAAAAGCTGGAGAAACTCAGCGGGTGCAGCAGCATCTAAGGAGTGAAGGAGATAGGCGACGTTTCGGGTCGAGACCCTTCTAGGCAGTTCCTTCTTTAACGTTAGAATTGTTTGAGCTTGGCTCGGATTCAGATTGGGTTCAGCGCTGGTTTTAATTTAGAATTGAACAGACCACTAATCAGAAAGTTGTGCGCATGAGACTCAGGCAAACCCTCTCCATTGACAACTGTTCAATTTCCTTTAGGCAATTAACCAAATTACAATTGTAGAACATGCTGTCTTAACATAAAGGGTGGTGGGATGTTGGAATATACTGCCCGGAGTGGTAGTGGAGACAAATATGATAGTGGCATTTAAGAGGCTTTTAGAGAGGCACATAGATAGGCGGGGAATGGAGGGAAAGGGATCATGTACAGGCAGATAAGAGTTTGTCTTATCATCATATCTATCACAGATATTGTGGGCCGAAGGACTGTTCTTGTGATGTACTCCTCTATGTTCTTAATTTAGTTTAGAGATACAGTGCGGAAACAGGCCCTTCAGCCCACTGAGTCCACACCAACCAGCGATCCCCACACATTAACACTATCTCACACACTGGACAATTTTTACATTTATCCCAAGCCAATTAACCTACTGACCTGTACATCTTTGGGGTGTGGCAGGAAACCGAAGTTCTCAGAGAAAACCCACGTAGGTCACGGGGAAAACGTAAAAACTCAGTACAGACAGTGCCCGTAGCCAGAATCGAACCCGGGTCTCTGGCTCTGTAAGCACTGTAGGGCAGCAACCCTACTGCTGCACCACCAAACCACACATTTCTGCATTTCTATGTAATAAAATATTCCTGCAGAATTATTGACACATATTTTCTTCCATTTACCAGTTGGAGACTTTGGTATCTCTGCTTTCCATTCACACCAGGGTCCTTTTTATCCCATTTTACTCCAAACCATTGAAATATTTGAATAGAGCTTTAATAAAAGTGATGTATAAATGTTCCCACCAATGGATAAGATGGTAGGATGTAAATGGAGCCATTAACCAGTATTTTTTTTAAGTTTTTTTTAAATAGGGATGGGAGGTGAATGCTGTGATCATTACTCAGATTGTTCAAATCAATGTTAGGATAAATTGAAACTGCAATGTTAGGATATTTTAAGGACAGTGGATGTCTCATTTCTTTATCTTACATGAAGAAAACCTGACAATAAATGTCCTTCATGGATTTTTATTAAATTGGACTTTTGATGGTTGATGAACACTGAACATTTGAAGAGCAAACATTTAAGGGAGGTGGGACGTACTTTTAGTAATAGCTTTTTGACGATAGAAGCAAATGCATCTATTAACCCTCTTTTACAATCTCAGCATATCCCAAAATAATTTTATGGTCACCTAAGTACTTTTGCAAATATAACAGTCACTTTCTGGACCCAATGTTCCCATGAACAGCAATGAAATAATGACCTGGCAATTTGTTTTTGGGACTTTTATTGCGAGGTAAATCTTGGCCAGTGCAGTGGGAAAGAAATGTATGAAATAGTGATGAAGTCAGTCACAGGGAATACTGCACAGAAATAGGCCCTGTGGCCAATGGATACTAATCTGTACTCATCTCATTGGTCCTTTAGGGTGACACAGTGCCACAGCGGTAGAGTTGCTGCCTTACAGCACCAGAGACCCGGTGTTGACTATCAGTCCTGACAATCAAATTGTTGCAAAATCCTTGCCTACCTATTCTTTACTTATATTTCTTTAAAACATTTCTTTACTTATATTGCTTGTAACTGGAAAGCTACGCGGGGTGGCACATTCGTGTAGATGGTAGAACAGTTAGTATAAAACAAGTAACTGCAGATGCTGGTTTATACCAAAGATAGACACAAAGTGTTGGTGTAACTCAACGGGTGAGGCAGCATCTCTGGAGAAAAGACTGAAGAAGGGACCCGACTCGAAACGTCACCCAGCCTTTTTCTCCGGAAATGCCACCAGACCCACTGAGTTACTCCAGTATTTTGTGTCTATCTTTGCTCGAACTGATGCCTCATAGCGCCAGAGGCCCAGGTTCAATCAAGACATTGGGTGGTCTATATGGAATTTGTACGTTCTCCCTGTGACCACGTGGGTTTCTTCCAGGTGCTGCAATTGCCTCCCACATCCCAAAGGCTTGTGGGTTTGTAGGTTAATTGGCCTCTGTAAAACTGCCCCAAGTATGTAGAGAGTGGATAAGAAAGTGAGACAATATAAAATTCAATTCAATTCAATTCAATTCAATCTTTGATTGTCATTGTGCAGTGTACAGTACAGAGACAACAAAATGCAGTTAGCATCTCCCCAGAAGAGCGAACTTAGAATAATGAACGGTAAAAAATATATATATGTACAAACAGTATAGGTAGTATAGGCAATTATACTGGGGGAAGGAGTGACCGGGGTGGGGTGGGGTGACTGGCAATCACCGAGGTGCAGAGTTAAGTAGTGTACCAGCCGCAGGGATGAAGCTGATCCTGAACCTGCTGGTCCGGCAACGGAGGGACCTGGGACCTATAGCGCCTCCCAGATGGGAGGAGGGTAAACAGTCTGTGGCTGGGGTGAGACCAGTCCTTGACGATGCTGATCGCCCTTCGCAGACATCGCTTGCTATGGACAGACTCAATGGAGGGGAGTGTGGAACCGGTGATGCGTTGGGCAGTTTTCACCACCCTCTGCAGTGCTTTCCGGTCGGAGACAGAGCAGTTGCCATACCATACTGTGATACAGTTGGTAAGGATGCATGGTCTCGATGATGCAGCGGTAGAAGTTCACCAGAATCTGAGGAGACAGATGGACCTTCTTTAGTCTCCTCAGGAAGAAGAGACGCTGGTGAGCCTTCTTGACCAGTGTAGAGGTATTGTGGGTTCAAGAGAGGTCACCAGAGATGTTGACCCTCAGAAACCTGAAGCTGGAAACACGTTCCACCTCTATCCCATTAATATGGATGGGGGTGTGCGTGCCACCCCTAGACCTTCTGTAGTCCACAATGAACTCCTTGGTCTTCTTGGAGTTAAGGGCCAGGTTGTTGCCAGCGTACCATGCTGCTAGGAGCTGAACCTCCTCCCTATAGGCCGACTCATCATGTCACTGATGAGGCCAATTACCGTTGTATCATCTGCATACTTGATGATGGTGTTAGAACGATGTCCAGGTGTGCAGTCGTAGGTGAAGAGGGAGTACAGGAGGGGGCTCAGTACACAGCCCTGTGGAACGCCGGTGTTCAGGGTGAGGATTGAAGAGGTGTGGTTGTTAGTCAAGAAGTCCAGTGTCCAGTTGCAGAGGGAGGGGTTGATGCCCAGGTCACCGAGTTTGGTGGGGATAATGGTGTTAAATGCTGAGCTAAAGTCAATGAACAGCATTCTCACGTAGGTGTCTCTGTTTTCGAGGTGGGAGAGGGCAGAGTGGAGTGCCGTTGAGATGGTATCCTCCGTACTCCTATTCTTGCGGTAGGCAAACTGATAGGGGTCCAGTGTGGGAGGTAAGCAGTCTTTGAGGTGTGCCAGGACCAACCTCTCGAAGCACTTGGTGATGATGGGAGTAAGTGCAACTGGGCGGAAGTCGTTGAGGCTCGCTGCAGTGAAGTGTTTTGGCACCGGCACGATGGAGGTGGTTTTAAGGCACGTGGGGCCAACTGCTTGGGCAAGTGACAGATTGAAGATGTCAGTCCAGACGTCTGTCAGCTGTGCAGCACAGGTCCTGAGGACGCGCCCGGGGATGCCGTCAGGGCCATGAGCCTTACGTGCATTAATGCTACTCAGTGCTAGATATACGTCGTAGGGGGTGAGTGTGAGGGGCTGGTGAACAGCAGGGAGCATAGCCTTGATGGCCATCTCTTGGTTGTCCCTGTAAAGCGGCCATAAAAGTGGTTGAGCTCCTCAAGGAAGGATGAGTCGCTTGATATGGGGGTGGAGTTGGTGGGTCTGAAGTCCGTGATGGCCTGGATGCTTTGCCACATGCGTCGGGGGTTGTTGCTGAAATGCTCCTCAATCCTAAGCTTGTATCTATGCTTGGCCTTCTTGATGCCCCTCTTCCGGTTAGCCCTGGATGAACTGTAGGCTCGAACATCGCCTGACCTGAAAGTTGATAAACTCCAGATCATAAGTGTCTATGTCCGTGTGGGAGTTGAAGGTGGCCTGGGCTGCAAACACATTCCAGTCAGTGTTTCCAAAACGCTGCTGAAGTGTGGAGTCGGCCTCCACTGACCAAACTTTAACTGTTCTCACTGTGGGTTTTACCCGTCTGATGAGTGGTGAGTACTTAGGGAGCAGGAACAATGAGAGGTGATCAGACTGACCAAGGTGGGGGAGGGGAAAGGCTTTGTAAGCTTCAGCCATATTTGTGTAGACCTTGTCCAGTGTCTTGTATTCTCTAGTGGCAAAGGAGACATGTTGGTGGAATTTGGGGAGTACAGTCTTCAGGTTGGAGTGATTGAACTCACCCGCAACAATGAAGGCTGCCTCGGGGTTGTGAGTCTGTTGTTTGCTAATGGCACTATGCAGTTCTTTCATTGCAAGCTTAACATTATCATCAGGAGGGATATAGGCTGCAGTCAAAACCGTGGAGGTAAACTCTCTGGGCAGATAGAACGGTCTGCATTTAACCAAGAGGAACTCTAGGTTGGCTGAGCAGTGACTCTCGATGATGGTGGTGTCCATGCACCATGCTTTATTTACATAAATGCACAGACCCCCGTCTCTGGTCTTACTGGAGTCTGGTGTTCTCTCAGCTCGGAGTGTAAGATGCCCCGTTAGCTCGATGGCACTGTCAGGAACATCGATGTTGAGCCAGGTTTCAGTGAAGATCAGGATGCTGCAGTCTTTGATCCAGTTGTTGGAGGTGATCAGTAGCCCGAGTTTGTCCATTTTGTTTGCCAGTGATCGTACGTTGGCGAGGAAAAGGCTAGGAATCGATGGCCGGTGTGGGGCTCGTTCTAACCTAGCCTTTAACCCACCTCGGCATCCTCGGCGGTGCTTGCATTCTCGTCGCCGTCTGTGGCTGCTTCCGGTCGGCCGAGCTGATTTGGTGCGCTTCGCAGGTCAGCCGCCCCGCAGCTCCGCTGATCCGCAGCTCCGCCGCCCCACAGCTCCGCTGGTCTGCCGCCCAACAATTCCGCTGGTCCGCCGCCCCGCAGCTCCACAGCCCCGCCGCCCCACAGCTCCACTGATCCGCAGCCCCGCCGCCCCACAGCTCCGCTGATCCGCAGCCCCGCCGCCCCACAGCTCCGCAGCCCCGCCGCCCAACAATTCCGCTGGTCTGCCGCCCCACAGCTCCGCTGTGCTGGCAAGTTCGGGAGGGGGACGGAGTTCGTCCGTAAATCTATTGTAGCCGCAGGAACCGATGTTCAGTAGTTCCTGCCATCTGTATGAGAGGAGCGCAAGACTGCTCCGAGTGAGCAGACTTAAAACAAGTAAGTAAATTATACTTAATTCGCAAATTCTCTATAGTTAATTCTCTAAAAACTAGTGTGATTGGGTGATCATTGGTCAGCATGGACTCAGTGGACTGATTGGCCTGTTTCCATGCTGTATCACTAAACTAATCTAAAGTTGATTCATTCAAATTTTATCTTGCTTGTTAACACAGAAACCAAACAATCGGACCTAATTTGCTTTGGTTTTTCAACTCATTAACTGTCATTTAGGCTGGTTTATATGTGACTTGATCGACTACATCATACAAGTATGGTAGAAGAACAGTTCTTGTCAACTTTTGGACCAACCCATTGCCATGATTGTAATATTTGGACAAGTTGTTCCAGAATGTATCAAAACAGCAGTATTTTAAAAATAAATATTCTTTCGTTCACTGATGTCTGTGTATTCACCATTCACGGCACATGGTTACCCCTTCAAATCTCATTCATCTTGTTCCTGAATGTTTAACTCCCTTTTCAGTCAGGTACTTACCCATTTGGGGGGAATTTATTGTGGACAGAATTCAATCTTTATGAGTTAGGAGGTAGGATAGGCCATCAATTCATGGTTGCCAGTCATAGAAACATAGAACATAGAAATTAGGTGCAGGAGTAGGCCATTCGGCCCTTCGAGTCTGCACCGCCATTCAATATGATCATGGCTGATCATCCAACTCAATATCCCGTACCTGCCTTCTCTCCATACCCTCTGATCCCCTTAGCCACAAGGGCCACATCTAACTCCCTCTTAAATATAGCCAATGAACTGGCCTCAACTACCTTCTGTGGCAGAGAGTTCCAGAGACCCACCACTCTCTGTGTGAAAAAATTCCTTCTCATCTCGGTCCTAAAGGATTTCCCCCTTATCCTTAAGCTGTGACCCCTTGTCCTGGACCTCCCCAACATCGGGAACAATCTTCCTACATCTAGCCTGTCCAACCCCTTAAGAATCTTGTAAGTTTCTATAAGGTCCCCTCTCAATCTCCTAAATTCTAGAGAGTATAAACCGAGTCTATGCAGCCTTTGTTCATAAGACAGTCCTGACATCCCAGGAATCAGTCTGGTGAACCTTCGCTGCACTCCATCTATGGAGACTATAATAATGTCCTTCCTCAGATTTGGAGACCAGAACTGTACGCAATACTCCAGGTGTGGCCTCACCAAGACCCTATACAACTGAAGTAGAACCTCCCTGCTCTTATACTCAAATCCTTTTACTATGAAAGCTAACATACCATTTGCTTTCTTCACTGCCTGCTGTACCTGCATGCCTACTTTCAATGACTGGTGTACCATGACACCCAGGTTGCGCTGCATCTCCCCTTTTCCTAATTGGCCTCCATTTAGATAATAGTCTGTTTTCCTATTTTTGCCACCAAAGTGGATAACCTCACATTTATCCACATTATACTGCATCTGCCAAACATTTGCCCACTCACCCAGCCTATCCAAGTCACCTTGCAGTCTCCTAGCATCCTCCTCACAGCTAACACTGCCCCCCAGCTTAGTGTCATCCGCAAACTTGGAGATATTGCCTTCAATTCCCTCATCCAGATCATTTATGTATATTGTAAATAGCTGGGGTCCCAGCACTGAGCCTTGCGGTACCCCACTAGTCACTGCCTGCCATTGTGAAAACGACCTGTTTACTCCTACTCTTTGCTTCCTGTTTGCCAGCCAGTTCTCTATCCACATCAATACTGAACCCCCAATGCCGTATGCTTTAAGTTTATATACTAATCTCTTATTAGTAGATCGGAGAATCGTAACACAGCCATTGCAATTCAACTGCAAGTTCATAAGTAATTGGAGTAGAATTGAGCTATTTGGTCCATGAAGTCTACTCTGCCATTCAATCATGGTTGATCTATCTCTTCCTCCTAACCCCATTCTCCTGTCTCCCCAAAACCTCTGATACCCGTACTAATCAAGAGCCTATCCATCTCAGCCTTAATAATATCCATTGGCTTGGCCTCCACAGCCTTCTATGGCAAATAATTCCACAGTTGTAGAGCTTCCAGAAGTTGTAGCTACCACCTGAGTTTAATTTTGTTATTTTCCGAGAATGTTCTGAGGATTAGCAATGCCTGATGTTCCTCTGGACAGAAAATTGAAAATCTACCCTTCACGTCTTTTTTCAAAGCACTCGCAATATGGTGCCCATTTCCCTTACTAGTCGAATGGTCAAAATACATCCCAAGTGTGCTCACTTATGTTTCCAGTTAATCCCTTGAAAAGGAGAGGGCTTTCCATTTTGAGTACTAAGTGCAGGAATGTTTTCTTTATATACTGAGTGCAATACATCAAAAAACATATTTTAAATGAAATGTACAATTAAATTGAACAAAATGGAAGAGGTAACATCTTCCTCAGGGTATAAATGTTTTCTTCGTTTTTCTGACCTATTTTTGTCCATTTTAAAACTGTTAACTGGTGCTTAATGTTCTGGAGGCAGGGACTCACGTGTGCTCATTCTTTGTCCACTCATTAAGTCCACACATGCCTTATGGAGTTCCTCTTTCGGAAACAAAAGCATTCCCTCTCGATAAGGCCATTTGCACAAGCTCAATTGCTTATTGAAAAATAAAAACTAACGGTCCCTTTCAAATTGTTTTCCCTCATTGGAAATGAATGGAGTTACTGTTCTTTTTTCCAGGTCTCACCAAGTCGGTTTCTGGTATTTTGATTGGTTAAACCCTGGCTAACATCTGTCAGAAAATTTGGGATTTCCCTGCTTTTCCATGCTTGCTTGGGAGTCTCAACATCCCTGATATTTATGCAAAAAAAATCCCAGCTACTAAATCTAAAATCACAGTTTTCTTCTGAATCAAGTGCATGCAGTGTTCTCATACCAGGAGTGATTGATGCTTGACCTTTGTTTCAAACTAAATGTTGTAACTAAAGACGGGCTGAGAAAAATACACACCTGTAGGAATAAACTGTCCTTGTGCTAAAGGTACTTTAATGTATTAGTGAAATATAGCAGTTCTTTTTTACATAGGTTCGACAATGCATCAAAAATGAAAGGTCCCTTAATTTGAAATTGTCAAGATTACGTTCTGTAGTGAAACATGCAGACAGTCAGTCTAACCTATTCATCCTGAAACAGTATACAGATCATTCCAGGCAACATTTAAGAGGATACTGGACAGTGGAACCCGTTGGGGAGACCTGGTCCCCCCCAACCCAATATTCCACCACTCACCCATAGCCCCTACCTGCGCAGACACAACTCATTTCCCCTCACCCACGAGCACTCCCACCCCTCCTCTTCATCTGTGGGAGGGGAGGAAGGGAGGGAAGTGTGGTGTGCGGTGGGAAGGGAGGAGGAGTGTGTGTGTACGGGGAGGTGTAGGAGGGGGGTAGAGGGTGGTGTGGGGGAGGGGGGGAGGGGGGGGCAGGTATGTATGTGGGCGGGTGCGGGGTGGGGGGAGGAGTGATGTAGCAGGGGGGTTGTGTGGGGAAGGGTGTGTGTGGGGGGGCTTGTGGGGAGGTTGTGGGGGGAGTGGCATGTGTGGGGGCGGGGGTGGGGTTGTGGGGGCAGGGGGGTTATGGGCATGTGGGGGCAGGGGTTTGTGGGGGTGGGAGGGTTGTTGTGGGGATGGGGGCTTGTGGGGATGGGGTTGTAGGGTTAGTGACTGGAATTGGCAGAACGATGGGGACTCACAGCGGGCGCTGGTCGCTGGTCGTTGTCCTCCGCCGGGATCAGTCTCCACTTTCCATTTGGCAACATCGGCGAGATTTCCAACTCCAGGCTGGGCTGGGTCTCCAACTCTGGGCTGGGTCTCCAACTCTGGGCTGGGTCTCCCACGCTGGGTTTGGCTGGGCAGGGTATCCAACGCTGAGCTGCTTGGGGCTGGGCTGTGCTGGGCTGGGCGGGGCTGGGCTGCTGCTTGGGGCGGGGCAGCTTCCGGTCCCGCCGAAAGTCCTGTTGGAAATCTCTGCCAGACACCGTCAGCTCCAGTAAAGACTCAATGGCACAAGAAGGGGTGGGCCGTCCCGGGGAGTGACAGGGGAAGAGACTAATCTGTGCGGCGCTGACTGGCAGCGAAGAGATCGATCTGCACACACACGGTTTTTAAGATTTTTAAACCTCGCTAACTTTCATGACATCCAACCGATCGGAACGAAACTTGGGACACTCGCAGCACAGGAGAGCGGTGAGTGAACTGGTGAACAATCGTAGCACTGTCGCGAACCGTTTTTGTGCAAATAGAATGACTGCCAAACCGGAAGATAACAAGATCAGAGTTTTAGTTATGTATAGATAGATAGATAGATAGATAGATAGATAGATAGATAGATAGATAGATAGATAGATAGATAGATAGATAGATAGATAGATAGATAGATAGATAGATAGATAGATAGATAGATAGATAGATAGATAGATTAGATACATTTTAAAGTCAATGTTTCAAACAATTATTGCATGTATTTATGCAAAGAGTAATTAAACAAAATTAGGCTAATGTTTAAAATATTTAAACATTTTTCAAAATGTACTTTTGTACACAAATGCCCAGCTTAAGTATAGATCATTGGAAAGTTTTAATAATGCAAACAATTAAATATATTGAAACAAAGAAATGCAGATTCTGGTCACTACACAAAAGGAGACAAGTAACTCAGCACCATCCCTGGAAAACCTGCACTGATGACGTTTCAGGTGGAGACCCTTCTTCAGACTGAACTAAATCAGCCTGAATCAACTTAAATATGTTCATTTGATACTTTGAAGCATTTGCTCAATTTGTTGTTGGCATTGCTCAAGGCAGAATGATACTCGTTGAAGCATTTTGTTAACTTTAGACTTTAGCATGGAAGCAGGCCATTCAGCCCACCAAGACCAGCAATCACTCCGTATACCAGCACTATCCTGCACACTAGGGACAATTTACTATTTTTTTACCGACACCAATTGAACAAGCTAATTAAGCGACAAATGTGTGCGTCTTTGGAGTGCGGGAGCAGCCGGAGAAATCCCATGCGGTGGATGATTTCTTGGACAATTGGACTTTTTCAAACGATTGAGCATATCCAGACCAGCACAATATCCAAGTGTCACTTTCCAGGAGGCAATTTCAATAAACGGAATACATTTTTTTGGCTATGCTTCTTTGCATAAAATAACCTTGAAGCAATAAATGAATTATTTCCACAAAAATAACATATTCCTACATCCCTGATTAGAACATATGAATATAATTTTTATTTTTTAATTGGTCTCTTGATATGTTCTGTAAGCTATTTTACCTTGAATGTTCTAATCTCAATTTCCTTGTACAGCTCTAACAATAGTTTCTCTACTTCTCTTGGCAGGACAACGCTCATTGGGCTCTTTAGCAGAATTTCTCTAAATCCTCTTAGTTCTTTTTACTTTTTACTTCAAAAGATTTGGTCTGTAAATTTGTTATATTTAGACAGCAATGCATAGGGCATAACTATTGCCTCAATTTTAAAATTCCCACATGTTTTCAAATCATTCAATAGTCTGAACCCTCCCTTTATTAATTGTGTATTCTGCAAGCTTTTGATAGATTTATGTTGCTTTAGTCGCATCCTTGATTGCTGCACCGTTGATATAGTTCTTCCAACTAACAATGCCTCAGTGATCGATTTTTCCTCTTGAAATCTCTCAATTTTTTGCTATTTCTCTTTGAAGATGCTTCTTAAAATGTTTCTCTCTGCCCATGAATTTGAAGATCTTTCCGAAAACCACCTTATGGTGGGTAAGCATCATTTTATTTTCTGTGAAATATTTCGAGACCTTTTTTTCACAGAGGAGGTGCCAGATAAATCCAAGTTATCAAACAATATTTGTGATGGGGTAGTGCAAGCTAACCTAGGAAGCTCATTTCTAGTTTGTTATATTTCTAGTTGATGAAAAAATACTCATTAGTTGAAAGCAACTGTAGGAATGCATCTTCCCTTCTTAAAGTATAAAAATGATGTTAGTATCAGAGGATTTAACATTAAAGAAATTATACTTGACCCTGCTATGCCAGGCACCCCTGAATTCAGCACTCTGCCCTCAGCTCTCTCATTTATCTATTCCAGTAACACTATGAATTGGTCATATTTTTTGAAAGTGCAGTGTGTCATCCATCAAAATTAAAAATTCTTTGAAGATCTTGTCAAACAGGTCATGATTCTTTAAAATGTTGACCATTTATTTGTTGATCTTAGGATTGTTCATATGCATACATCAGATACATAGAACAAGAGAGTGGATCCATTTTATTTTGAAGCTATTTGGAGCTCAGAGACTAGGTCTCTCATTCGCGGTTTTGAATACCAGATAATAAAATGCTTCTTGGGACACAATGATTAAGGTACTATAGAAGCTGAAGGTGAACTGTGATGAAGGATGGTGAGAGGACCTACAGTGAAGTGTTGTTGTCATCTTGGGACACTGGACAGGGTTGGATAATAGGGATGGATAAAGATTCTGACTGCTTTTGTTAAATCTAAAAGCATGTAATTGCCTTGCAGTCAATTGCAAGAGAAATTATATAAAAATATGACTGAGTGGACTTGAAAAATATTAGGGCCTCAATAGATGTTCCAATTGTGTTGTTCGGTGTTATATCATAAACAGATGTAAATTGTTGAAGTTTTGAATGTAAAGTGTTTCAAACGTTGAGACAAAATACTGTTTCACTCAGCAATGTAATTCTTTAATTAGCTGTAATTTTAGATTTAGTTTTAATTTTACAGATGGAGCATGGAAACAGGCTTTTTGGCCCATCGAGTCCATGCCGGCCGTTGATTACTCTTTCACGTTAATTCCATGTTACCCCACTTTCTCGTCCACTCCCTACATACTAGGAGCAATTTACAGAGGCCAATTAATCTACAAACCCACAAGTCTGTGGGATATGGGAGGAAACGGGAGCACCCAGAGAAAACGTGGGATAATGTGTAAACTCCATACAAATAGCACTCGAGGTCAGGATCAAACCCAGGTCTCGGACACTGTGTCAGCGGCTCTCCCAGCTGTACTACTGTGCCTCCATGCCTTGATAGCAGACACTTTATTTTATTTTATTTCTTGTATTTTTTTTTTTTTAAGTTAAATTTTATTAGAGGCATGTACATATTATAGTCCGAACCACTACAAACTTTGTTAAATGGTTACATATTAAATATCCAGGATTCCAGGGACTCAGCTACCAATGTAGCTGGGGTCTTCATTTATCGGTTACATATTAACATTGACTCTAATTATTATTATTTTTTTAATAGAAAAAAAAAAGAAAAAGAAAAGGAAATTAGATAAATAGAATAAACTATCCATAATACAACTTAGGAGATAGGTCCGTAGGTAAGAAAACATAACTATTCATCTAGTCCTGGGTTAAGCTTCCGTCAGGTATCAGCGCCGGTCCATTCTACCCCTTCAACTAATCTATGAACGGAGACCATATTCTAGTAAATAATTCTGATTTTTTCAATTAAGACAAATCTAATTTTTTCCAGATTTAAGGTCTGCGACATCTCCATAATCCACATTTTGATTGTGGGGGATGCAGGGTTTTTCCAACATTTTAATATTAATTTTTTCCCAGTTATTATACTATAATCAAGGAAATTTCATTGGTTTATTGTAAGTTTTAGATATTGTTCAGATATGCCCAGTATTATTAATTTAGGTTCGGGCTCCAGTTGAGTATTAACCACTACGGAAATAATTTTTAAAATATCCACCCAAAATGTTTTAATTTTTATGCAACTTACAAAGGTATGGGTTAAATTAGCCTCATAATATTGACATTTATCGCAGATAGGAGAAATATTAGGAAAAATTCTATTTAATTTTGTTTTAGAATAATGCAATCTGATAGCAGACACTTTTTAAACATTAAATAATTTTCCTGATTATTTTTCCCCGATATAATATTTACATTAAAGGTTTTAATCTCAAACAGTTTATGACAATAGACAATAGACAATAGACAATAGACAGGAGGTGCAGGAGTAGGTCATTTGGCCCTTCGAGCCAGCCAATCAATGTGATCATGGCTGTTCATCCCCAATCAGTACCCCGTTCCTGCCTTCTCCCCATATCCATACCCTTATGCTTCTTTAAAAATGGGTTTCACTATATATTCTGCTGGATCAATCTGCTCTTGCTTGATTTCTGGGCAAGAACAATCTGTTCACAATATTGCAAAAGTGGAAACCGAAGAATCGTGATGTTTGTATCATTGTCATATATCAGAAAGGATGCTGGGCAGGACTTTCCTATTTGCAACTGTAAATCAAGACATTTACAGGAGGATTTAAATGTTTTGTCCCCCTATGTTTCACATCTGCCGCTTTGTTCTTTGAAAATGTTTTGCATGGTGCAATGGAAGAGGTCTAAGGTGATCAAATGGTAAATTAAGATTACACAAACATTTAGTGGAGCGCATTGTAAACTACAGCTCGAATCCTTGCTCAGTTTATGGCATATTATCCAGTTTGCGTAGGCTCATACAATGATCTTACAAAGCCCTATTTTTGTAAGACTCCACACTCTGCTGATATTTAATTTATTTCCTTAATTCCTCCTTCAACTACACTCTGACCATTGATCTGTTCTGTCCTGCTTTCATGCCTTCAATCTGGACTGTGTCAGATGTAATACTATATTGCAGGACACCATTTAATTCCAACAGTAGCGCGGATTATATTGAAACAGATCCCACGATGGGATCTCGCTTCTTAGAGGCCATTTAAACCTAAAATCATATGCAATAATTTCATAGAATAATCTCAAGAATGTCTCAAGAATCAATCAAGAATTGATTTCAAGAATTTCAAGAATCCTACTCTGTTTTACATGACAAAAGCAGAAAATTGAAAGGTCCCAACCTCAAACGACACCTATCCATGTCCTCCAGAGATGGTTCCTGAATCTTTCCCCCCTCACCCCCTAGTTACACCAGTACTTTAAGTCTTACATTTTTAAATCATAATAATGCTAACAACATCGTAATTTTATAATAATGGTTCTGGTAAATACTGACATAAGATAATCTGCTCCAGCATCCTCAAGTGAGGCTTTGCAAAGATTGCAATAGAATGCAGCAATGGAGTCAAAGTTCATAGGCACTCTCATCCAGTGCCTGCTGGACTGCCCATACATGCCTTATTGTTCCAGCAATGGAAAGTGATGTCTCCTACCATGGCCCACTGCCGACATTTCGTGTGATGTATAAGGAATTCTTCAGATAAACACTGCGCAGAGAATAAAACGTTATCAGCTTTGAGAAGATGTATTCCAAAGGAAATACTGTGCAGACAGTCTTTCTTAAATTGCACTGCATATTTACGTAGCAGAATGGATTGGAAACTCAGTTTCAATCATTATGATTTATGAGCTCAATGATTTGTTAGATGTTATACATGAACCAGAAGACGTGCTATCTGACGAGAATTGCTTAATTTAATATCCTGCTTGACTTGCCTTCTACTTCCCATCTCACCTTCATTTAAACAGCATGTTGATTTCACTTATGCTGGTCAAATTTAAGGTTTTATTTGTCTTGAACAAATAGGATTATCCAGTTCCGATCTATGGTTGTTATCAAATGCCTCGTCAGAACAATCTCTTAATCCTTTTGTGAAAATTTATAATCAAATATGAAAGGAAACAAAAGTATATTATATTTTAGTATCCCTTGAAGGCAATCTCATTCGAATATAGCAACCACAGCACGGGGCAGCACAGTGGCGAAGGGGTTGAGTTGCTGCCTTACAGCACCAGAGACCCAAGTTCGATCCTGACTATGGGTGCTGTCTGCACAGAGTTTGTACGTTCTCCCTGTGACTGCTTGGGTTTTCTCTGGGTGCTCCGGTTTCCTCCCACATTCAAAAAACAAGTGCAGGTTTATAGGTTAATTGCATTCTGAAAATTGTCCCCAGTGTGTAAGATTGAACTAGTGTATGGGTGATTGATGGTTGGCATGGACTTGGTAGGCCAAAAGGCCTGTTTCCATGCTGTATCCCTAAACTAAACTAAATTAAATTGTGCTAACCTAAACTAAAAAGCTCTTCCAGTGCACATATTTTATTATATTTATCCTAAGATTGACTATTATTGAGTATTGACTATTGAGGAATGGGAATGGCTTTGTGCCTGGAGGAATTTCATTGTTATTTGAAAGCTGACATATGTAGGGAAACTTGGAGGATAGTAAAAACTGTTAGTCAACAGGTGGGACAGTGATGGAGATGCTGCCTTAAGGGCCTATCCCACCAGCATGCAACTCCATGCGATGAGCGCGACCTAACGTGGTCGCTTGAGCCGCCTGGCGTCGCGGGGCCGGTCCCACTTCGATCGCTGGAGCCATGCGGAATTGTGCGGAGTTCGTCCCGACATCGCGCGGGGCTCCGAAAAACTATGTTCAAAAATTCCGCGAGGCAACCGCTTGTTGGCTCGCAGTCGCTTCGACGCATTACACACCGCCACGACATCGTGCCTCCGTGAACCTATCTGTAGGTGCCTCCGTGACTCTCTATGTGTGTGGCTCCATGGCCCTCTGTGTGTGTGTTCCTCTGTGCCCCTCTCTGTGTGCCCCTCTCTGTCCTGGCGAACTTACCTTAAGACTTTGCTCCAAGTTCGCCTCACTTTGTGCCGTGTTGCGCCACTCACCCGACCTCCGCGCGGCCCCTGCTGCCGGTTTGGTCACGCTTGCCGCATGCAGGCGCATGCTGGTAGGACAGGCCCTTTACACTGCCAGAGATCTGGGTTCGATCCTGACTACAGGTGCAGTCTGTACGGAGTTTGGAAGTTCTCCCTGCAACCACGTGAGTTTTTCCTGGGTGCTCTGGTTTCCTCACATATTCCAAAGATGTACATGTTTATAAGTTAATTTGGTTTACGGTAAAAATTGTAAATTATCCCTAGTGTGTAGGATGGTTCTAGTGTGCATGGGGATTGCTGGTCGGCGAGGACTCAGTGGGACCAAGAGCCTGTTTCCACGCTGTATCTCTAAACTAAACTAAAAGACAGGAAGGGAAGAGAGAAGAGTAAAACATAAGAGGCTGGAGACAAGTGCTTGAAATGACTGGAGCTATACTACTGGAGGAGATATACTGCCGGAGCTGCTCATCTAAAATTAACCCTTACATTTTCAAATTGATCCATGCTGCTGCTCGGATAGATGAAAGGCAATTCAGATAAATTTAAGATTAGATTAGATAAATACTTTATTAATCCCCTCGGGGAACTTCAGAATTTAACCATTTGCAACACACCAATAAAAGTAAGACACCACATTAAAGAAGAATTTAACATAAATATAAAAGCATCCCCACATAAAATCCAGGCTTCTTCCTCTTGTTCACCCATGGTCGGGCCCATTGAGGCCTCCGCAGTCGCCACAATGGCGGCCCGATGCTCAGACCCTCTCGCTGGATGATGGGGCTTCGGCATCTCGAACACTCTCAGCGGCTTGGAGTGACTGGAACGGCCGCTTGCCACCGGAGACAGCGGCTCCGGAAGTCCACAGGCCGCGCTGGTCGGAGCTCTGACATTGGCGACCTCGGCGAGAGATCCCAGGCTCCGCGGCGTTTAAACCCGCTATGTTGGAGTTGGCAGTCTCAGCGCTCCGGAGCCCACGGCGACACGGGCAAGGAATCGCCCGCTCCGCAATGGCGCCCCAGCGCTGTGCCGCCGCCAAAGCCAAAGTTCTGGCCGGTCCCAGCAGGAAACGCCGTTCCAGTCCCGCTGGTAGGCCGCGAGGAAAGGGCGAAGAAACGGCCTGGAGAAACGCCACATCTCCGACCAGGTAGGGACTGAGATTAATTGTTTCCCCCTTCCCCCCTCCCTCACCCCACACATAAAAAAGATTGGACCTCCAAACGAACTTTTAACATACTAAAATAATTACAAAAAGGGTGAAAGGACAGACAGCTGCAGGCTGAACAGCCGTACTCGACGGCGTCCCCTCGAAATAGCTATTGTCTATTTGTATGTTATGATATCATCCATATAGAATCTATACCAAAAGATTAGATTCTCAACTTAATAAATACCATTATCATTGCTTTGGAATGCATGCAAGACTGTTCACAATGTTAATATTAGTAATGAAAAATGCAAATGGTTTGTTGATCTTTATTAGTAAGTGAGAGTGTATCAGGAATATATATCCATAGATCTGGGCTCCACCGAAGGAAGGATATGTTGGTGATGGTTCACAGGATTGATTCCTGGGATGTTGTATAGGGAGGGGAGACCTGATCAAAATATGCAAAATTATGATAGGCATAGATAGGGTAGACAGACAGAAACTGTTTTCCATGCTGGAAATGTCCAACACTAGATGTCCAACATGAGAGGAATAGATTGGGTGGATGCACAGAGTCTCTTGCGCAGAGTAGGTGAATCGAGGACCAGGGGGCATACTTTTGGTTTAAGGTGAAGGGGAACAGATTTAATAGGTATCTGAGGGATAGGGTGGGGATATGGAACAAGCTGCCAGAGGAGATAGATGAGGCAGGGACTATCCCAACATTAGAAACAGTTAGACAAGTACATGGATAGGACAGGTTTGGAGGGATATGGACCAAACGCGGGCAGGTGGGACTAGCGTAGCTGGTACATGTTGGCCGGTGTGGGCAAGTTGGGCCGAAGGACCTGTTTCCATGCTGTATCACTCTATGACTCTGTGACTAGAGGGCTTAGCTTTAAGGTGAACACATTGTTAGTGGCGGTGGCAGAGGGACATACGATAGTGGTGTTTAAAAGGCTTTTAATAGGCACATGGAAGTGCAGGGAATAGAGAGATATGAATCATGTACGGGTAGATGATATCAGTTTAACTTGGCATCATGTTCGGCACAAACACTGTGGGATGAAGAACCTCTTCCTGTGCTGTACTGTTCTATGAACATTTAAGAAGACTGAGCCAATAACCTCTTGCCTCTAGAAAAGTGAGAGATATCTTATTGCAAAATTCTATAGAGACTGATAGAGTTGAGGATATGATAAGGGATCACAGTCTTAGAATAAAAGAATGGCTGTTCTGGATGGAGATGGGAAGATTTTTTTTTAACCCAAAAACAGTGAATCTTTTGAATTCCATGCCCAAGTGGTGTGGAAACTCAATTGGGAAGTTTATTGAAGGCGAGAGATCAATGCTTCCTTAAATATTAATGGAATCAAGTGATGGAATGAGTAAAGGTAAGTGATTATGGACAAAATATCAGCTATGATCATATTGAATGGCAGAACAGTCACATGAAGCTGAATGACTTAATTATGCATCTACTTATATGCTTATGTTCTTCATAAGGTCATAAGGTCTTAAGTGATAGGAGTGGAATTAGGCCATTCGGCCCATCAAGTCTGCTCCACCATTCAAACATCCTCTTCACATTCACTCTATCCAAGCTTTTCATTATTCTGTATGTTTCAATGAGGTCCGCACCTCGTTCTTCTAAACTCCAGCGAGTACAGGCCCCATGCGACAAACACTAATCATGGGTTAAACTTCTCATTCCTGGGATCATTCTTGTAAGACACATCTGGACCCTCTCCAAAGCCGGCACATCCATCCTCAGATATAGAAACATAGAAACATAGAAAACAGGTGCAGAAGTAGGCCATTCGGAACTTCGAGCCTGCACCGCCATTCAATATGATCATGGCTGATCATCCAACTCAGTATCCTGTACCTGCCTTCTCTCCATACCCCCTGATCCCTCTAGCCACAAGGGCCACATCTAACTCCCTCTTAAATATAGCCAATGAACTGGCCTCAACTACTTTCTGTGGCAGAGAATTCCACAGATTTACCCCTGTGTGAAAAAAAAAAATTATCATCTCAGTCCTAAATGACTTCCCCCTTATCCTTCCCCCTTATCCCCCTTATCCTTAAACTGTGACCCCTTGTTCTGGACTTCCCCAACATCGGGAACAATCTTCTTGCATCTAGCCTGACCAACCCCTTAAGAATTTTGTAAGTTTCTATAAGATCCCCCTCAATCTTCAAAATTCTAGCGAGATCAAGCCGAGTCTATCCAGTATTTCTTCATATGAAAGTCCTGCCATCCCAGGAATCAGTCTGGTGAACTTTCTCTGTACTCCCTCTATGGCAAGAATGTATTTCTTGTGCCCAGTATATAGTGCCCAGTATTGCTCACAATATTCCAAATGCAGCCTAACCAGCGGCTTATAGAACCTCAGCATGACATCCCTTGAAACATATGATATGTTGTTGAGTCATTCACTACCAGTCACATGTATATAAAAGGGAACAAGATGGGACTAATGGCAGTTGTGACCAGTGACTATAGAAAAAGGTAATGAATTATTCTGTTGGGCAGCATCTCAGTACATATCTAAAAGCATGTGCAAGTGTATAATCTTATTCCATGCCTCAGTTGGTAAGGAAATGGTAGTCTCTGGGTGATTTTAAGCGTTACGTGTATTTTTTCTTCAGTTACTGTTTCTTTGTTATCACTTCAAATGTACATGAAAAGTGAGAACATCAACCTTCCACATCATTGAAGCACCGACGGTATTGCAGGAAGAGAACCATTACCATGGTGAACAGCTCAACCAATCTGGAACTCACTCTAAACAAGGAGAGGAAGGACAGCCCAACAAACAACAAGCAATTTCAACATAGGTGGCAGACACAAAAAGCTGGAGTAACTCAGGAGAAAAGGAATAGATGACTTCCACATCAAGACCCTTCTTCAGACATAGATGATAGAATATAGACAATTCCTCCACTTTCCAAATGCTCATTAATATGTACATTAGTGTCCATGTCAGAGATAGATACAAAAAGCTGGAATAACTCTGCGGGTCAGATAGCATCTCTGAAGAAAAGGAGTAGGTGACGTTTTGGGTTGAGACACTTTT
Source organism: Raja brachyura (assembly GCA_963514005.1). Next base: position 31,149,047 of record OY740808.1, read on the forward strand.
TCAGGCCCAAAACGTCACGTAATCCTTTTCTCCAGAGGACAAGGGTGGCACGGTGGCGCAGCGGTAGAGTTGCTGCCTTGCAGCACTTGCAGCGCCGGAGACCCAGGTTTGATCCCGACTGTAGGTGCTGTCTGTACAGAATTTGTACGTTCTCCCCATGAACTGCGTAGGTTTTCTCCGAGAACTTCGGTTTCCTCCCACACTCCAAAGACATACAGGTTTGTAGGTTAATTGGCTTGGCATGAGTGTAAATTGTTGCTGGTGTGTATAGAATAGTGTTAATGCTATCGCTAGTCGGTGCGGACCCGGTGGGCTAAGGGGTTTCCACGCTGTATCTTTAAACTAAACTAAAGTAAAAGAATAGTCTGAGTGTCACCAAAGAGGTAAACTGAAGATGCTGTCTGACCTGTTGAGTTACTCCAGCTTTTTGTGTCTATCTTCGGTTTAAACCAGCATCTGCAGTTCTTTCCTACACAGTCCATAATTCGGGGCTTTGTATCCCGGAGAGAACATGTAAATTCCTCTTTATTTCCTTTCCTTCCTGGAAGCATGGACTCATGCTGGGATTTTATCTCTGACAGCTCTCTGATACATTGGCTGGTGATCCTTCATATAAACTGCAAATTGACACCTCATTCACTGGTTCACCAAAACCAACCCTGATATCCATCCCGGATGCAAGACCATTAAATCAAATCAGTGATGAAAGTAGAGCAAATATTTTTAGCCTAATATTGAGCGGAGAAATTTGAGCAACTGAATTGATGCAGAGATTGCCCCACCCAAAAGAATCAGAATCAAGAATCAGAGGTCTGAAGAAGGGTCTCGACCCGAAATGTCACCTATCTCCTTCGCTCCTTAGATGCTGCTGCACCCGCTGAGTTTCTCCAGCCTCTTGTGTACCCCTGAATCAACCCTCGGTTTTCTGAAGGCCTGTGTATGAGAATGCTAACAAAGACAACAAGCAATTTGACCAATAACTTTTAAAATGTTATTTTTAATTAAGAGCACCTACTCTCCCTATACAGGACTTGAGATTAATGCAAAACGGACAAAATAAACACATTGGTCTGTTCTTGTTATTGTTATCACCAGTTAGTTTATTTATCTCACAACTATCAATCGCTGATATACTCCTTTTAAGCTGCTCCTTAAAGTCTGCTTCCCTGCCTAAGATTTGCTAAGATAGACACAAGATGCTGGAGTAACTCAACAGGACAGGCAGCATCTCTGGAGAGAAGGAAGAAAGGTCTCGGCCCGAAACGTCACCCATTCCTTCTCTCCAGAGATGCTGCCTGTCCCACTGAGTTACTCCAGCATTTTGTGTCTATCTTCGGTTTCAACCAGAATCTGCAGTTCCTTCCTACGCACTAAGGCCCGCTTCCCTGGCTCAGTGTCAATTTATATCTGGTCCCATTCCTGTAACGCACCTTGGGAGTACTCATTATTGTGACATCTCTATAAATATATACGTTGTAATTAATGACCACAAATATGGTTAAAATCATAGAAACATAGAAACAGAAAAACATTGAAAATTAGGTGCAGAAGTAGGCCATTCGGCCCTTCGAGCAAGCATCAATTTAACATGATCATGGCCGATCATCTAAAATCAGAATCAGAATCAGAATGCCTTTTATTGTCACTATGCACGTGTACAGTGAGATTAAAAACTGCTCCTACTCAGTGCAAAAACAAGACAAAAAGGGGGGGGGGGGGAATAAGGTGCACAGTTTCTGCAGCACTATATACATATCTATAAAAAGACAATGGATAATAGAATGGATAATAGGATTCCTATATCCAGTATGGGTTACAGTTACAGTACAAATTACAGTGGGTGGATAGATGAAAGTCCGGGGGTTAGGCTGTGAAGTCAATGCATGTGTGAGTTCAGGGAGATGATGGATTTTGGGAAGAAACTGTTCTTGAGTCTATTTGTCCTCGTGCTGATGCACCTATAGCGCCTCCCTGAGGGTAGCAGGTTGAACAGGCCAAATGCAGGATGGGAGCTGTCCTTGATAATGTTCTTCGCCCTGCTGAGGCAGCGGGAGGTGTAAATGTCCATCAGAGAGGGGAGAGGGCAGCCGATGATCTTCTGTGCTGCCCTGACTACCCTCTGAAGCCTCTCCCTGTCTACCATGGTGCAGCTGCCGTACCATGCTGTAATGCAGTATGTCAACAGGCTCTCAATGGACGAGCGGTAGAAGGTCAGCAGCAGGTGGGAGTCCAGGTTGTGCTTCCTGAGGACCCTCAGGAAGTGCAGCCGCTGCTGAGCCTTCTTGATGACCGCTGTGATGTTGTCTGTCCAGGAGATGTCAGTGGAGATGAGGACACCGAGAAATCGGAAGGTGTGGACCCTCTCCACTCACTCGCCGTTGATGTATAAGGGGGCTAAGTCGGTGCTGTGCTTCCTGAAGTCGACAATGAGCTCTTTGGTTTTCTTGGTGTTCAGAGCCAGGTTGTTTTCTGAGCACCCCGTATCAGTACCCCGTTCGTGCTTTTTCGCCCATATCCTTTGATTCTTTTAAACCTAAGAGCTAAATCTAAAGGGCGTGTCCCACTTACGGGACCTTTACAAGCAACTGCCAGCACCCGTGATAGGTCGCCAAAATTTTCAACATGTTCAAAATTCAGCGGCGACCACAAAGACACTACGACTCTTTGGAGACCTCTCATAATGATGCAGGCGACCACTGGCAACATGTCGCGGGTCTCCTGAGGTTGTGAGAGGTCTCCAAAGAGTCGTAACGTCTTTCTGGTCACCGCTGAATTTTCAACTTTGAAAATTTTGACGACCTATCACGGGTGCCGGCAGTCGCCTGTAAAGATCACGTAAGTGGGACAGGGCCTGTACTCTCTCTTGAAAACATCCAGTGAATCGACTTCCACTGCCTTCTGTGGCAGAAAATTCCACAGATTTACAACTCTCTGGGTGAAATGCATCTCTCTTATGTATCTCTGACACTCTGCACGGGCCATTCTACAACATTGCTTTTGAGTCTCCAATTCTGTTCTGAAATGCTGGCATATGTGGAATTAGCAGAAAATGTGGCAATGAAGGGCGGTGGTGGTGGGCAGAGAGCATCGGTGCCGGCTGGAGTTTGCTCTGGTGGATCCGAGGTTAGTTACGGAAGGTGCCCCGGTGCATGGAGGCAGAGCAGTGGCTTTGGGAGGTGAGGGACAGAACCTTCGTGGGTCCATGTCTTCGTGGAGTGGGCTGTTGGAGCCCCAACAGCATCCCAGGGATAGTGTGGATTGGAAGCCTTTGGAAGCACCATAGAGGTTGGATGAGCACACAAATCGGACGCAGTCTGCAGCAGCACGGAGTGGTGGAGCAGCTGTGGAGGACACCAACAGCGTCGCCAGGACAGAATGTCCTCTGAAACACCAACCCAATGCTGCCACCAGAATAGCTGACCTTTAGGGTGAAAAATATAGATACAGGTCCACCACCCATTTTTCGGCAACTGATGGTCCAGCACCTCCTTTAATCTGGACAAGATCGTGAGAGTGCACTTGGAATCCACCCCCAGAAGACCTCCCAAGAATGCGACGCCGAGGCCGTTAAGGCGATCGATCTCGACCCCATCAGGATTTCCACGCCGATCGGTGGTTCTGGAACTCCAGCCCGTCCGGAGCCATTGATCGGCTCCCATTGCCGACTTCCAATGCTGACGTTGTGGGTCGGTATCTTGGACTCGTGGCAGGCTAGGCGTACCGTTCCAGTACCATTGGACTCCTCTCGGAGACCGTGACCTCTGTTGGTCTGGCAGAGTGGATAATCCAGAAAGGCTCTCGAATCAAGGGTGCTAAAAAATCGACGGTGGGCCTGTACATGTTTTTAAGAACTTTGAAATTGAAGGGTACAAGATGGCACTGGAGGCGTGGTGACTTTGTGTGCTGCCTCAGTGAAGTCTACTGTTCTTATACTACAAGCATTGCACTCTTGTACTTGGGTATGATTGTCATTAAATATCGTAAGGTTTTACTGAACAAAGAATTTCACTGTATCTATGAAGTACCGATGACAATAAAGTACCGTACCATGGAACTATTGACCTATTGATTCAGAATGTCATACCTTCAATATATTAAACTTTCTCTGTTCTTCTAAAGTAATCTTCTTCATACTGAGATAGACACAAAAGGCTGGAGTAACTCAGCGGGACAGTTTCCATTTCTGGAGAGAAGGAATGGGTGACATTTCGGGTCGAGACCCTTCTTCAGACTGGAGAGAAGGAATGGGCATGTTTTGGGTCGAGACCCTTCTTCATACTGAATCTGGCTTGAAGCTTCATGCTAATCAATCGTTTCTTTTGGTAATTAACTGCATTAATTTCAATTGATCAAAGTTGGCATTATTAGTTAACCAAGCCAGGCAAGGAAGTGAAACATGCTAACACTGGACATAGTTGAGGTGAATATCCTTACTATCCAAGAGGCAACGAGATAAGCATGTAAGGGAGTAAAGATTAGAAGGATATCCTAATAGGATTAGATAAAGAGCAGAGGCTTGTTTGAAGGATAAATGCCAACAAGGACGTAATTCAGAATGGCCTGGTTTATGCCACAAATATATATGTAATTATTACTTCAAATACATCAGTTATTTGGTAAATGACCAGTATACTAAAAATGCCTGTTGACTGAACATCCATTAATATTCAGAGCTATCAGGAGCTGGTTTGCACTTCAGAATTGTTTAATAATTGATTAGAAAATATTGATATCTTAACGGTCATATATTCTGAGATTGTTAGTACAGGAGGGAAAGTGAAAACACTTCATTGGGATTACAATGTATCTTTGCAGTTCAACTGTCATGTAGCTGGCAAGCGGCGAATAAAAAAGATCAAAGACACTGCCAAAGCTACAGACATTTCTCTGGAAAGTCAGCCATCATCACTGCAGACGGTTCTTCTGGAGAGAAGACATGAGACAGCAACAGCATTTGTTTTTTAAAAGAAACCCCCTATGTGAGGGCCCCATGTCTATACCTTGATTAAAAACTTGACTAAAATACATGACCTGGGCAGAAGCAGGTTTGAAGAGAATTACCATTTCACCTCTGACAGTCTGATAGATAGGCACCAAAGAGTCCAGTTTAGTACTTATGTTATCAATTAATATGCAATAATTTGTCAGTTTGCGTTGGAATTATGTGCCTGTTTCTTGATGCTATGATGACATTTCATAATAATGAAATATTACTAAAGCATAATTTTGCCCCTGGCACTGCTTAAAGATGCAATCATTGAAGCTGCAGTAATTTTACATGAAAACTTACCAACTGGTATAAGTACAGATTTTGTTGATGAAAACATTGAGTTAAAAATGATGCTTAGCAGCAAGTAAAGATTAAAACATTCTACAAGATAGAAATCGTATGTGTTCTGGGCCTCTTATTACCATGTTAACATACTTAACATAAGTTGGTATTTAACATTTCTCCCTTGATCATTAAATCATGGATAAGACGTTTCCTTTTGTTAGAGGTATAGATTGAACTCTATGGCATTCTCAAGTAGTACCTGCACAACATCAAATTGACCAGACTCTCAACGTGTTTTGGTATTAATACCACAATCCAATGATAGTAGCAATTAACTAAAATTAAGTGAGTTTTTAAATGGTCCATCAACTAAATCACATTGAAATTTAAAGATCTCTGTGTGCAGCAAATTCTTGAAAATTCATTATTTGAAATTCAGATGTATTTTGCAAGAGCAATTTTCAGGCACGTGCTTATGTACTTATGTAATTAAATTTTGATTTCATTGCTTGCTGAGCTACATATAAACTTACTTAATGTGTAAATGCAAGTGGAAATGAAAGTTTAAACTTGTGTTACTGGGATTATATGTTCAAAGATTTTCTTTATTGTTTCTTTTGGATTAAAAGTTGATCCCATATTTCAAACTGAAGCAATAATATATTAAAATTAAAGGAACAACCACATGGATTAAAGCAACGGCTAAGTCCAATACATTGAAGGGTATGCACACATTTAATTATTCTGGCTCTGAGCTGAAAATTTCCAATTCTGATTTTGCTGAATCAGTTTTGTGAGATTAACTTGGTATTTAAGAGCTTCACCTGAAAGTGTATGTCTCATTAACATAAGTGACAAGTAAAGCACATCTTCTCTTAACCAGAATTTTGAATGGAGTGACAATGCAATTTAATGTGATCTTTACTGACAACCCATTAGGACACGATTCAAGAAAATGCAAGGAAAGATTGGAGCGGTTAAATTAAATATTATTAATGCCTATGAAAGTGCAAATCTTTATCGGACCCAATAATATATAGCGGGACATTTCTCACTCGGCTTTCCCTGCAGTTCTAACCACAGATTTTTGTACATGCACTTTCAAAGGCAGAAAGCTGGGATTTATTGGGTGACAGATAGAACTACAGTATATCACTACATTCTGTCACTAGACGCAGCATGGAGGCTTATAACATTAATATTAGCCATTGTTTTTGAATAGGTAAACATATGAAGATAACAAGTCTCCAGTAGTTATAAAATAAAGTAATGGTATAACAAAATAAAACATGAAACATTAAGTCTGCAATTTATGTTCATGAATTTTGTGTTAGAGCTGCTTCCTTTATTGCTTTTTTTCTCTCATTGTGGGATCATTATTTCAAATACTTTGGCCTGACGGTGTTTAGCACAGCCTCATGCTGTTGAGTCTGGAATTTGTGTCTTTGCAGGATGCTCTGGCAAAGCTATGCATGTTATGCTTAGAACGTTACACTGCAATGCATGTGAAGCACAAACAGGGTCAAGCCAACCCTTCCCGTGGATAAGAATGTGCCAATGGAGTTACTTGCTTGGATGCATTTGTATTTTGCAATGACTCAAGCACCCACCCAACAAAAGCTGAAGGATGCAGGTAAAAGCGATGTTGAAGTTAAATCAGTACTAAATCAAAAGTATGTACAAATTCCAAAGACCTACAGGTTTGTAGGTTATTTGGCTTGGATACAAATACACTATCCCAGTGTGTGTAGGATAGTGTTAATGTATGGGGATTGCTGGTCAGTGTGGACTCACGGGACGAAGGGCCTGTTACCATGCTGTATTTCTGAACTAAACTAAATGATGGTTAATTAGTGTAGCTGTTTTTTCTCTTGAGTTGTATTTGTGTTCTCAGTATCCTATGGCAGCCAATGTTTGAATGACAGTATATCAGAACAGATGTACACAGGAGTTTGTGTTTTGGAGTTATTTAATAGAATGTAGATACAGTTCTCTGTAACTGGACTTTAGAAGAAAACTAAAATGCACATGTGACATTGTTTGATCTCAAACGCTGGAGATTTTTTAGAACTGGAAAAGATACTAAAGCAGTGAACTGTTTTTTGAAATTGTGAGTTTGGCCTACCTGGATACATTTTGTTAGTAAAGGGTTTATTAAGGGAGTGGATTCACAGTGGGGGCATTTCTTTATTTGCTGAAGTTTCATTAGTTTGATCTCAAACATTGCAATAACTATCACAGAGGTAAACCCCTGCATGAAAATATTTTAATCTGTTCAAGGACGTGTGACTCTGGATGTCAACGATTCAATCCATGGGGTAAACGGCCTGTCCCACTTACGTGATTTTTTCGGCGGCTTGCCGGAACCCGTCACAATCGCAGCAGGTCGCCAAAAATGTTCAAAATGTTGAAAATCCAGCGGCGACCAGAAAAAGGTACGACTCTTTGGACGACTACTCATGACCACTCTAGCCACACTGGGAAACTTTGTAAGGTTGGCTGAGAACTTTAAAAAGATGAAACAGCCTGTAAGTCGGGCATGGTAAATATAAAAAGTGATAGTTTCGACGGCAGAATGAGGTACTACTGGAATGCAACTTGCATCAGTTATGTTGAAATAAAGAAATAGGGAACTATGTCAAAACTGTCAGAAAAAATGAAAAGGCGCTTTGATGTGCATTTTATGTAGTAACTCCCAAGGCAAACCTTTCCAAAAACAAATTTGATGTTTACATCTCAGTCTGCTTAATTTAAAGCGTTGTTGTACTTCTTGATAAAGACCAGCCAACGGCTACCTCTCAAGTAATTCTCCCATGAAGAAGATACGCTCCTGCTTTAACCCTCTACCTCCCTCCCCTACTCTGACCTATTTCACTGCTGCCATTTGCTGACCCTTATCTCTCACCTTTCCAACCAATGTCACTCCAACCTAGACTTGACTTCCTCAATCGAGTATGATTGAACTACTTCCTCTAATTGTGCATCTAATTATACATCATCATACAACCTGTGAGTAAATGAAGCAGCCCTTGGCTGCATGTAAGTCCTAAACAGTGCTCAGACATTAGCAGACAGGTGGCAAATAATATTCATGCTTCAGAAAGGCTCAATAATGACCATCTCCAACAGGACAGATTCAAACCATCCATAAGATAGACACAAAAAGCTGGAGTAACTCAGCGGGTCAGACAGCGTCTCTCCAGTTACCCCAGCTTTTTGTGTCCATCTTTGGTCTAAACTTACATCCGCAGTTCCTTCCTACTGAAACCACCCATGTTTGACACTCAATTGCATTGTCACCAGTGAGTCACCCATGATCATTATCCCGAGATTCACCATTGATCAGAAACTCAAATGGACCAGCCAAAAATACCCATGCCGACAAGAAGATGTCAAAAGCTGGATATCCTGCAGTGGATGACGCACCTCCTGATAAAATATCTCCACAGCTGAATGCCACTCTCCCCATCCCCCAACCCTCGCTGAATCTAAATAAAATTCTCTCTCTCTCTGCAATCTCTCCTTAATAATCTCTCCTACTCCCGCTGTTCCTTTCCATCCCTCTCCCAGACCCTACAGCATCAATATTGCATGTGCTTTAAGGGTAGTACAATTTGTTGGCTGTTGTCTTTTGGATAAGACATTAAACTAGGGTCTTATCTGCTATCTCGGACTGATATAAAAGATCCAATGACACTTTTAATGAAAAGCAGGGTATTTATAAATGGCGTCCTGACCAATATTTATCCTTTAAATGCCATCACTAAAAATAAACTAACTGGCCATTATCACATTACTATTTGTGGATATCAGCTGGATTTCCTACATGACAGCAGTGACTATGCATCCTTGTTTCAGTTCGGTGGATCCAAATCTCTTTGGGACACCCTGAACTCATGAAGAAAAGTATGTAAATGTAGTGCTTGGGCATTCATCTACAGATTGTTAGACCTGAACATGCTATACATGACATGAAATATCTTAATTTCTGCAATGCGCTGTCACAACTGTATGACACAATTGATGCTATTGACCAAGAATACATTTCTGACCATATGTTTTTTGTGTCTTTGAAATGATAGTAGTTTAATTGCAAAGCTACATACAGTTTGAGGCTGTAAAAGTGCGGGCTGAAGATCTGTGAGAATTTTAGACAGTGTAATGCTGGCACACCACGAGACTCTTCTATTCCATAGGATCGCCGTGTCTGAAAAGAGATTTTGGTGGTTTGCTCCTTATGTGCCTGTCCCACTTAGTCGATTTTTAAGCCGAATACAGGTGACTAGGCTGTTGCCACATGGTCGCTGGAGTGTCGCCTGTATGGTCGTGAGTCGTCCCCTCAGTCGCCCAAATAGTTGTAGCGTCTTTCTGGTCGCTGCTGGATTTTCAACATGTTGAAAAATTTTTGGCGACAGTGGGTTTGACACCGATGTGCGTAGTTTAACTTCTCCTGATGTAGGTGCTGGTGTAGGTTGGCGCCCGGTTAACGAAGGTTGTCGCCGGTGCTGACTTTGTTTTTTTTGTTGTTAAAGTGATGATTCTTTATAGATTTATTATAGACAATTTCAAATTTTATGTCGTAGGGGGGTCCAGTCGCCGGTTTTTCGGTGATCTGCTACTACTATGACAGTCGACGGCAGTCACCTAACAAATAGCCTAAGTGGGACAGCCCCATAACACTTCACAAAGCTTGCCAACACCTTGATGTCACTGCAATGTTCAATTTGACTGCAGTAATGTCACTTTGAGGCTGCCCAACTCATAATGATTTTAAACAGTTTCTGCTCCTTGTCAGCACAAGATGTGCTCAACACTGGAACTCTCTGGAGCTTCATTATGGGGCCTGTCCCACTTTCCCCAGTCCTCTGCCGAGTTGAAAGGACCTTAACAAAAAATCAAGATTTTTATGATCTACGAACTCCTCCTCCCGACTATCTTTTTACTCGTGGACTTTTTTGACATGCTGGAAAAATCGTTCCGACTTACCTGATGCCCCGAGTACCTAAGGCTGGCATAACGAGCCGCTACGATATATCTACGGACTCCTACGGCCTCCTACGGACTCGCTACGGGCATTCTCCGAGTTTGAATCAAGAGGAAAACACCGGAGAATTTGTGAGCAACTTGGGAAAGTGGGACAGGCCCTTTGGTGTGCTTACTAGAAAGTCCTCACTGATCAGGCTTAATGTATAAGGTAGACAAAAATGCTGCAGAAACTCAGCGGGTGAGGCTGCATCTATGGAACGAAGGAAATAGGCAACGTTTCGGGTCGAGACCCTTCTTCAGACTGATGTGAGGTGGGGGGAGGGGGGTGGGAAGAAGAAAGGAAGAGGTGGAGACAATGGGCTGGAGGAGAGCTGGGTAGGGGAGGAGAAAGCAGGGACTACCTGAAATTAGAGAAGTCAATGTTCAAAACGTATCGATCATTATAGAAATGTGTAGGTTTAATGTATCGATCACATTTTCATTTCAACATCAGAATTCACGTGGCAGCAGTGGCAGACTATCTGTAATGCCATTTTGTTGGACTCTTGCTCTCAATTTGCATACCTTGGGCTGCTAGCAAAGAAATTCACTGTGCCCTGTCACATGTGACAATAAAGTATTCCATTGTACTCAGTTGCCAAAGGATTGCAACCCATGTGTCCTTAACGCTATTATTGTTGGAATTTCTGTTTTGGGGGGCTCACGTTGCTAGAAATGGCCCATGATGTATTGCTAGGTTATAGCATCTCGCACGTGAAATATGGTCTTTTTTAAATTCCAAAGGCTTCCTTCTTAATTTAAGCATAATTGTGCTTCTTCGTGTGAGAGTGCAAGGAGTGGAATCATTATTTATTTTCGTGTTCATCATCCACCATATGACCTACAACATAACCAACACCATAAAGACACACCTTTATTCTGCTTCACCTTGCACGTCGTATCAAACAAACAAGAATACCTTCCCTTGTTGCCCGTTTCTTCCACTCATCATACATGCATCTTGTTATTGATCCATGTGAGTACACATCCTTTTTCAAAAAATGAATCCATAATTCAGTCATGATGACAAGAATTGAAAGGGACCAAGTGGGGTATTGCTTCATTCATAGAAACATAGACAATAGGTGCAGGAGTAGGCCATTCGGCCCTTCGAGTCTGCACCGCCATTCAATATGGTCATGGCTGATCATCCAACAGTATCCCGTACCTGCCTTCTCTCCATACCCCCTGATCCCCTTAGCCACAAGGGCCACATCTAACTCCCTCGTAAATATAGCCAATGAACTGGCCTCAACTATCTTCTGTGGCAGAGAATTCCAGAGATTCACCACTCTCTGTGTGAAAAATGTTTTTTCTCATCTCCGTCCTAAAAGACTTCCCCCTTATCCTTAAACTGTGACCCCTTGTTCTGGACTTCCCCAACATTGGGAACAATCTTCCTGCATCTAGCCTGTCCAACCCCTTAAAAATGTTGTACGTTTCTATAAGATCCCCCCTCAATCTTCTAAATTCTCGCGAGTACATTCCCTGGGAATTCTCTGTTATATGATCAGATCATGGCAAATTGATGATGGTCTCCTCGTTGACCTCTCTAACTTCAAGTAATCCTTGCTTTCCCTCTATCGCCATTCCTCTGCATCCTAATTCTCTGATTACTTTGACTATCCTCCTGATTACATTTTACTGATCACATGCTTCCTTGTCACCTTCCCCTCAGCTAACAATAACCTATTCTACATTTTCCTTGGCCTTCGTTCCCTTTAATCTCTCATTTTCACACCTTACCCACCCATATCTCTTTGACAATAGACAATAGACAATAGGTGCAGGAGTAGGCCATTCGGCCCTTCGAGCCAGCACCGCCATTCAATGTGATCATGGCTGATCATCCCCAATCAGTACCCCGTTCCTGCCTTCTACCCATATCCCCTGACTCCACTATTTTTAAGAGCCCTATCTAGCTCTCTCTTGAAAGCATCCAGAGAACCTGCCTCCACCGCCCTCTGAGGCAGAGAATTCCACAGACTCACAACTCTCTGTGAGAAAAAAGTGTTTCCTCGTCTCCATTCTAAATGGCTTACTCCTTATTCTTAAACTTGACTCCCTCTCCCCTGATTCTCAAACTGAAGAAGGGTCTTGACCTGAAACGTCACCCATTCCTTCCATCCAGAGATGCTGCCTGTCCCGCTGTGTTACTCCAGCATTTTCTGTCTATCTTTCATGTTTTCTTTGACTGTTTGTACTTCACTGGAATCAAACTTCTTGATTCCCCTCATCTGGGTAAAAAAACTCTGTGCATTTACCATTTCTATTACCCTCATGATCTTTGTAGTAACTGAAGAGATTTAATTTTGTGAATACCTACACAGTGTTTGGCAGGGCTCTGGGGAGTGTTGTAGAGCAGAGGAATTTTGGAGTGCAGGTAGATAGGGTGGTCAAAAAGGCTTTTGGTACATTGACCTTCAACTTCCAAAGTATTGAGTATAGAAGTTGGGAGGTCATGTTGCATTATTTAAGACGTTGGTGAGGCCGCATTTAGAGTAATGTGTTCAGTTCTGGGTACCATGTATGGGAAAGATGTTATCAAGCTGGAAAGGGTACAGAGAAGATTTAGGAGAATTTTTCCAGGACTTGTTGGTCTGAGCAATAGGGAGAGGTTGAGTAGACTGGGACACTATTCCTTGGAGCGCAGGAGGATGAGGGGTGATCTTATGGAGCTGTATAAAATGATGAAGGGAATAGATCAGGTAGATGCACAGAGTCTCTTGTCCAGAGTAGGGGAATCGAGGACCAGAAAACATTGATTTAAGGTGAAGGGAAAAGATTTAATAGGAATCTGAGGGGTCACTTTTTCACACAAAGGTTGGTGTGTGTATGGAACAAGCTGTTGGAGGAGATAATTGAGGCAGGGACGTTCCCAACATTTAAGAAACAATTGGACAGGTACGTGGATAGGATAGGTTTGGAGGGATATGGGCCAAATGCTGGCAGGTGGGATTAGTGTAGTTGGGACATGTTGGCTAGTCTGGGCAAGTTGGGCTGAAGGGCCTGTTTCAACTCTGTATGAATCGATGACTCTATGATCTTTGGTCTTACTCATTCTCTGAGCAATTCTTAAAAAAATGATTAGTGATTGTTATTTAGACAGAAGAGACTCCAGATGCTGATTTAGAGAAAAAGACACAAAGAGCTGAAGAAACTCAGCGGATCAGGCAGCATCTGTGGAGGACGTGAATAGGCAAAGTTTCGGGTCGGGTCTCTTCTACAGACCGATTGTAATAGAGGGGGGAAAGCTGGAAGAGAAGTGGAGGCGGTCAAAGCCAGGCAAGTATTAGATAGATATATGTGATGGGGGGTTAGAGTCATAGAGTGATACAATGTGGAAACAGGCCCTTCGGCCCAACTTACCCACACCGGCTAACATGCCCCAACTACACTAGTTCCACCTGCCTGTGTTTGGTCCATGTCCTTTCAAACCTGTCCTATCCATATGCCTGTCTAACTGATACTTAAATATTGGGATAGACTCAGCCTCAACTATCTCCTCTGGCAGCTTTTGCCAGACACCCACCACCCTTTGTGTGAAAAAGTTACCCCTCAGATTCCTATTAAATCTTTTCCCCTTCACCTTAAACCTATATCCTCTGGAAGGGTTGACCGGAAGATGGTTAGTCAAAGGCCAGAAATGACAGGACTGTGAAATAAAGAGACAAGGAGAGATGAAGCATGACATCTGAAAGCAGGGGTGGGGATTATCTGTGAAAGGGGATGGAGGGGGGGAAGTGGAGTGCTGGAATGTGGAAGAAATGGATGCACATCCAGTTGAGGCACAGGGAAGAGAGGAGAGTGAAAAAGGGGAGGAGGGTAGTGTTTGTTGGCACTGTTTACTCTGCCTTGGGGACAATCAATTTTTTGCCCCTCACTCTGGTCAACTTTTGCCAATTTACATTTTGTTCTCATTTACCCAATTTCTTCTAAACGTGACTCTTTCAAGCAGACAGGACAAGGTTTGCAATACTTTACATCTGGCCTGAAACAAATGTCTGCCCATTTTACACTCTTATGCCTGTTTAACTGTCTTCAATTATTTCATCTTTCCTTTTCAACATTGCAGCATTGCAGCATCAATCATGCTTATAATTCTTCCAACATATCTTGGGTTGTCCTCGTCATCATAGTTGGGTCTGTTTTCAAAGGTTAGGAAAATAATGCCAATCTTTGTTGTGTTGCATTATGTACTCCATATGCCCCAGTCTCCGTAAATCATTACCAGAATAGGTTTACAGCATGACAGAATGTGCTGTCAATGGTTTCTAGCCAAGCATACCAGAGATTTAACTCATTATCTAACGGTCAATGGCAGCTCAATTTCCCTTGGCAATGCACTGCTTGCTAATCAACACCTTCACTGTGCGGTTTGTCTATTCGCTGCCATTACTGCTTGGCACATATGCCACATAATTCCACTTTTCTAATTATTTGAATGAAGCAACAAGCTATGACTCCTTTCTTTCTGCTGTTGTTTTAAGTTGTCACTAAACTTGCTTTTGTTGCTTTTCTTAACCTTGGACCTCCAGGCTGTTAAAATATGATCATTCTTTTGGCAACTAGAAACACTCGACTGTTCCATACTGACAAGATTGATAGCCCAAGTAATGAAACAAACGGACTAAACTGGTCTTTCCAATATGGTTTACCAAACTGCAATTGGTTCATTATTAAAATAATGTCCAGCTGGTGTCTGGTTCCTTGTATCAAACAGGTAAGATTTGTTTATTGCCATTTATTGCGAATGGCTTCAAACTAAAATTATCATCCAATTTCTGCGCAATATCATTTACAAAGGTATATTTCACCTTGCAATTCATGAGAAGATTTATCATTGCGCCATAGGTCTTGGATCAATCTTTGCAAAAATATTTTTTCATTTCATGTTGCATATTGCATCATTTCAGCTCACATGGTCAGCTTCTTCTTCAGCCTCCCTGCATTTGTTTGCTTTGAAGACATGCTCATCCACTCAATATAGAAAATGAATGGTGCCTGACCAGCTAAGTTACTCCAGCATTTTGTGTCTATCTTTGGTATAAACAAGCATTTGCAGTTCCATTTTATTATACAGAAAATGAATGGTCCCGAGTTTGGTCTGAAATGCTAAGGCCATTTCATCTCATTCTTACTCAACTGTAACTCAGCTAACCTCAGCATATTTGATGTCAATGCTACTATTTCTTGCCATTGTGATGTCCTAAGCTTCACACATGTCAATACATGGGGCGACACAGTGACACAGAGGGTAGAGCTGCTTCATCACAGTGCCAGAGAACCAGGTTTGATCCTGACCTAAGGTGCTGTCTGTGCGGAGTCTGCACGTTCTCTTTACAACCACGTGGGTTTCTTCACACATTCCAAAGGTACACGTATCATGTAGATTAATTGGTCCCCGTAAATAGCCCTAGTAGTAGAAACTAAAGGGGGGGGGGGGGGGCATTGAAGAATAGAATAAAATAGAATAGAATGCCTTTTATTGGCATTCAGACAGACAAGGTTTGAACAAAATTTCATTCCTACAGTCATGACATTACAAAAAAAAACCCCAAGACACACACTTAACACAATGTACACAAATTTACACAATTTACAGTGAATCTCCAGCACCTCCTCACTGTGATGGAAGGCAAAAGTCTTATCTCTTCCCTCTGTTCTTCTCCAGCGGTCCAGCAATCCAACGGCAACGTCGAGGTGACTGGGGCTCACGATGTTAAAGCCCCCGGCGGGCAATGGTAAGTCCCGCTCCGAGTCATTTAAACCCCACGGGTTTCGGGTGGGAGCTCCGAAAAGCGGTCTCCCACCAGGGACCCGCGAACTCCCGATGTTCCTGTCCACTGGGCCTGCGGCCGGAGCCTCCGAAACTCCAAAGTCGGGTTGCAGCCGCCCGCCACCACAGCTCTCCCCATTCCGAAGTCGGCCCGCTCCGCGATGGCGAGTCCGCAGGCTCCACGACTGGAGGAGGCCCAATGACACCGGAGACCCGGTGGCTGCTGCCGGCTCCACGATGTTAGGCCCAATGACACCGGAGACCCGACAGGGAAAAAGTCGGGTCCCCGTACAGGGAAGAGATAAACGGTTTCTCCCCCCCCCCCACCCCGCCCACATATACACAGCTAAAAATAATAAAAATTAGAACCAAAAACATACATCTAACGGGACAATTAAAAAAAAAAGACAGACTGACTACAATCGAGCCGCCGCCATTAGGCGCCACCACTTTGCAGAGAGGAGGGAATGAATAAAGCATGTGATCACTGTAGAATTAGTGAAAGTGGGTGGTTGATAGTAGGTGGGATCAAGGGCTGAAGGGCCTGTTTCCGTGCTGTATCTTCTATGTGGCAGCATTAGGCAAACAAGATTCTGTGTCAGTCATTGCAGGAAAACGTTGTAAAACATTAGTTTTGTTGCTGCAGGTTCATCTAGAATTTGACAAGCTGAAGCAATCAATGACCATTCTCTTCATCAATTTGTAATGTTTTCAAATATATATTAAAACTTTGAAGATAAACATCCAAAAACATGCGTCAGCACCCTTAATCCGTTTAGATAGTGAAACTTTAAGATGGCAAACTGGGTTTCTGTGGCAATGTTACACCAAAAATAGAATGCCAACTGTTAAAGAGAGAAGACACTTCATGTGTTTGCCCTTGTAGTGGGGATGGAAGGAAGGAATGATGAAAGATAGCCCTGCTGAGACGGTCCTAATCCAAGAAAGTGTGGCTAATCAGTTCCTCCTAAACAAAGAAAACACCAACAAAAATAATTTTAACTGTCAAGAAAAACTCATTGGTGTGAAAACAGAACAAGGTAGGAATAGCCCAAAACTAAGAAGCTGGAAATACCACATTTTTAAAATAAGCTTGAATTCCCTTCAATTTTCCAATCCATTCCAACACCTCTATCGTTGTCCTACATTGTTCCAATGAAACCCAATGCAAGTTCAAAGAACAACACTTTATCTTCGACAATATTGAGTTCAGGTATTTAGAGGTATTGAGTTCATTTCCTATATTCATAGTTTTCTCTTTCCTTTTATTTTCTATCAGTAATACTAGCCCATCTCATTTGTCTTCTCCTATTTTCCAAGTCCCTGCTGATACTCATTAACGCATTCACCATCCTTTTACTCTGGGTTCCATCATCCCTTATGACATTTTATCTTCTCTGTCTTCAATCCTAACTGAAACTTTACCTTCCTTACCTCCTTCCCATCTCCGCCTTTCTTTACACCTTCTTTAACTTCTGAAATTTCCCAGTTGTGATGAAAGATTGTCAGGCTGAAATGTCCACTCCATGTGTCTCGCTCCATGGTTACTGTTCTATTTCTGATTACTTCAAACTGATGAAGAAAATTGAAGCAAGTCACCTGATGGATGCTATTATTGATATGTTTTTCACCAAGCACCTCTGACCAATCAGTTGGCATCAAACTGCTTCTCAGTTTACACTAAGGTCATATTCCCTGATGTGTGACAGATTATTTATCACAGGATGTGAAACAACCCTTCAATTCTGTCTCACGCATTCTGCTTTTATCTCCGGCCTTTGTTCCAACCATCTGCCTATTTACCCCCCCCCCCCCCCCAACTCCTTGTCTGTGTCTATCTGTTGCCCTCCATGCATTGTCCTGCCTCTTCCCTCTACCAGCTTTCTTCTCTCCCTTACAATCAGTCTGAAGAAGGTCTTGACCCGAAATGTCACTTATCCATATTCTAAAGTGATGCTGCCTGATCTGCTGAGTTACTCTATCACTTTGTGTCCATTTGTGCATTAACCAGCATCTGCAGTTCCTTATTTCTGCTACCTAATATTTATTAACAATGTATTCCCGATCTCCCAACCTACCTTGTTGAAACCATTGCACTTTTTTCTATATCTACTTTCTCTGTAGCTGCAACATTGAACTCTGCACTCTGGTTCCTTTCTCTTTCTGCACTACCTGTTGTACTTATGTATGGTGTGATTGTAATCATGTATGGATGATTTTCCCAAATAGCATGCAAAATAACGTACTTCATGGTGGCAACAAAAAACAATACCAATACCAAGTGGTAAATATACAGATACACACACATTATGAGGGGAAGAGAGAAATAAAATGGCAAAACTAGATAGATTCTTAATTAGTACAGGTATCAAAGATTATGGGGACAAGGTAGAATGGGGTTAGGAGGGAGAGATAGAACAGCCATGATTGAATGGTGCAGTACACTTGATGGGCCGAATGGCTTAACTCTACTTCTATCTCTTATGATCTTACGTTGTGACATGTGAAATTTGGCATGTTCCAAGGGCTCTGCAGATAACAATTGAAGAGCAGTCACTTTTATCATTCTTGGCAGTACAAAAACCAATGTGCATAAAGCAAAAGTGAACAACATATTTTTTTTATTAATTTGTTTTACAGATCTGGCTCCCACTGTTAATTCCTGTATTTATTGTCAAATCTTAATTGCTATTGAATCAGTGGTGGTGAGTGAGCGTCTTGTTTGTAATGAAAATACTCTGACATTGCTATTGGGAAGTTGGGCCAAAGGGCCTGTTTCTATGCTGTATGTCACTAAGAGAATTTTAGGACTTAGACTAGTGACTAATGAGAGAACAATGATGTTTTCCAAGTCAGAATGCTGTGTGACTTGGAGAGGAATATGCAGATGATGGTTTTCCCAAGTGCCTGAAGCCCTTTGGTCATAGTAACATTTAGTTTAGGTTAGTTTAGTTTAGAGATACAACATGGAAACAAGACCTTCGTTCCACCGAGTCTGTGCCATCCAACAATCCCTGTACACTAACACTATCCTATATATTAGGGGCAATTTATGATTTTTACCAAAGACAATGAACCTTCAAACTGTATGTCTTTGGAGTGGGAGGAAACCGGAGCTCCTGGAGAAAACGCATGCGGTCATGGGAAAAACATTCAAACTCCATACAGATAGCACCCGTGATCAGGATTGAACCTAGGTCTCTGGTTGGGCAGCAACTCTACCACTGTGCCACCGTGCCACCCTAACTGAAGTGCATCATGTGGGTGGTACAAACTACAAGCCTCTTGCCACTAGTGATGAGGGATTCAATTATTGGGGCAATAGATGGATTATGTGTCAAGGGTGTTACTTTGCCCTGAATATAGTGGAGTTCTGCACTGGTGTTGGAGCCTTACCACTCCAGCCAAGTGGGGAATACCCCATCATGCTGCAGATGCTGCATGACATGCAGATGGCAGAATAACCTTGGGGTATGAGGAGCTCCGTCATTCCCTACAAGGATCTCAGCCTTGCCCTGGTCTTTCAGTTGTGCAATTCATGTTGAGCTTCTAGTCAATATTGTCTCCAAGTATGTGGAAAGTAGCAGACTCGGCAAGGATGTTTCCAAAAACACAGGACAAGATCCAAAATCCAAAGTGCCAAATATCAACTTACTCTCGATGGTGATGGGAGTCTTCTGCACTCACCTATGCTCCTCCGATGTCGAGAAAGGCTAGGCAAACACGTCATTGGGGTTATCAAGTGGGCACCTACTTTCATCGACATTTCGCTGATTGAACCCACGACGTCTCCAGTAGGCTCAGCGGTGCATTCTGGCGTCCCAGAACCACCCCCCTCTGCATCTGTCTAGTCGGTTATCTGGGAGACCAAATGGGGTCTTTCCTCTTCAGCCAAAGCCACTGGCTACTCCGCTCTGCCACCCGTGATGTTTCTTTGATGGCCTGGCGTAGGGCTAGTCCGCTGATCCCCAGGTCCTTCATCAGTCTTAAGGTAGACGTTGCCACGAATCCTGGACATCCAACTTCTACCGGGCAGATCTTAGCTCTCCAGCCTCACTGTTCTGCCTCGGCTGCAAGCTCTGTACACTGCAGTTTCTGTCTTTTGAAGGCTTTCTGCACAGCATCCTCCCAAGGGACTGTGAGCTCCACAAAATACACCATGCGCTGAGAGTTCGACCAGAGGACAAGATCAGGCCTCAAGTTGGTGATGGCTATCTGTGATGGAACTGTTAGTCGTTGGTCCACATCCACCAGCAACTGCCAACCCTGGGCTGCCTCCAGCTGTCCAAACCTGGTCCTTGGTGGAATTTTCCTTTGTCTTTGTTTCCACCCCCCCCCACCAAACAAATTAAAATGGCTTAACAGAGTTGGTTGTTCTGGGCGGCAGGGCATTGTTGGTTGTCCTCCTGCTTTCCAGAGTCGCTGCCAGGAATTTGAGCACTTGATTATGTCTCCAGGTGTACCGTCCTTGGGAGAGGCTTACTTTACACCTAGTGAGGATGTGCCTAAGTGTGGCTGGTGTTGAACACAGGGGGCATGATGGGTCTTTGCCCAACCATTGGTTGAGATTTTTTGGGCTAGGAAGGACATCATAGGTTGCCCGAATGAAGAAACTTATCCTGCACGCCTCCATCTCCCACATGTCTTTCCAGCTGATCTTCCTCTTTTCCACACTCTCTCATCTCATCCACTGGCCCTGTTTAGCTTGCGACACAGCCTTGGCACACCTACTCGACTCCTCCTGTCGGCGGACTTCGGCTGCAACCAACTTCCGGCGGTTCAGTGATGATGCCTTATTCCAGCAAGTTCGCTTTCCATCAAGCCCTAAGCCACTTATTCCGTGTTACATTAGCCCTATCATGTTGCCTTGGTGGAGAGCAGATTTTGCCTGCTGTGTCACATTCTTAGCCATCCACTTCTTTCCTGTTGCCAGGGTTGGAGCAGCAGCTCGGATGACAGTGTCCCTTGATTCTGCCAGAGTTACCTCTAGTCTGACTTTAGTGCACCTGAACTCCTCTGTGAGGCTAGAGAGAGGTAGCTGGAGTACCCCCTGACCGTACAGGCCTACGCTACTCAGGCACTGTGGAACACCTAACCACTTTCTCACGAAAGAGCTGATTGCTCTTTCTATCTTCTCGACTCTTGTGAGTGTGATGTCATACATGGTTAGTGGCCATATAAGGCGAGATAATAACCCAAACTGCAGGCACCAGATTTTCAGCTTTCCAGGCAGCATGGATCAGTCAATGTTCACCAGACCTTTGATGACTTCTTGCCGAAACTCATTAGCCTGATCAGTGTCCTTCAGTTTAGAGTTATACCATCTTCCCAGACATTTAATTGGCTTCTCTGACACAGTTGGGATAGGTTCTTGATCAAGGAAGAACCTTTGATCTGTCAGTTTGCCTTTGATTATAGAAATGCTTCTTGATTTGGATGGCAAAGAAAATACTGTTGAACTCCAGAGTACAGTTGTTAGAGCTGACTTTAGGTTAGTTTAGAGATACAGCGTGGAAACAGGTCCTTCAGCCCATCAAGTCTGCACTGACCAGCGATCCCCGCACACTAATGCCATCCTACATGCACTATGAACAATTTATATTTGCTGAGCCAATTAACCTACAAACCCGTACATCTTTGGAGTGTGGGAGGAAACTGGAGATCCCTGAGAAAACCCATGCAGGTCACGGGCAGAACGTACAACCTCCGTAGTGACAGACCCCGTAGTCAGGATTGAACCTGGGTCTGGTGCTGTAAGGCAGCAACTCTACCACTGCGCCACCATGCACCATTCACTTAATGGAAAACGTCCAGAACTGGCACTTCCGTGGTGTGAACATTACATGTCTCTTCTCAGCCCAAACCTGGTTGCTGCCTGGGTCTTGCTACATGTGAGGCCCCATAACAGAAACGTCCATGTTGCGGGGCTGGAAACTGGAAGTATCCTGCGCTAATTCTGCTACCACCATCATCTATTGCAACAAGTGATGGCTCCCACTGATTGTCACCGGAAGCTAGCGTCCTTTACAGGACGGACGATGACAGCGATGTCAACATTTGAAATATGGAAGATGGACACGACAGAAGAGGAAGCTACATGCGAGCAGCGACATTTTGTTGGTGAAACTGAATGTTGTCCATTCAATAGCAACAGGTAGTTGGTGAGCAAGTTCCACGGCAGCATTGTAAACAGTGCGTTTGATAACTTTGCTGATGGTTCAATTGTACTGACTGAACAGCCATTGGCAAGATTGGATTTTCTCTTTTTTTAAATAATACAACATACCTGAGCAGTTTCCACATTGTTGGGTAACTGCCAGAGTAGAACCCTCCTGGAACCTTTAAGCAAATGTGCATTTAATTCTGCAATACATTTTTTTAATTTAGTTTTTAGTCTTTAGAGATACAGTGTGGAGACTGGCCCTTCGGCCCATTGAGACTGCGCTAACTAACTACCAGTTCTATCCTACACACCAGCGTCAATTTACAATAGCCAATTAATCTAGAAACCTGTACGTCTTTGGAGTGTGGGAGGAAACCGGAGAAAGCCCATGCAGGTCACAGGGAGAATGTGCAACCTCCGTACATACAGCACCCATAGCCAGGAACAAACCCAGGTCTCCACTTAGGAGACCTAAACAGCAACCTCTGGTGACCTTGCCCGCCACCCAAAAAAAAAATCAAGGTTGACGTGACCTGTAACCTCCTACCATCTCCCACGCATATGTTGAAAACCTTCCTCGACTATGAAGAAACCCGGCTTCGACTAGACCTGCGACAAAAAAAATATCTATTTTTCAAACGGCAACCTATTTTTAGTCGAGGCCGGTTTTAAACATGATTAAAAAATAGCCGCAACCTAGATGAAGCCTCGACCACGCGGAAACCACTTTCGACCATTAGGGAGACCTAATGACCTCATGGAAATGACCGGTGACCTCATGGAAACCTTGGGTGGCGGGCAAGGTCACCAGAGTTTGCTGTTTAGGTCTCCTAAGTGGGACAGGGGCCTTAAGTCACCTGTCCCACTTAGGAGACCTAAACAGCAACCAGTTTTTCCTTTGCACCACTGTGCCGCTCCTAGTTCTTCAGCACTACAATGAGAAGTTCTCTGGGATTCACATTGCCAATTCTTTCAGGGCTCTAAAAAATATATATTATATGGATTAAATCAGATTTGCTGAAGTCTGCATTTTGTGATGAACAGCCCTCAGGAGGAAACCAAGGTAATCAAATCAACGTTAAGAGTGCTTCATCCTTGTCCATAGCAGTCACAGGCTGGACTGTGCTATCCTGCAGCTTCTTCTCACTTTACCTCTTTAATTGTCAACCAACTTTTGTGGTTAGATATGGCAGGACTGCAGACCTTTGAACTGATTAATCAGTTATGAAATTGCTACCCTTTGGCCACTGTGCGCTGTTTTTGCTGTCTGCTGAACACATATAGTCTTCTGTTGCAGCTTCACCTGTTTGACACTTCATGTTTAGGTATGTCTGGGATGCTCCCTGTACTTCATGCACCCTTCCATGAATCAGTGTTCATTTCTGAGCTCGATAGTAATGGCAGGGATATGCCAAGTTATTAGAAATGGATTATCGTTCCTGCTCCTTCTCATAGCCCACAGTTCCGTACAGTTGCCCAGTTTGTGAGTTACCAGATCTGTAATTGAGTTTATCCCATTGAGCAAAGTTGCCGTGCCACACAACACAAAGTAGGGTATGGAGTCAGGACTATACCCAACAAGTTTTATGTGGTTAGACACAAAAAGCTGGAGTAACTCAGCGGGTCAGACATAATCTCTGGAGAAAAGGAATAGGTGACGTTTTGGCTCGAGACCCTTCTTCAGACTGAGCCCTTTTCTCCAGAGATGCTGTCTGACCTGCAAAGTTACTCCAGCTTTTTGTTTCTATCGTCAGTTTAAACCAGCATCTGCAATTGCTTCCTGTACAACCTCTGTGTGGTGATCACTTCTATGCTATCCAGCACCTTGTGTCTGTCTTTGGTTTAAACCAGCTTCTGTCGTTCCTTGGTTCTACTGCTTCCTCCTGTAGACCACAGTATCATGCCTACTGGTGAACAGGTCCTGTCAATGGATCAGTACACGCCCAGAGAATGTGATAGAGCAGGCTGGCACATTTGTGCAGAAGCAAGGATTAAGTGAGGACAGCTGAGGGAGGCACAGAGGCACAGCTGGTAGAACTGCTGCCTTACTGCACATGGGTGCTGACTGTGTGGAGTTTACATGTTCTTCCTATGATCATATGGATTTCTCCAGGTGCTCCAGTTTTCACACACATCCCAAAGATATGCGGGTTTGTAGGTTAATTCGGCTGTAATTTGCCCCAGTAGGGATTGGACACAAAAGTGGGTGAACAGAGAACTAGTGTGAATGATAGTCAATGTGGACTCAGTGGGCCTGTTTCCCTGCTGTATCTCTAAACTAAACTAAACAGTTATATCAGGCTGTTGCATAACTAGATTGTAGGACACAAAATGCTGGAAGAACTCAGCGGGTTCCCTTCGATCCATGGAAGGAAGCAGAGGGTGATGGTGGAAGGTTGCTTCTCAGACTGGAGGCCTGTGACTAGTGGTGTGCCTCGGGTTCGGTGCTGGGCCCGTTACTGTTTGTCATCTACATCAATATCCGAGGATGAGAACATACAGGGCAAGATTAGCAAGTAAGCTGATGATATAAAACTTAATGGTTTTTCGGATAGTGAAGATGGTTGTGAAAGATTGCAGCAGGATCTGGATCGATTGGCCAGGTGGGCGGAGGAATGGTTGATGGAATTTAATATAGAAAGGTGTGAGGTGTTGCATTTTGGATTGTCAAACAAGGACAGTAAATGGTTGGGTAGTGTTGTAGAGCAGAGGGATCTAAGAGTACAGGTGCATGGTTCCTTGAAGGTCGAGTCACAGGTAGATAAGGTGGTCTAAAAGGCACTTTGGCCTTCATCTGTCATATTGAGTTTGGTCGTTGGGAGGTCATTTTGCAGTTGTCTAAGACGTTGGTGAAACCGCATTTAGAATATTATATTCAGTTCTAGGCACCATGTTATAGGATAGATATTGTCAAGATTCAAAGGGTTCAGAAAAGATTTACGAGGATGTTGCCAGGACTAGAGGGTGTGAGCTATACAGAGAGGTTGAGTAGGCTGGGTCTCCATTCCATGGAATGCAGGCGGAAGAGGGGATATCTTATAGAGGTGTACAAATTCAAGAGAGGAATAGATCTGGTAGATGCACAGAGTCCTTTGCCCAGAGTAGGGGAATCGAGGACCAGAGGACATAGGTTCAAGGGGAAGGAGGAAAGATTTAATAGGAATCCAAGCGGTAACTTTTTCACACAAAGGGTGGTGGGTGTATGGAGCAAGCTGCCAGAGGACGTAGTTGAGGCTGTTACTATCCCATCGTTGAAGAAACAATTAGACAGGTATGTGGATAGGACAGGTTTGGAGGGATATTGACCAAGCGCAGGCAAGTGGGACATTGTTGGCCGGTGTTGGTGAGTTGGGCGGAAGGGCCTGTTTCACACTGTATCACTCTATGACCCGAAACATTACTCATTCCTTCTCTCCAGAGATGCTGCCTGTCCTGCTGAGTTCTTCCAGCATTTTGTGTCTATCTTTGGTTTAAGCCAGCATCCTATAGATATATTGTAGGACATCTCTGCCATCCTAAACGCCAATGCTTTGAAACTCATAAGGACTGGAAGGTGGAGATACATGTGGGCATCCATTTCCTGCCACTGATGGAATTTTCTCGATGATTCCTAGGGTCCAATGCTCCTGCTAGTCTTTCCACCACCTTGCGGGTGGATCGCTGCTCGGCACGGATTCAGTGGGCCGAAGGGCCTGTTTTCACGCTGTCTCTAAACTAGACTTGTGCATGCCCTATCTCCGAGCATTTGCTATTCCGCATATAATCAGCAACAATGTAATGACTAAAATTCACGCTTCAAAGAATGACTGTAATATTCTTCCATCAGTCACAAAGCTTTTCAATGAGCACTGTCTGGGATGCGTTGTGCATTTTGTAACACATTTCAGTGAGAGTGTTCTCCAACCGCTCTTTAAGCCGATGTGCACAGGTCAACTTATTTATTTATTATAGTTTATATCTCAACGGAAACGGAAATCACTTGAATGTTGGGAATTAAGTTGCAAATTTCACCTATCGGCTGCCTACGTTGTCTATTGGCTGCATTAAATCTTGGCAATCTCTGTCAAACTTCTGCAGGTTATTCACAAAATTGTAATTCTGTCTTCGATCAGCATCACTAGCGAGCAGTAAAAGTATGAGGCTGGAAATTACTTTCTGTGATATTATTGCACAAATGTTCATCTGGCTGGCATAGTGTTCCTCCATCTGCTTTTTGGCCTGGGAAGCAAAACTGTTTTCCAACTTCGAGACTTGCACAAAAGAATTTGTGTAATGTTATTCCTTTTCTTTACTGCCAGGCTGCGGTGTGCATAATGTTTGACATTTAATCGAGTGCAAAGAATGTGTTATACTCTAACTGAAAGCAGTCATCTTCTGCAGAATACAGTTATAATATTTCCCTCAGTAATTCTCAAATCAAAGACTTGTACTTAAGAGGTTAAATGTTAATGCCTCTAATCTAATTTGAATTTCAAAGTCTCATGTGTGAGGTATATTGTCAGCCTTGCTGCAAGAAACTACTCTGACAGTTTCTGTTTTTACTGGAAAACTCACTCAGCTAGGTTTCTGAAAGCTTTCTGTCTGAGATCAAAGCAACATTTTCTGGTGAAGATCCGTGAGAGACTGGGAGCATTTGAGACAGTACTGCAAAGGAAGCTGATCGTGTATCAAAGGCACAGACAGAGAGCATCTGCTGGATTTTAACCATCACCTAAAGTCTTGCACTTTGCCAGCCAGCATTGCTTGTTCACTGGACGGCCGAAAACACCGTCACAAGGGACAATGTGAATTTCTCACGTGCAGAGTTAACCATTAATGTCCAGGGCGTTCAACGTGCAGATTGTGCACAGGCGTAACTTGCCAATATTCTGCATACCAGCATTGTCAAATGAACAATGTAATTATGTGCACTTGAATCTGCCTTGCATAATATTCACCAACCAATGGTTAGTTTAGTTTAGAGATACAGCCCCCTCGGCCCACCGAGTCCACATTGACCAACGATCCCCGCTCATTAACACTACCCTACACATCCTAGGGACAATTAACATGTAAACCAAGCCAATTTACCGACAAACATGTACATCTTTGGAGAGTGGGAAGAAACCGAAGATTTCGGAGAAAACCTAAGCGGTCACGGGGAGAATGTACAAACTCCGTACAGACAAGCACTCGTGGTCAGGATTGAACCCGGGTCTCTGGCGCCGCAAGAGCTTCAAGGCAACATCTCTACCGCTGCGCCACCGTGCTGCCTAAAGTAATACAATGGTTACTGCACCTTGTGAATAATCACTCCTGTTTAGACATGAGGGAAACATAATTTAAAAGACCTATCAAAATACACACAGGTTAGGTTGAACCGTATGAGAGATTTATGACGCAGCAGAGATTCAGAATAAGCACCCACTTAACAAAACTCTGTTGCAACTAAAATGCTGTAATGAATAACATTCCAAAACATGCACACTCAATGGCAGAAGAATCATTTCCTTGTGTTCAGTATTTACGGGAAGCCTGTGATTTGTGGGATTTCACCATTACCATGGAAACATCTTGCACAGTTGCACACTTGGACAAGATGAAGTATGGTTGCAAGAGAGCGTATTTCTCCATTTTGTTTTCATTTACTTAAAAGCATTAAAATCTGATTAACCAATCTCTGTAATCAAGAGTAGTGCCTCAGTGTACAGTCTTGTGAAGTGAAGAGGAAAAAGGCTGGAACCAACAGTAGCACACAGCCAATAATAACTCCAACCACCATTATTTTTCCACCTGTTTTCATTCAAAGTGCCTAGTAAAATTCAGACACCTGTTTTGTCCACTTATCAGAGCATAATTAAGAGACTGCAGGGGTAATTTAGATATTGGACAAGAAAATAAAAAGCCGCTTTTGATTTAACCCATTGAATGCAAAACAAAAACAAAATCCAGAGAGATGCATAATGCACATTGCATCTATTTTACACAGCAGCTCAAAATTAACATTTCCCCCACTGGTCTTCAGATCACAACATTGTTTGGATTATGTGGACCTCTTCTTCACATGATATACTTTGCAGTTTCGTTCAATAACTAATGAATACAATTTTGATTTAATAAATGTGGGATTTTGTTGGGGGAACAGAGTATCTCAGAGCTTTCATGCTTCAATGGGAGTTACAGACGTACAGTCAAAAGAATGGCTGGACACACTCATTGAGAACAGCTGCAAGGGTGATACGCAGTGAAGCACCAGTTCAAACAAAGTAATTGCTTTGCAAACAGCAAATACGAAACCATATGAATTTTAAATAAAATGCAGGAACCTTTATTTAATGAGCTTGTAACAGTTGGAGGCAATTCCACTTGTTACCTTATTATGAAACCCCCAAATACTTTAATCACACACACTTGGTTAGATAGACTAGCTACATTTTACAAATCAACTAATTTCCTATACTGTTTAAATGCTTATACAATAAAGGTATTTTGAAAAGTGATTTTCTTGTAGTTTTCTTTTATATTTGAAGTATTCTATATTTATATTTCAGTCATATTAACTCACGCACCAAGGAACTAACTATTTCCTTGTTCAGTTTAGAGAAACAGCATGGAAAGAGGCCCCTTGCCCCACTGAATCCACTAGTTCTATGTTATCCCCCTTTTGCACCCTGTCCCCACACATGAATAGCAATTTTACAGAAGCCAATTAAACTATAAACCCACATGACTTTGGCATGTGGGACAAAACTGGAGCATCCAGAGGAAAATGATACAGTCACAGGGAGAACATGCAACCTACACGCAGAGAGCATCTAAGGACAGTTTTATACCTGGGTCTCTGGTACTGGTAGGCAGCAGCTCTACCAGATGCACCATTGTCCCGCTGAAATAAAGCAAGATTTGATTTCAGACCTGTGGAGTACAATGGTGCAACGGTAGAGTTGCTGCCTTATGGGCCTGTCTCACTTAGACGATGTTTTCGGCGAATGCTGGCGACTGTCACAGTCGTAGCAGGTCGCCAAAAAACCCCCCTACGACAATGTCTATGACAATGTGTAGAAACAATCCACCACCTAGTCGACGTCAAGCTACGGCAAGCTATCGACAACCGGCGACCCATTAAGACGTCCACCTACGACCACACCCACGACAACCTACGTCAACCCACGACAAGCTACGACAAGATACGACCCTGTTGGCGACAACTGAAGACAGCTGAAGACAATTCAGTCGCCAGTACCTGTCAATAGACAATGGGTGCAGGAGTAGACCATTCAGCCCTTCGAGCCAGCACCGCCTTCAATGCGATCATGGCTGATCATCCCCAATCAGTACCCCGCTCCTGCCTTCTCCCCATATCCTCAGACTCCGCTATCTTTAAGAGCCCTATCTAGCTCTCTCTTGAAAATACCAGAGAACCTGCCTCCACCACCCTCTGAGGCATAGAATTCCATAGACTCACAACTCTGTGAGAAAAAGTGTTTCCTCGTCTCCGTTCTAAATGGCTTACCCCTTATTTTTAAATTGTGTCCCCTGGTTCTGGACTCTCCCAACATCGGGAACATGTTTCCTGCCTCTAGCGTGTCCAAACCCTTAATAAACATATATGTTTGAATAAGATCCCCTCTCCTCCTTTTAAACTCCAGAGTGTACAATATTCACTATTGTACACATTGCCTATATACAATTATATTCTCTCAGCATATGACGGTCCCGCCGTCCCGGAAATTAACCTTGTAAACCTACGCTGCGCTCCCTCAATAGCAAGAATGTTCTTCCTCAAATTAGGGGACCAAAACTGCACACAATACTCCAGGTGTGGTTTCACTAGGGCCCTGTACTATTGCAGAAGGACCTCTTTGCTCCTATACTCAACTCCTCTTGTTATGAAGGCCAAGATGCCATTTGCTTTCTTCACTGCCTGCTGTACCTGCATGCTTACTTTGATTGACCGATGTACAAGGACCCCCAGATCCCGTTGTACTTCCCCTTTTCCTAACGACACCATTTAGATAATAATCTGCCTTCCTGTTTTTGCTACCAAAGTGGATAACCTGAAGGGTCTCTGAGGCATAGAATTCAGGAGGGATAGACGAAAAGGAAAAGGAGGTGGGGTAGCGTTGCTGGTGAGAGAGGAGATTAATGCAATAGAAAGGAAGGACATTAGCGTGGAGGATGTGGAATCGATATGGGTAGAGCTGCGAAACTCTAAGGGGCAGAAAACGCTAGTGGGAGCTGTGTACAGGCCACCTAACAGTAGTATTGGAGTTGGGGATGGCATCAAACAGGAAATTAGAAATGCGTGCAACAAGGGTAACACAGTTATAATGGGTGACTTTAATCTGCATGTAGATTGGGTGAATCAAATTGGCAGGGGTGCTGAGAAAGAGGATTTCCTGGAATGTATGCGGGATAGTTTTCTCAACCAACATGTGGAGGAACCAACGAGAGAGCAGGCTATTCTAGACTTGGTATTGAGTAATGAGGAAGGGTTAGTTAGCAGTCTTGTTGTGCGTGGCCCCTTGGGCAAGAGTGACCATAATATGGTTGAGTTCTTCATTAGGCTGGAGAGTAACAAAATTAAGTCAGAAACAAGGGTTCTGAACTTGAACAAAGGTAACTTTGAAGGTATGAGATGTGAATTGGCCAAGATAGACTGGCAGGTGATTCTTAAAGGGTTGACAGTGGATGTGCAATGGAAGGTATTTAAAGACTGCATGGATGAAGTACAAAAGTTGTTCATACCAGTTTGGCAAAAGAATAAATCGGGGAAGGTGGTGCATCCATGGATAACAAGGGAAATCAGGGATAGTATAAAAACAAAAGATGAGGCATACAAATTTGCCAGAAAAAGCAGCCTACCGGAGGACTGGGAGAAATTCAGAATCCAGCAGAGGAGGACAAAGGGCTTAATTAGGAAAGGGAAAATAGATTATGAAAGGAAACTGGCAGGGAACATAAAAACTGACTGCAAAAGTCTTTATAGATATGTGAAGAGAAAGAGACCAGTTAAAACAAATGTTGGTCCCTTGCCGTCAGAAACAGGTGAATTGATCATGGGGAACAAGGACATGGCATTGAGTAATTGAATAACTACTTTGGTTCTGTCTTCACTAAGGAAGACATAAATAATCTGCCGGAAATAGCAGTGGAACGGGGGGCAAATAAGATGGAGGAACTGAGTGAAATCCAGGTTAGCCGGGAGGTGGTGTTGGGTAAATTGAACGGATTGAAGGCCGATAAATCCCCAGGGCCAGATAGTCTGCATCCCAGAGTACTCAAGGAGGTAGCCACAGAAATAGTGGATGCATTAGTGATAATTTTTCAAAATTCCTTAGATTCTGGAGTAGTTCCTGAGGATTGGAGGGTAGCTAATGTAACCCCACTTTTTAAAAAAGGAGGGAGAGAGAAAGCGCGGAATTACAGACCAGTTAGTCTAACATCGGTAGTGGGGAAACTGCTAGAGTCAGTTATTAAAGATGGGATAGCAGCGCATTTGTAAAGTGGTGAAATCATTGGACAAAGTCAGCATGGATTTACGAAAGGAAAATCATGTCTGACAAAACTGATAGAATATCCACTTTGGTGGCAAAAACATGAGGGTAGACTATTATCTGAATGGTGGCAGATTAGGAAAGGGGGAGATGCAACGAGACCTGGGTGTCATGGTACACCAGTCATTGAAAGTAGGCATGCAGGTGCAGCAGGCAGTGAAGAAAGCAAATGGTATGTTAGCATTCATAGCGAAAGGATTTGAGTTTAGGAGCAGGGAGGTTCTACTGCAGTTGTACAGGGATTTGGTGAGGCCACACCTGGAGTATTGCGTACAGTTTTGGTCTCCAAATCTGAGGAAAGACATCCTTGCCATAGAGGGGGTACAGAAAAGATTCACCAGACTGATTCCTGGGATGTCAGGACTTTCATATGAGGAAAGATTGGATAGACTCGGCTTGTACTCGCTGGAATTTAGAAGATTGAGGGGGGATCTTATAGAAACTTACAAAATTCTTAAGGGGTTGGACAAGCTAGATGCTGGAAGATTGTTCTCGATGTTGGGGGAGTCCAGAACAAGGGGTCACAGTCTAAGGATAAGGGGGAATTCCTTTAGGACCGAAATGAGGAAAACATTCTTTACACAGAGAGTGGTGAGTCTCTGGAATTCTCTGCCACAGAAGGTAGTTGAGGCCAGTTCATTGGCTATATTTAAGAGGGCGTTAGATGTGGCACTTGTGGCTAAAGGGATCAGGGGGTATGGAGAGAAGGCAGGTACGGGATACTGAGTTGGATGATCAGCCATGATCACATTGAATGGCGGTGCAGGCTCGAAGGGCCGAATGGCCTACTCCTGCACCTATTTTCTATGTTCTATGTTTCTATGTCTCGACTCGAAATGTTGCCTATTTCCTTCGATGCATAGATGCTGCCTCACCCACTGAGTTTCTCCAGCATTTTTACCTACTTGGATAACCTCACATTTATCCACATTAAACTTCATCTGCCATGCATCTGCCCACTCACCCAACCTATCCAAGTCACCCTGCATTCTCATAGCATCCTCCTCACAGTCCACACTGCCACGCAGCTTTGTGTCATCTGCAAATTTGCTAAAGTTACTTTGAATCCATTCATCTAAATCATTGATGTATATTGTAAATAGCTGTGGTCCCAGCACCGAGCCTTGCGGTACCCCACTAAGCCTGCCATTCTGAAAGGGACCCGTTAATCCCTACTCTTTGTTTCCTGTCTGCCAATCACTTTTCTATCCATGTCAGCACTCTACCCCCAATACCTTGTGCCCTAATGTTGCCCACTAATCTCCTATGTGAGACCGGTTGACGTAGGTAGTCGCCGATGGAATTCACCAAAGTCAGCACCGGCGACAACGTGCATCATCCTGGCAACACCCTACATCATCCTAGCGATAACCTATGACAAACCAACTGTCGCCGAAAAGTTTTGAACATTCCAAAATCCAGTGACAACTAGAAAAACGCTACGATTCTTTGGGCAACTGAGGAGATTAACTCACGACCATACAGGCGACACCCCTGCAACCATGTGGTGACAGCCTAGTCGCCTGTAGTCACCTAAAAAATTGCCTAAGTTGGACAGGGGCTTTATAGTGCCATATACCCAGGTTCAATCCCGACTACAGGTGCTAGCTGAAAAGAGTTTGTACGTTCTCCCCGTGACCTGCTTGGGTTTTCTCCCGGTGCTCCGGTTTCCTCCCACACTCCAAAGATGTACAGGTTTGTTGGTTAATTGGCTAGGTAAAATTATAAAATCGCCCCTTGTGTTTAGGGTAGTGTTAATGTGCGGGGATCGCTGGTCGGCACACATTGGGTGGGCCGAAGGGCCTGTTTCCATGCTGTACCTCTAAACGTTTGAAATATCATTGATAATTGTGCTGGGTTTCATTTCTTATTACACTCTTTTCTGAAATATTCTCACCTTCCATAGCCTTGTAAGTCATAGCAAGTCTCAGTGGCAAAAGGGTGCAGCTTTGCTGCAGAATTGCTGCCTTACAGCACCAGGCACTGAGATTTGATCCTGACTACGGGTGCTGTCTGTACAGAGTTTGTACGTTCACCCATGACCTGTGTGGGTGCTCCTGTTTCCTCCCACACTCCAAAGACATACAGGTTAGTAGGTTAAGTGGTTTTGATAAAGATTGTAAATTGTCCCTAATATGTAAGACAGTGATAGTGTGTGGGGATCGTTGGTCGGCATGGGCCCGATGGGCCGAAGGTCCTGCTTCCACACTGTACAGTATCTCTAAACCAAGCTAAACTAAGGTGTTCAGGTGTACATCCAGGCACCTTTAAAATGAGCCAAAGATTTCTGCCTCTGCTACCCTTTCATGTGGTGAGATCAAACCCCGACCACCCAGAAGGTGAAACACAATCCCTAACCTCCCCTCCAAATTGATAAGTTGGTTAACTATTTATCTATATTAGATTTTTGTTCATGCAATTCAAATCCATTTAACATTGCACCACTGTACTTGGTTACTTCCAAGATATGTTTTCTTGGGACAAACTTACTAGTTTATTTTTAATGTGATTATTCTTGATCTGTGGATAAAGCTCGTGAGCTTTCTTCGCCAACTATATTGAATTTCTGACTTCACAAAATCCGAGCAACTATTTGGTTTAGTGGATAGACTTTTCATTTATTAAGTTCTATTATATTTTGTTGTGCCCCATTTCATGCAATTTGATTTCAGTATTTCCTATATTATAAGAAGAATTACACTTCTTCTTCTTCTGTCGTGTGTCTTTTGGACTTGCAGCTCCGTTGAGGTGAGCCAGGCCAACGTGTTATCGTCCAGGTCAATCAGACCTCGTTCACCATTCGGTGGCCGGTGTTTGGGGCAACTGGTGACGATGTGCTCCACTGTCTGTGTTGGGTCCCCACACTCACAGGAGGCGCTGTCCACGAGGCCCCACCTCTTCATCGCCAATCCATAGCGTCCGATGCCTGTCCTCAAGCGGTTGAGGGTTGTCCACTGCTTTCGGGGCAGGTCCTGGCCAGGGACGTCCATGGGGTCATTGAAGTACTGGTGTAGCCTAGATGGTTCCGCTGACTTACACTGAATCTACACAGAATTACACTGAGAAGGTAAATACATTTAGGAAGTATTTCATTGTATGTCATGCATGTTGGACTACCTTGAGATTAGGAAAAGTGTTGTAGAAATGTGAGTTCCTCATTACAATTAAAACAAGTGCATTACATTTAAGTTTTAGTGTTAACTATACAAAAACATTAATTGCATAGAAGAACATGTTGTTGCATATAATGGTTGGCTTAAAATGTTTCAATAATAGAAAAATACGTAATGAAAAGTGCATGGAGCCAAAGATATCAAGAATACTTTGAAACAAAGTGTGTTTTATGCAGCTACTGCACGTTTTACATTCTGGCAAGGTCAGATGGACTGGGAATGAAGAAGTCAATCACAAAGTAAACACATTGGCTTGATTTTGTGAGGCAATGTTGGCAGATCTGCCCTGAACTGAATCTGGTCATTTCACCTCATAATTGCCTCCAAGGTCTGGATTCGCCGGGTCAGAAACAATTATGAAACAGACTCAACTCCATGCCAGTTTCATGTACATGCATACAAATTGCAGCAGTTTTAACTTGCTGCCAGCTCTTCTCAACCATTTGCCCAACTTGGACTCTCTCCAGAGTCTGAAGATTTTCCTGAAGTCCCCACAGAATATATGCTGAGGAAGACATGAATAACTGTGCCAGAGTGAAATTGTGGCTAAGATAAGTATTATGATATTTATTTAAATTTTTGAATTGATAGACCTCAATAGCACATTTTAAGAGTTTTTGTTCATATTTCTTCTTTAGAACTTTTTAAGTTTAAATTTTTCTCTAACTGAGTTTTAATCATGTTAAAGCATTTTTTAATGTTCCTGTATATTAGGGTCATTTGTGACATACAAATTTATGCAGCAGTGAGTATAGAGGTGGGAGGTCACGTTACAGTTATAATATGTTAGTGAGGCCACATTTAGAGCATTGTGTTCAGTTTTGGTCACGAGAATATGGGAAAGATGTTGTCAAGCTGGAAAGGGTTCATAGAGGATTTACCAGGATGTTGCCAGGACTCGAGGGACTGAGCGATAGGGAGAGGCTGAGCAGGCTAGGGCTTTATTCTTTCGAGCACAGAAGGATGAGGGGTGATCTTGTAAAGGTGTACAAAATCTTGGGAGGAATAGTTCAGTTAAACACACAGAGCACAGAGTCAGGGAATCAAGAACCAGAGGACATTGGTTTAAGGTGAAGGGGAAAAGATTTAATAAGAATCTGAGGGGTAACTTTTTTACACAAAGGGTGGTGGGTGTATGGAAACAGCTACCAAGGGAGATAGTTGAGGCAGGTACTATTGCAAAGTTTAAGAAACACTTAGGTACATAGATAGGATATGTTTAGTGGGATATGGGACAACAACAGGCAGGTGGGACTAGTGGAGATGGTGCGTGTGTGGCAATTACTCTGAATCTAAATATTTTTATAAACTAAGTCAGAGACATAGCAGTTACAGGTTTTCCCAACTGTCTCATCAATGGGTGATTAAAGCATCTGCCAGCACCTTGCACTCCACTCCCTAAATAACAGTGTTTTGTGCAGACAGTATGATTCCCACACAGCTATATCGCAATGCAGCAATTCTGAGCCAAGAAATACATTTCAAGTTAGGAAAAAGTAAATAGTTGTCCCTAACATTTAAAAACATCTCAGATAAATGCGTAAAATTGATGAATTGATAAATTAAAAAAACGTGTGTTTACGTGGAATATAAAGTCATAGAATGAACAAGCCTAGCAATCATATCCAATACAACACAATATTTCCACTCATTACCACAGCTCACCGTAAACAAATAGAAGCAAGTAACTGCGGATGTTGGTTTACAAAAATAAAAGACACAAAGTGCTGGGGTAACTCATCAGGTCAGGCAGAATCGCTGAACAACATGGACAGGTGACATTTCTGGTCGGGACTGAAGTGTCTGAAGAAGGTTCCTTACCGAAAAGGTCACCTACCCATGTTCTCCAGAGATGCACCCAGAGTCGCAAAGTTACTCCAGCATTTTGTGTCTTCTCACTGTAAGGAAGGTCTGTTTTTAAATACAAGATTACTGCAAGCATGAAATGGTAAAACTTATCAATTTAGATCTAATTAATACCACTATTTGTGTGTAATGGATTTGCAGATATACATAAAATTATCCATCAATGGTCAATATTCAGTTATATCCTATACATCACCAATGTATCTGAAACACTATTTGATTTCTGTTCTCTAAAATTATGAAACAGGAAGGGTCACAGTTGTAAATTGTAGATTTTTAATCAGTGCTTAAATCAAACTAGTCCTACAAAGAATGAAATATGGAAGGTATTCTTTGTCTGTCCATGCCACCCAAAGTGCTAATGTTGAACGCCTCCACATACAGTGTCTCTCTTACCTGGATTATTCTTCAGATCAACAAGGGCATTTTGAAAAAAGCATATCTGATTAGAATCAATTGGACAATTGGACCCCATCGAGTCATTTGTTTCTTTCACTTCTAGGGTGCTTTGCTACCTGCACAGATTTGGCTAATCACTTGTTATCTACTGGCATTCAATATCTCATCAAAGCTGGAGTTACAGATTTCTTTCCATTCACCAAAGTGGCGCCATTTGGAGTGTATTAAATATTTAGTTGGGCCAACAAAGAAACAGACATTGTCTTTTAATTGGCCAAATGCATAATAGCCCAGTTATAATTTATGTTAGTATTAGCAGCCTTTCCAAGATTCTTGAAGATAAAAATTCTACTGTCATTAAAATTCCTTTTAAATTCTTTTGTTCTTTTTGCGGGCTCGGTTGGCTAATGTCATGAAAAATAATATACCCAAATAGGGTAATAAATCCAGTTCCTTTTAATCAGTTAAAGTGGGTCGCCAAAGTCATAGATTCGCAGGGCTGTACTGAACAGAAGCAGGCCCTTTGCCCCAACTCCTCCATCTCGACCATAATGCCTATCCATGCTAATCCCATTTGCCTGCATTAGTCCCATATCCCACCACTTCTTTCCCATCCAAGTACCTGTCAAAATGGCTTTTAACGGCTTTAAAATGGCTCAGTTTGACTTGGAACTCTGCCTGTCTTGGAAAAAAGACCTCGTTTCTACTTCTCATCTCCCCTGTTGGTCCTGGATCAGGCCAGGAATTTAGCCTGAGGACAGATTGTGAAAAACACTTATTACTAAATTGCACCACAGCAATAAGGCAGCTAAGAGGGACATTTATTTTTCTCTTTGGATTGTGTTATTTTAGTTAAGAGTGTGATTATTGTTGGTCTCAGATTCTGATATTGTGATTTTTTTTAAGAAACACTTCACTGCTCGTGTTTATGGTATTGGAGGTGCAGAGCGATGTAGTTGCAGTTTCAACAACCCTACCTCAAACCTTACCTTCAGTATTGTGTAGGAAGGAACTGCAGGTGCCGGTTTACACCAAAGATAGACACAAAATACTGGAGTAACTCAGCGGGACAGGCAGCATCCCTGGATAGAAGTAATGGGTGACGTTTCGGGTCGAGACCTTTCTTCAGACCTTCAGTGTTGTTTCTCTAGAACACGCGCATTCTGCTTGTGATCATGAGGACTTCTTCCAGGTAATCCAATTTCCTCCTACATCAGAAAGATAGGCTAGTTGGCAAATTAATTGGCTGCTGTAAACCACCCCCAATGTAGTTGGGTGGCAGGAGAGAATGTTGTTAGGTTGATGAGGGAGAGAGGATTGCAAAGAATCTTCTCACAGGGGTGGTGGGGAGATTACTCTGGTATCTGGCATTGACTTATTTGGTTGAATTGCCTCCTTCCATGCCTCCTTGGAAGAATTCATAAATAAAATATGAACTAAATCTTAAAAAGCATCTAACAACACCAAACTAGTAAAAGAAGGTAACTTGCAAATGATCTCAGAATATGGGGAGATAGATAGGGCTCTTAAAAATAGCGGAGTCAGGGGATATGGGGAGAAGGCAGGAACGGGGTACTGATTGGGGATGATCAGCCATGATCATATTGAATGGCGGTGCTGGCTCGAAGGGCCAAATGGCCTTCTCCTGCACCTATTATCTATTGTCTATTGTCTATTGCCTTTCTTGTTATTCTTGGTAGTAGTGAACATACCGTGGACATATTGTGCCGGAAGGAACTGCAGATGCTGGTTTATACCGAAGATAGACACAAAATGCTGGAGGAACTCAGCGGGTCAGGCAGCATCTCTGGAGTTACAGGTAAGAATCATTCTTCAGACTGAAAGGATAGGGAAGGCCAGAACAAAACAGGGCTGGGAACAGATGAGCTCAAGAAGGGCAGAGACCATAATGCCGCAATGTTGACTGGGGAATAATGTTCTAATGACAGGGGTGTAAGGATTCGAACCAGGGAACAAGTAGGACAACTAGGGTGGGGGAGGGACCAGTGGGGAAAGTAATGCAGAGGTTTCTTGAAATTAGAGAAATCAATATCATACCGTTGGGTTAAAAACGTCCCAAGCGAAATATGAGGTGCTATTCCTCCAATTTGTATGTGGCCTCACTCTGACATTGGAGGAGGGCCAGAACAGGAAGGTCAGTGTGGGAATGGGAAGGGGAGTTAAAATGTTTGTCAACCAGGAGATAC
The DNA here is from genome assembly GCA_963514005.1 of Raja brachyura. The sequence continues at coordinate 31,188,470 of OY740808.1, forward strand.
TGCTTGGTGACATACTTCTTGTCAAAGTATTTCTGATTTATTTATCATCTTGATTCCTTTGCCAATTTCCAATGCAATCTCCAATGCCATTTCCAATGCCATCACAATGTTCAGAGGTGATGCTTAATTTGGTGGTGGTGTCAATTAATCAAATTATTTTATCCTGAGGTTGCTTCAGTTTCAGGTTTATTGTTTATCTGCAGAGAATGAGAGAGACAATCTGTATCGAATTGCCCCTAAATTCCCATGCAGTTTAAAATACGGCATCACTATGTGTAAAATACACCATGTTTTGGAGCTATCTCAGGACTAGCTTTGCAGATTCTTCTTTGAATTAGCTACTCTGAAAGACTAATAAACAAGCTCAGGAATCTATAACCCAAAATTACTGACACGGATAATGGTAAATAAAAGTGAAAATGCAGAAAACACACAGCAGTTCAAACAACTTTTGTGGAGAAATAATTCACTTTTCAGGCCAATTTCTTTTTGTGGTAGGTCTTTAAATCTGATATGCTGACTCAACTCCGCAGATGCTGCCTCATTTGTTAATTTTTAGCAGCATTTACGGAGTGATCTCAAGGAACCCCATCTTGTCTACAAGAGACACAAAATGCTGGAGTAACAGCAGGACAGCAGCATCTCTGGAAAGTAGGAATGGAGAGATGCTGCCTGTCCCGCTGAGTTATGCCAGCATTTTATGTCTATCTGTGGTGTAAGCCAGCATCTACAGTTCCTACAGTTCTCAGCTAATACTTTGAGTCTTCAAACTTTCAGATGCTTAGCTTAGTTTAGTTACAGCGTGGAAACAGGAGCCCACGGCTCACCGAGCCCATGTCGACCAGCGATCACCCATCCAGTAGTTCTATCCTACACACGAGGGACAATTTACAGAAGCCAATTAACCTATTAACCTGCATGTCTTTGGAATGTGAGAGAAAACCGGAGCACCCAGAGAAAACCCACGTAATCACAGACTCCATAGCGACAGCACCTGAGGTCAGGATCGAACCCAGGTCTCTGGCGCTGTAAGGCAGCAAATCTAACGCTGCACCACTGTGTCACTGCTGATTGTTTGTAGAAATCTTTGTTTTTTTAATATTTCCTGCATTAAAAAAATGGTCCTTTTGTATAAAGAGCAATATTGTGGCGTCAGCCTAAACACGGGCCACTTAAGCTTGAACCCTCGTCAGGAGATACGAGGGTGGGCACTTGACGTCATGGGCAGAGGGAGTGTCCTGGTACATAAGCTCTCTCACCACGAGACCCAAGAGGAGTTTAACCGGTAGCTGAGCCCGAGGGAACAACCTCGCTCAGCTACAACAACACATTAATTAGGTATGTTGCAAAACTTACCTTGCGCAGCGCTGCAGTTCTGCCGCTCCCCGTGTGTGCGACTTTGGCGCCTTTCAGAGGGGGGCGGGCTTAAAGTGCCGTTTTTCAACAGACCTGGAAAATCGATGAATGTCGGGCGATTTCGTTGCGGAAGAAAAATCGCTCCGACATTTCATGAATGAAGGTATTTTTAAATTACTCTAAATTATTTATTAACTAGAGTAATTTAAAAATCATTATTCAAAAGCCGTGAGCGCCGATAACCGGAAGGATTTTGCGTAGGGGAGAAAAAAAGGTAAATAGTTTATTTTTATATTAAAAGTTGGTTTTTCGGGAGGCTTTAATAATATTTTTATGTTGCGATATGGGGTCCCAAAAAATGTATGAACAAACAATGTTTTTCCTCCTGACTTCACCGCTAACCGCAACGTTCCAATCCACCGCATTCCACTAAAACCCACTCGCTAGTTGATTTAAATGGCCATTAATTTACAGGCATTAAACACTAAATTCCTTCCATTTGGCCCAGAAATTCATGAAAATGAGATTTTAAAATTATGTTATATTGTGGATTATTGTGTGAATGTTATTTGGACACTTAGGCAATTTAAAAAAAGTTTATCTTTTCTTAAGAAATGTATAGATGTTTAGATCTACTCATTGAATTTTGTAATTAGCTACAATTAGATAACTAACTAATTATATGCTTTAATTTCAGGTCATCCAAGTAAGATTGTTTCATATTTGTTTCAGAATGCTTCAATCTATAATAACTGAAAATGTCATTGAGTTCTCTTAATTTTTAAGAAAGTTATGGGCTTTTAACTTTTCCAGATCACAGCTTTTGAGTTAAGTCAATTGAAAGGCAATGGGGAGCAAGATGCTAATTTCCGAGTATGAAAATGGCCATAACTTTCTTAATACTGAAGATATGAAAGTAAATTAGGTGTCAAATTAAACTTCTTTTTATGCTTTATCTGATGGGATAAATTGCAGACTTGATTTTTTAAATCTCAAAATTTTGTAACATTGCTACATTAATATAGTTAGCGCACCCACGTAACGTGGGACCACCGAATAAAGAACTGCTTGCACCAACCCGACGTCTCTTCTTTATTCGCCATGTATGGTGCCGCTACAATATTGTCGAATAGAATGGTACAAGTGTGTGAAAGGAGACATTATTTCAATCATGTGCCTTAGTTTATCGGAATCTTTCTGCAAAAACATAGAATACAGCTAAATGTGATTTGCATTTGCTGAGTTACATAAAAGACATTTAGCATTGTCTAAACATTGAAGGTAATACAAAGAGAATAAAATCAAAACACTTGAATACTCTTCATTTAGTCTTCCTGAACATTCATGATCCAACAACTGAATAAATGGTCACCTATTCCTTTTCTCCAGAGATGCTGTCTGCCTTGCTGAGTTACTCCAGCTTTTTGTGTCTATAAAGGATTACAGTTCTTCTCTGTTTTCAAGATCAGATATGGGAAAGCTTGCAAAATATTGACTTCCATTTGTAACTTGTCAGTAAATGAAGTGTCCATGTCTGCCTATATTTGCACCTAAAATACACGCAGGTGTGGGCTGATAGGTTGAAAGAATTTTCATGCCACAGAGTTTCCAGACAGCGATCATCTCCAGAGAGGGTCTAATCACTCGCACTTAATATTCAATACAATTCCTGTCACAAACATACAACAACCCCCACCTGACACCACATGCATCCTCTGCCAATCCCTCTATCAATATCTTGAAAGATATAATTGATCAGAAAGTGCATTGGACTAGCCATATAGCTATTAGGTTAGAGGCTGGAAATTCTATTGCAATTTTCTCATCTCCTCAGATTACCTACAAGGCATAAATCCGAAGTGTGTTTTTATATTCTCCACACGTCTGGATAAATTAAAATCCAGTAGCAGTAAAAAAAAACAGGACTAAGCAGCCTGTTTCATTGGCACCTGTACTTTTTGTATAGTCATGATAAACTTTTTGTTAAGATGTAGATAGTTTATTGCTGAATATGGAGTTAGTTATTGTCCTATAGCATAAGTGTATATATGCAGTTTAGATACTACTTTGACATTGGGCTTGGTTTCTTGCTCGAGCTTTTATCCTGGTGTTATAGGACAAGTACTTTGTGTTTCAACCGTAATAATCATTTATCCTCTATCAGCATTGCAACTGCAATGTGTGCAGATCGCAAAACACACGGCTTTTATCCAACTAGGGTTACTCGTTTTTTATTTACCATCCAACAAAGCAATTAGCTATGTCAAGAGTGTTTTATTCTCATATGTCCCAGATAGGATTTCTGAATTCCCAATTACCTGTAATTGGTTAGTTACCCATATTTTATTTGTATCTGGTTGGGATTCAGCATAACTACAGAAAATGCAGTGCAAAGAAATGTGTATATTGATATCATTTGCATCGCAATGCACTGATGTGAGCATTCTTGGTCCTCACTGTGGAGTTTTTTAAAATAATATATAGTTTTTTCAAAATAATATATAGTTGTTTCAAACTCACATTTCCAAGAGTTTGATGTAAGTTTCATGTTTAAAACATGTCCATAATTTAGTACCATTTAAAGGTTCAAGTGACTAACTGCACCATGGGTTGCAACAATCTTTGTATACAATTCCGGAAGAGCTCTTTGGTAAACTGCACCTACCATGTCTGCGCTCTTTACGTCTAATGTATATTAGTCCATGTCTGTACCATTTGCTATGGACTTTATTAGAGCCTAAGAACTTACTGAAAGCACACGCCATGCAGAGTCATTCTGTTAGATTATTTAAACACAGAAGTCAATAATTTATCACTTGAGCCTCTGCATACGAGTGAAATCAACCTTACTCCCCACAAGTAGCAGAGCACTTGTTGCCAGATGGCAAAGAGTTGTGAAGAATAAACCTTGTCGTTTTCTTGTCATTCAATACGTGTGAAATCCATGAGCAATCAATTCTTTGCCAAAGACTTACTGAAGTAAAAGGATGCAGAGCTTAGCTTTTTCCATTTTAGGTAAAACAAGAGAGGTCGTTCAAGGTAATCAACATAGGAGCACAGGGACTTACAGAATGAAATTGGAAGCCAAAATCATTTTTAAATACAGTCTTTTAAACACACTTTGCAGGAACAGGAAAACACCGTTTAGAATCACAGAATCATAGTCATACAGCATGGGAGCAGGCCCTATGGCTCAACTCATCCAGGCCAACCAAATTGCCTCATCTAAACAAGTCCAATTTGCCTGCAAATGGCCCATATCCCTCCAAACCTCTCCTATCCATATACCTGTCCAAGTGTCTTAAATGCTGTTACAGTATCTCCTCTGGGATCCCATCACCCTATTGTGTGAAAAGGTGCTGCAGGTTCCTATTAAATCTTGCCCCTCTCGTTTTAAACATGTCCTCTGATTTTTGATTCCCTACCCTAGGGAAAAGACTGTGCATTCACCTTATCTATTCCCCTCATGATTTAATACACCTGTATAAAATCACCTCTCATCCTCCTGCCCTCCAAGGAACCTGTTTTGTCTTTAGTTTTGTGCAATTATTAGAATTTGTAAATCAATCATAACCTATATTTGTATTGTTGATTGATTGCCAAGGCTCAAAGATTCAAATGCTGGAAAATTCAAATCTACTTTTTTGGGCACAACTTGTACCCTTGAGGTAAAAGATTGTGGTTGGCACAATTAAAGGATTAAATTGCTACTTTCATACAAGCCTAGAGTGCTGTACCAACATTACATAAATATAACATGAACCACAGATTTGCTTGCGGTTTCAAACTTAGCCAACAATTAAAAATTAATCCTTTACTCCACTGTTCTTTTTATAATTTAGGAAGAATTTGCACCTTTAATTAAAGTGGAAAATACACATAAAAGTTTATTAAATAATAAGTTCTTAAGAATTAACTAATTTGATCAAAACTGGATGATCAAATGTTTGAATGCAATTTCATACCATGGCAATTTCAATGTAAAAATAAAATTCCTACAGTTAATTGTGCACAAAAGATTATTGTATCATTAAAAACTCAACGGACCAGACAGCATCTCTAGAGGGCATGAGTAGATGGTGTTTTAGTTACGGACCCTTCTTCAGACCTTTTGACCCGCTGAGTTACTTTGTGTTTTCTTTGTAAACCAGCATCTGCAGTTTCTTGTTTAAGAAAGGACTGCAGATGCTGGAAAAATCAAAGGTCGACAAAAATGCTGGAGAAACTCAGCGGGTGAGGCAGCAACTATGTAGCGGAGGAATAGGTGACATTTCGGGTCTTCAGAACCTTCCTTCGCTCCGTAGATGCTGCCTCACCCGCTGAGTTTCTCCAGCATTTTTGAGTACCTTCTGCAGTTTCTTGTATCTCTGACTTCATCATACCTGATCCCAGATATCATAAACATATTATTTGAGTCACTGGTTGTTTTTAAAGGACCACTGTTATAATTTATAAGAAAGCTTATTTATTTACTGTACGATATTTCCCATGGCTGTGTTTACCATTGCAAAATACAGTTCAACACTAATTACAATCTAAAGGGTAAAATCTGTGTAAGTGCCCTTCACGGAGAACAATTGCATTACACAAGCCAACACACTAGCCAATGCCACATATTAAATACATTAATATAAATACATAATGTTCACTATTGAATTATGTTTAGTGCATTGCGGCATAGAGTTGCAATGTTAATGATTGCTTAAAACAAAAATGTAAGGACCATAAACAAAAAGGTATTTTTAATGTAAAATATCTCCTTTTAACTGCTAAGAAACTGCTAAGAAACAGTTAGTTATTATTGAGTGTGCTCCAATCTGAACCCACAAACACAAAGGCAGATGGTCAAACCTGTGAGTGTTAAGTGCCTTTAATGTAATGGAAGTGATGTTACTATATTTTTTTACATGTTTGCAGTCGTGTGCTTCAGTCTTTACAATATGTTACAGGCATGAGTATTTGACACCCATTCTATGGCAAATCCCTATTTTCTTGGATAGAGATTCATAACATGATGCCAGAGAAAAAGGTAAGTCACTCAGAGATAGTATTTGAAGTTATTTCATTTCAGTATATACATTGTGTTTTATTTACAAAGAAGCATTATTGATTCATCTCTTTTATACACCAAAGAACTTTCAAGCACATTTCTTTAACAACTTTTTTTCTAACAATATATCATTCTTAATACTCCAAAACAAGCACTTTAAGGATTGTCCAACAATAAATACTATTGACCAGAAAGATACTAATAATTATTACAAGCAAGTTCTTCACTTTTTTTCATGTTGAATAAAGAGCTACTTATTGCTTGATACATAATTTAAGAATATTATTCTTTGCCTTATGATGTAAACACCTGTATTGCTCAAAACCGGGGACAATTAGAAGTTGATGTTGAGTATCACAAGATCAAAATATAATACATATATAGCTGTAAATGGGTATCTGTATAAAATATTTACTATAAGTGAAACAAAGAATACCTATGTTCTCTGAATTATTTACATCCACTATTTTTTTCATGTACATATGTTGAATTGTCCCATTGTTATATATCCGGAAATAGTGCATTTTCCCCTACGTTTTCCAATCTTTTCAATGAATCAAAGGAATTCATCCTAAATTGCTTCTGAGGAAGGTATAGACTGAACTCTGAACCATAAAGTGTCTACTTGCCATCATTCAAGTTTTACAAACTTCAATGAACATTTTATTGAACTCAGGAATTGACTTGTATTCTTGATCATCCAACGAATGGGACAGATGAGATTTCTGAGGTGGAGGGTAAGGAAACAATATAAATTCTGGGGATATTTCTCAATATTCATAAAATCCATTTTTGTGAAGCAAGTTTTGTGTTTAGTTATAGCCCTGATTTTACCTTTAATAAAAATGTATTTCAGTGAAAGGAAATCATGTGATATTCCTTGCTTATGCTTTCAGACACTCAGCAACTATTTATTTCACAACACCAAATGGTACCTATTTCCTTCTCTCCATGGATGCTGCTGCAACCGCTGGGTTTCTCCAGCACTTTTGTCTACCTTCGATTTTCCAGCATCTGCAGTTCCTTCTTAAACAATGTGATTCCCTTTCCCTCCCTCTCCTTCCACACCAGCGATATCTGTTTAGTTTGTCTCCATTAATATTTATTTTGGAAATATTAAAACTAATTCGGGGCTACAATGTTTTACATGCTACCTAAAAGGTGTATTTGCCTGACCTGGCTTGCTTGTTTCATTCCCCTGCAAACTCTTCTAGTAATATTTTGAAATAATGAATCAAACAAAATTGTAATTGCATGGAGCAACAGAAATAAGCATTTTGCCCTTCGAACGAATCCTGTAAGCATGTAGGGGTCTTACATTGCTCATGACACCCCACCAGATTTCCTCATCTATACCATATGAGATCATGATAGCAATTTGGTTCAAGGGGAAACTTTCTAGGATTTGTACAGTCGCTAATGATTCTTCCATTTGTTTGATATTTACACAACTTTTTGACCAATTTTACAAATGAAATGCACAGAAACATTAACTATACATTGCAGAGAAACATCCACCAGATGGAACCCTTCACTTTTGTTTTTGGTGAATGACATTTAAATATCATTCAAATAAATAGAATAGGAAGAAGGGAGGGTGAAGAATGTCTCAATGATATGTCATTGTATAAAATGTCCTTTGAAAATTACAGCCATTTATGATTGATTTTCCAAAGAAAAGTATTGCTGGAAAAATGTGTTCAGTTTCATCAAATGCAAACATTCAGGTATGTCAGATCCATTAAAGGATCTTTGAATTAGCTGTTTTCAGTCCATTCTGGCACCATGCCAACTCCATGAACTGAGTGGTATTGATGTGGTGAGAGGGTTCTTGACATGCCATGTGGATACAAGTAGTCAGAAGGTTGAAGATTGCTTGCAGACTGAATGGCAGCTTGAGGAGCACACGGCCTGACTATGGGCTGGTGAGAAACTGAGGTCTGATGCTGAAACATGTGGGTATCCCCTATCTGTGGAGACGTGTGGTTGGTGACGCCACTGATGCGAGGCATTAATGGGCTCGATGTGAAATGCGCTGAGAAGTGTTGGTAGGGTATTCGGTCCATGGGCTGCATGGCAGTCACTGTGCAGCTGCTGTATGAAGGAACAGTGGCCCAAGTGTTACAACTTATGTCATCGAGGCTGGAGCCAGGGTCCGTTCCTGATGTAGATCCAGCATACATGCACGCCTGCCGTTGTGCAGAGTCAGTCCTATAAGACGGAGCAAGATTTTGCTGTTGGGAGTAACTTGGGGACCTGTAGAAAGGGTCATCTTCTTGAGGTGGACTTTCCATAAATGCCTTCTTGAATGGATGCTCAGTTGAGTTGCAGTCTTCTTCTACTGCTTACATAAATAAATCAGAATGGAATCAAATTTCAGTTAATGAGAAATCTATGTATGAAAAAGCACAGATATCATTTAATTCTTTGCTTTTGTCAGTAAATTTGATGAAACATCTTATAAACAGCATAGTCATATGTTGAAGGTAGACACAAAATGCTGGAGCAACTCAACGGGTCAAGGAGCATCTCTGGAGAAAAGGAATAGGTGACGTCTCAGGTCGAGTGCCTTCTTCAGACTGAGAGCCAGGGGAGAGGGAAACTAGAGTTATGAATAGGTGCAGAACAAATCAAAGCTGACACCGATGACCCAGGAGCCCACAATGATTATTTGTTGGATGTGGAGGAGGTGATAACAAAGGGATATGAACAGTGAAACTAGCAGGATGACTAGTGTGGGGGAGGGAAGGAGGGAGAGGGAATGCAAGTGTTACTTGAAATTAGAGAAACCAATATTCATATCACTGGGTTGTAAACTGCCCAAACGGAATATGAGAATGGACCATTGTGGATTCCTGGGTAACCGGTTTGTTCTGTACCTTTTCATACCTCCAGTTTCCCCCTCCCCTGAATCTCAGTCTGAGGAAGGGTCTTGACCCGAAACCTCACCTATTTTATTTCTCCAGAGATGCTGCCTGACCCACTGTGTTACTCCAGCATTTTGTGTCTATCTTCGGTGTATACCAGCATCTGCAGTTCCTTCCGACACACATAGTCGTATGCTACATGCACACAGTGTACTAAGTGTCTTACATCTCTGGGCCACTTCAAATCCGCATGCTCAAGTTTCATTTCACAGGCCTGAATGTAATGTCTTGGCTCACATTCCATGTCATAGCAAAGAGAAGAGGCAATGCCAGAGGTGCCATACTTTGGGAAGAGACACTGATCTAAAGCATTTTCCCCTCATTGATGAATATTAAAGAGTCTGTGATAGTATCTGAAGAGCAACAATGGAGTTCTTCCCCAACTTCATGGCAAACATTTAAGCCCTAATCAATGTTACCAAATGCATTGACTATCTGGTCTTAACCACATATTGGTATATATTAGTAGGAATGAACTGCAGATGCTGGTTTACACCAAAGATAGACACAAAATGTTGAGTAACTCAGTGGTTCAGGCTCAAGTCCCGATCCGAAACATCACGCATTCCTTCCATCCAGAGATGCTGCCTGTTGTTGGTGTATATTACCCAAGTTACAGCAGTTGCCATACTTCATTAGATGTAATGTGTTCAAGAATGTAATGAAGTTATAAATAATCCATTCTCTGCAAATCTTTTATGGATTGAAAGATAGAGTGAAACAGGCACTTCAGCCCATTGAATCCATGCTCACATATCATCACCCTTTCACAAGAGTTATAGGTTATCCCATTTTCGCATGCACTCCCTACACAATGGGGGTAATTAACAGAGGCCAATTGACATACCAACCCACAAGTCTTTAGGATATAGGAGGAAACCATAACACCTGGAGGAAACCTTTGCAGTCACACGAAGAACATGCGACCTCCACCCCGACTCCACACCTGAAGGCAGGTTTGAGCCAGTGTCTCTGGTGTTGATGAGGCAGCATCTCTACCTGCTGCACCGCTGTGCTACCCTTCATCTTGGAAGACACAAAAAGCTGGAGTAACTCAGCGGGGCAGGCAGCATCTCTGCAGAGAAAGAATGGATGATGTTTCGGGTCAAGACCATATGTCTCCCTTTTCCCTGAGTTTCAGTCTGCAGAACGGTCCGGATCCGAAACGTCACCCATTCCTTCTTTCCAGATATGCTACCTGTCCCATTGAGTTACTCCAGCATGTTTGTGGCTATCTTCTGTGTAAACCAGCATCTGCATTTCCTTCCTTGGTAGTCTGGAGCTATCAAGTCATTTCCCTGTCTTTCACTTCTCTCAAATCACAAAGTGTGAACATATCCGCGGTGAAGTAACAATTCCCACGTCCATACTTCAATGAGTTTATAAGCCAAGGAAATATTCCTGCACCCTTTACTTCTGTGGTGTCAAGGGGTCTGATAATCAGCCTCTGGTGGTATATTTTGCGAAAGGGTTACCTGCATAAGATATATCTCCACAAAAGCTATCTCTTGCCTTCAGCTTCCACAAAGTATTGCTAAAATGCACTTAGGAAGAAACCGTGGTGACAAGCCCAGCCTGTGTGAGGTTGAGATGGGATTTGCAAGGTCACATGTTCATTTCACATCACAGCATTCCATCTCGCCACTGTAGCTCCAAGAGTTGTTTATTTTTTGACACTCAAGCGGAATAGATAACTGGTTATTTGGAGAAGCCACCCACAGGATAGACAGTTCAGATTTCTCAGTGGGAACACTTGAGGTGCATTGCTACTTGTCAGTTTATTTTCTACATCTGTTCATGCTCGATAGTACGACGCTGCAAAGTGTGGCTCTCGCAACGTTATTGGAACTGGGAAAACGGTTTCAGTTTCAGTTTAGTTTATTGTCACATCATGTACCGAGGTACAGTTAAACGTTTTTGTTACGTGCTAACCAGTCATCAGAATGCAATACATGATTGCAATCGAGCCATTTACAGTGCACAGACACATGATAAGTGATTAACGTTTGGTGCAAGGTAAAGACAGCAAAATCCGATCAAGGATAATCCGAGGGTCACCAAAGAGGTAGATTCACCAAAGGGGAAAACATTTAATTGCCCATTCTAACGTGCGCTATCTATAGACCTTTTCGCCTTATAACATTTCAAGCTAATATTAATGCCTGTGACAGATTGTGTGGGGGTGCATAATGAAGCGCCGCGGCCACGGAAGACGCCTTACCTTTCCTTTTGTTGCAGTGATAAAGCGGACTCTGTTCCTGGGACAGTGAGTACGGGTTGGGAGGCAGCAGCTCCTGCGATGAACTGGATACACCGTTCTCGCATTGGTACTGAGAATTCAGGTTGTTGGACACCGGTAACACTCGCACCTCCCCGCTGAACTGACTCGCAGCGGACCCCACGCGTTGTCTAACCGTGCTCCGGGGAACCACCGGGTATTCTTTACTGTAGGCATAATTGCAAAAGAAAATGCGTTAATGCCCAAGATGGACCCAACATGCTGCTGTAACTCAGCGGAACAGACAGCATCTCTCGATAAAAGGGATGGGTGACGTTTCGGGTCGCGACCTTCCTTCAGACTCTAGCGGTAAGACGCCCTCAATACTACCCTCATCCCTAACCAGTCTGAAGAAGGGTCTCGACCCGAAACGTCACCCATTCCTTCTCTCCTGAGATGCTGCCTATCCCGCTGAGTTATCCAGCTGGCTGTGTCTATCTACCCGACCAATACTACGTTTTACTACTTGATCAGTCTGGTGACCTTGAAGAGTTACATTTCACATGCCATTTTCAACATTTTTTTGTATGGTTTGAAAATGATAACTAAACCGTTACTTTTTAATTATGTTTCATTCCCTCGTCGCCGCCTTTCGTTCTGTCATTTCCAAAGACACGGGGTAGTATGAACATGCACGTACACAACGGGCCGAGCGTCCCATGCAATTGTAACTGTAATAGCCTTAGGAAAACCTCGTCTTCTTGTGTACGGCCAACAATGGCTTTGTTTCAAGTTATGCATTCGTTGGCCAGTAATGATTTATTGTTTTGGCCAGGTTCAGTGGACGCCTGATCTCAATCTTTGAATAAAAATATTCTTGGAGCAGGTCAGTAATTGGGAAGTCTGACCCAGCAGAGTGCTGTCTACAGTCCAAATCGGACCCATTTTGAAGTGGTCTGCAACAACCTTTCCTTGTAATTGCCTACGTGGTCTCTGGGTGAAGCCAGGTTTTGATTAATTGATTGAAAGATACAACATGGATACAGGCCCTTCAGCCCACCGAGTCCAAGCTGGCCATTTACTCTAGTTGTATGTTATCGCACTCGCATCTATTCAATACATTCCAGCAGATCGAACGGGGCAATAAACGCAAGAGGTATTTCATTAAATGTGAGGGGAATTGACCGAGAGTAGACCGGTGAAATACAAAAATGCAACGTATTTGATGTATCATCCCGGACAGCTTGCATTTGGTCTATCTGTATCACATACAATGCAGGGTCGTGCAAGCATGTTACCTTTGCATTCGTGACATTCTGTGCAATTCCATATCATCGCTCCCGCGAAATCCCTTTGCAAAGGGATTATTTTCTATTTTGAGTTGGGTAATCTAAATTAGAAATCGAAAAATGTTATAAATTCCTCACAATATGTTAACCAAATATTTTAAAACAGCACCCCGCGTAGACGCACCCTGTGAACATAATGACAATGCAAAAACAATGGGCTTGACGTGAAGATGGACTTTAAGTGCATACCTGACCCATTATTTTTTCAAAGATAGACACAAAGTGCTGGAGGAACTCAACGGGTCAGGCAGAATCTCCGGAGAGTTTCGGGTCGGGACGCTTCTTCAGACCCTCTAGAGTAAAAGGATGGGTGCAGAAAGGTCCCGACCTGAACTGCCACCCATCATTCTTTCTCCAAAGATGCTGCCTGACCCGTTGAGTTACACCAGCCATTTGTGTCTATATTTCGTATAAACCAGCATCTGCAGTTGTTTGTTCATTTAAACTTTTCTTATTTCACAGTGTGATTTTTTATTCGTGTTTAAAGAAAGTACGTGTTTTTACTCAAACCTTCCGAACGTTTTAGAACACGGTGACTGAGGATGCAAGAAAATGCAAAGTGCTGGAGGAACTCAACGAGTCAGGCAGCATCTGTGGAGGGAATGGACGGGCGACGTTTCGGGTCGGCACATTTATTCAGACTGACAATATTTTTAAAATATTGAAACGGGATGGAGCACATGTCGGTATAGTTTATAGCAATGTTCTGTAACATTAATCTGTCACCGAATTGTGTAAAACTAAGCGTGTGATATAAACCTTTGCGAGGTGACCGGTCATGCTGATTTGAAAGTTTCATTATCGCCTAGAAATCTAATGGGCACAAAAAACAGTCGTCGAAAAGAGAATCTAAAAGCCTTTGAATTGGATTTGGTTGCTGAATAATTGCAAACCCAGTTGAAAGAGGCGGTATAAAAGTGCCCATACTGTCCAGGAAACTTCCTGGGGACTTCATATGTCTCAAGTAATTTACTGTCGCTTTCCGAACACACGTGTTAGCCGCTGCTTTGTCTGAATTGATCGGACGTTGGGTATGTTGACCATTATAGCCAAGCTGCCAAGCGCCGACTCCGGCCACGTCCGTTCCAGGTATTGATGGTGGAACAGTCGCCCTTACTAGCATTTAATGAATTAGCCAGGTCGGATTGAAAATGAAGACATATAGAACCTAGTTTTGTGTAGGAATGAACTACAGATGCTGGTTTACACCGAAGATAGACACAACATGCTGGAGTAACTCAGCGGGACAGGCAGCATCTCTCGACCCGAAACGTCACCCATTCCTTTTATCCAGAGATGCTGCCTGTCCCGTTGAGTTTAGTTACAGTTAATCTAGCATTTTGTGTCTTTCTTCGGTAGAACCTAGTTTGTTTTTTTTTTTTTTGGGGGGGGGGGGGGGTCTGACTTTATTATTGAATGTATTATTTATTATTCTAAAATAATAATATTTTATTATTATTATTTGTAACAAAAGTTGCTATCTTCGTGTATTATCATCTCACTGCTCGGAAAATGTACGGCCAATATTTTACACAACTAAATATCCTGCAGTGTGTATTTTGGGCAAGTCCAAAGGACCAATTCAAACATTAAAACTTTCCGTATATTCCGTGAGCAACTTGTGTTGACGATTTTGAAAAGTCCTTTTCCTAAATTCGTTCCTTTTAAGGTGAGAAAATTTTATCCCGTGCTGATCCCGTCAACGGCACAACGAGGTGCAATTAGTCTACAAGTAATACTCAACAGCGTAACTTTGGGAGCTGGCGTTATAATCAATTGGGTTTTCGTAAGTGTGAAGTCACGGCGCCGTGGCATTATACAAATACAAGGCACTACGCCACCGAAGCACCATAAATCAGAATGGAAAACATGCGGGCGTTAACTTCAGTAATATGAGCTGAACTAACTTTCATTTTTATAAAATATCTTTGAGTTATTTGAGTTTAAAGTATCCAAATTAAGTTGTTTTATAACGTATCTTATTGATAGAAAATAGCCAACTTCGATTTCATATCTCAAATAGTGCACGCATTCTTGCTTTCAGATTTATACATTAGACAAATATTTAATATACCATGTATCTAATAACACGTCATTATTTTATATATTTCTAACAGTTTTTTTGAAAATATTTTCGATGAACATTCCATTAATCTCAGTATGAAAATATTAGTGAGTTATTTTGAGCGTGCTTTGTGTTTAATTTGTCTTGCAAACTCCGGTCAGTATTTTTGTGTCCCAAAGTGATGAGGAATACAATCATTAAGCAGAGAGAGGGAAGGTGAGAAACGATAATGACGCGTTACTAACTCATTGATGATTAAATATCATTTCCCCAACTAATCACAGGTTACTTTACAAAAAGCTTCAAAGTCACATGGCAGAACCTAAACGGCTTCATACTTAACATGCCCATGTTAATAAAAAGGATAGCAGGATTCAGTTGTGCTGAGCACTAAACCTCCGGGAGTAAATGCCGCTATGTGTATGTCTAATTAATTGTCCGGCCGTCTACTTGTAAAGAGTTTTAAATTATGTGCTTCTCAGCCAAATAGTGTATCCTGTTACTAACTTTCAACCTGCCAGTTTTGAATTAATTTGATATTTGTTCTTCAGAAGCTCACACTTTCTAAGAAGCAGACATTGATTGGCACAGCTCATTTACACGAATGTTCCCTTGCTGTTAAATTGGTAAAAATCCTCGAATCCCAAGGACCACATTTCATAGGCGATTTTTTATTAAAGGACGTCTCCTTGAAATGTTTTACCATCTCGTGAAGAATATTAATATATTGTTCAAACCCCAATCTAATGCTGCAAAACCTTTGGCTTGATGGAATTTCAAGGGAAACGCAGTCTTTTTTTCATTAAAAGTGATAAATGTCAGGTCCGTGTTGCAATTGGTGAACTGCAGGTGAGGCTCTTGCTTTGATTGTGGTTGGAAATTTAAATGAGTTCCAACTCCAAGCCTCGACCTTTTACTGGAATAACCGTTGCTGGAGAACGTGTTTGCCCGTCAATTGTTTAACCCGACGGTGAGCCAATTGAACAGAACTATAAAATATGGTGTTTTCCCCTCCTCAGATCGTTCAATGACATCCGCCAGAGTGATTGTTGATCTTTGAAACTTTAATCCTCAACTAATTCCCCAACTGGCGTTATTTCACTAAAGACGGAAATTAAAAATTAGTCTAAACTTTTCATTTGTGGTGAGTTATGAAAGTATCTTCATATGATGCAAGCCACACTCAAAATCCCTGACGGGACAAAAAATAAGCGACCTTAATCGCAAACGGTAGACGTCTGGAATAAAAGCAGAAATATTCAAAATATACCGCGACCCATCAGCATCTAATAATAAAATGAAAACAGTTTGGGGGCGTGTTACTCAGTGATCTGAAATTTACTGCACACACATCTTCCCAATCTTAACTATTTTATGTTCTTAGAATCTAAGCAACTATATCAATATAAATAATCAACGTTTAAATATTTAATGTGTGTCCATGAAATTAATAATTAAACTATAGAAGAAAAGTGTCGCGTTCGTTCGCAATGTACCGCAGTAACAACATCCCCTTATCGATTGCGACCTGTCCATTTTTTTTGCCCAATTTCACGCCGGGCAAGTGATCGATAAAACCACAAGACTGGATGCTGCTTCTCTTTACAAACAATATGTTGGAAGTGAAAGTTGGAATTACATGGGTGTGAATGGGCGAATGGATTCGAGGTAGTTCAAACTCACTTTACATTCTTACCTTGTGGTTTTGATACGATGTCACCGCGATAAAGGCAGTTTCAGCGAAAACATGGGTACAGAAAGCCGTGTTTTTCGACCCAAATCCGTTATTTTCATCGGCCTTTACAATATGCAACCTGGGCTGGTATTTGTGCATCGAATTTAGAATAATCTAACAAAGGGAAACATGGAAAGTAAATATTCGGATCAAAATCAAGGATTTAGATTTAGATTTTTATTAGCTTGGGTATTTGCAGAAACCAGAACGAGAGAAGGAAGCGTGTAAGATTCTGTCTGAAGAAGGGTCTCGACCCGAAACGTCGCCTATCTCCTTCGCTCCTTAGATGCTGCTGCACCCGCTGAGTTTCTCCAGCTTTTTGTGTAACCCCCGTGTAAGATTCTTCCTTGTGTAGGAAGGAACTACAGGTGCTGGTTTAAACCGAAGACAGACAGAACAAGTTGGAGTATGTCAGCGGGTCAGGCAGCATCTCTGGACAGAATGAATGGGTGACGTTTCTAGTCGAGACCCTTCCTCAGACCTCTTTTTGGTTTTAAATGCTCGGGGAAACATCTCCACACAGCTCGTCTTTTTAAATTCCCCCACTTCTGTAATTTTCTTCAATCAAATGACAATTTGCCGGCAACTGTTGTCATTCCGGGCAGTTTCGCCCAGAGTGGCGGGGGTTTTTAATTTTGGAAAGCACCCAACTAACTAAGCCCCTTCCACTCGCAGTCAACCTCTAGTGAGTACACACTGCCTTTCATTTTTTTTTAAATGTGATTTAAAACGTTACAAACATCTGGTAATGCCAAAGAGTCGTTTCGAAGGACTCAGTCTGCAATTATTCCAAGATCGCCAAGATTGTTGGGAGACAGGGGGTAGGGTTGGGAGCGATTCTGGCGACAGAAAGACGCTGCTTGTCCCGCAATGGCAAACCCTCCAAGTCATCTCTTCTTGGAGTCCCTCTCATCCCCCAGGCTTAGTTAAATTGCTTTGACAGTCCCGTAAGCCCTAGACATCACTGGTGAACGATCTAATGATTTTTAATTTCATTATATCCCGCTTAATTGAGAGGCTACCAGTACTGGTTACATCCAGCAATTTGTTAAATGCATTTCTCATTGTTGCCTCTCAATCCGTTTGTTTAGAGAGATTTTTGCAATTGCCGCCTTTTCACAGTAGGGAAGGCGGCCTTCATCGGCCTGCCATCCATTGCCCGGCAGTTTCCAAGGCTACCGTTACCTAACGGGAGTGCTTAATTCCGGAAAACAGAGCTCTCTGTTCTGGTAGAGACGAATGTTGGGGAAATTACGCGCCACTGTTAAAGTTGACATTTCCAATTTCTGTTTTGGTTCTGTTTTTCTAACGTTGATTCTTATCTCGCAGATACTACAGGCGGCGGAGATGTGTTCTATGTCAGTACTTTTACACATCAACTGGAATAACTGAACTCATTAAAAAAAAATAACTAAAGGATTTCACCGGCGCCCCGGAACTTAAAGGAGGGTGTTTGGTCCACTCTTTGTAATGCAACGATAGTTCGCATCGAATGGATTGGAAAGTTAGGCCGGGCAATGGAAGGAAAATGAACACGTATGTCTCTCTCATAATACTGGTATTGTTTATGTTAAGACAGGCCTCCCCGTGTCCCATCGTGCATCGCAGCAGAATGAGGCAATTTGTGTTCAAGCCCAATAATTTCAGGTAGAGTGAAAGGTTCCATTCTCAACTAGTGCTTGCAAACGATTGCATTCCTGATGCGCCTCTTTTTACAAAAAAAAACATAATTTGGCCCAATCCCGCAGTTGAAATAGCAACCTTGTTAATGTTCATTTCTAAGATGTACATCAGCACGAGAAAACCAACGATAATTATTCACGATAAGCCAAATGTTCTACTCGGTCCCAACACTCTACAATTTTCTCGTTAACCATTCGCTGACCACAGAGCCGGTTCATTTCTTTGCTTTCCTCGCCAGCGTCAATGGCAACAAGTTTGACAGGATGTAACTTTCGCGATAACCGCGTGTTTAACAGTCAGCCCCGCGTTAATTTGTGCTCTTCTGTTAAGATTGGGCAGGTTCCGATGATCATTGGAGTTCAGCTACTTAATGGGAAGAGGTGCAATTAATAAAAAAATAGTGAAGCACTTACATGTCCGAAGGGGTCCAGGTGATTATTGGTAAGTTTGAGTTTTTGGAAGGATACCAACTGCCTCATCCAATGCGCCCCAGTGGCAGGTGAATCTGGGTGAACGTACAGCCTCCCCGGCATCGCAGGTTCCGCCTTCCCCGTCACAGACCTTGGGAAAATAAAGCGTGGAAAATGTCCAGGGGTAATCGAAGCTAAAGTCCTACATCAGTCCAGTCTAGACACGGAACACACAAAGAGCATTGCCAACGATAAAACAGGTGTCGCGCTCAATGAATATTTTATACACGTTGAAACCAAACTCTGAATCCACATCACAGAATCACTGCTAGCAAGTGAAATGCTCCAAATACCAGGGGGGAATTTCCATTTTGAAAAAAAGGCCGCGCGTTTGTCTGAATCAAACCTTATAACCCCACTTGGGGAGATGCTCATTTTTCCACACACGGCCTTCTTTATACACAATATACATGTCAGTTTCCACCCGTGTAACAGCAAGTGGCGGTTATAAAAGACTCATCATTGGCATATCCCCACAACACCATTACCACAATATTCCGAAATCTATTCAGCCCAACAAGAATTCTACTTTTTAAAAAAAAATCTCGTAAGATTGATGGAGCAGACAAATACTACACTTGCCATTTGTTGTCGGCGAACTTATAACGGTGATCATCTGCCGGTACGATGTCCATTAGAAGGATGTATTTTGTCTTCGGATTTAACCCGGTCACCTTCACTTTGTAACTGGGAAACATGCGCCTGAATTAAAACCAGAAGCGCTTTTAATGCAGGGGCGATACATTGCGTATACCACTCTCCATAGAAAATATGAATTCCCACCACTGTAAACAATGATACGTGCCGCTGGAGACCTCGTTTGGTGTTTACTGATACATGACTTTGTTTTGTACAAGCAAACTGGTGGAAAAAGGTTGATTGTTCAACCTGAACAAACAAACACGATCTGTAATGCATGTACACAGTAGACACGAGTAATAAAAGCCGCGGGTAAACAGGCAGCATTAATGCAGCAAAGTAATGTACACAACATGGCTTCGATCATGGCCTAATTTGTACCCCGCGTACCAAGCCTAATGTTCCATCTCTTTGTATTAAAGTGGCTGTTAGT
This sequence comes from Raja brachyura, assembly GCA_963514005.1. Next base: position 31,208,395 of record OY740808.1, read on the forward strand.
TTGTAAATGCGAAATGTGTTTACAGAATACTTTGGCAATATAATCTAAAGGTGGCTTTATTCATGGACATCGCATTACAAAAAAAGGGGGGAGGGGCGGGGGAGAGAATAAAAAGCTTTTAACTGGAAGCGCAATATTTGTTGTCTCCACATATTACCGAATAACAGCTTGAACATATGCAGATCTTTATAAATATTTATTACTTGTTCGGCGTAAGTGGGATGAAATTGAAAGCCCACGAGGAAACATATTGTCTGCATGCAAATCAAGAAATGTTGAGAGGGGCAGAATAGAAAACATTGTTTTAATCCGAAATTAAGATGATATCCTGTTTGCCTTAGCTCTTTCAGGAAATCTCAATCTGAATGTCCTTAATTTCTGCCTCATTCCACAAGTTTGTGAATTATTTAGAATCTTACTGCAATTATCGTTTAACAAAATAAACTAAACTAAAGATGTGGGTGGGGGGGGGGCTTTAAATTAATGGAATGCGAATGTAGCGGGGAGCAGATGATTTCATGTAATTAGTATAATTTATTAATTCGGCCTGTATTGTAAATAAAGTACCTTGCCGCATCAGTTTATAAAAAGCTCAGCTGTTTAGCTAAACATTCCAACTATAGTTTCTACAAATAATTTGAGGACAAAGTTTAAAAGATGTGCATCCGTGGAAGCTTTCTTATATATTCTGTAAACAGTCTTGCTGGAATATCACTTCAAGACTGACTGGATTTGCGCTCTACAGCCACATTAAATATTCCTTATTAAAAATTGATTAATCTGAGCCTGTTTAACGTTGAGCACCAGAGTTATTAACTATCTATTATATTCGACTCTTTAGAAACACTTAAGAATGTCCCTTTGGGACGAACAGATTTTGTATAACAGTGAAAGTTCTGTCATTGCAAACTTTGGTTGATCGGGAAGCATATTCACAACTGCATTTAAGTAACAGTCGAGCTATGAGCATGAACACCATACATTGTAATGTAAGAACAACGGCCATTATGGTAGCATTTCGTTCGGGTTAATTACCATTCCCTTACCTTCCTGCTTTCGTAATGATCATCTCTGTCCCGACTTCGTGAAATTTTAACCATAACTCCCGTTCATGTAAATAAACTTTAATCCCCTCCATACCCTAGAAGTGGGAAATATAATTAATAAATACCCATGCCTAGAATTAGATTATCAACAAAATAAATACAATCTAAGTAATCAATGCAATGGCTCCCCGTTATAATTTACCCCCTCAGTTACAAAATGAGTACTTAATCCGTACCTTGGTCTTAAAGTATGTAACAAGGAATGAGATTAACCAATCAAGCGTCTGCGGGCACTAGCACCGAGAAAGGTGTTGGAGATGCATTTACAGACATTTACATGTATTACCCAGTTGTTACCCGTGTTAAGCAATAAGGTGCACTTATTGTGCTGCGCTGGTAGTCTGAGACCAACCTGTTGACTGTATGTAGCCTGCTGTGGGGAATGGGGTTTGTTGGCCGCACCGAGCAAGCTGTCCTGCTTATTTTCTGAACAATGTTCCTTCGGCTCGGGGTCGCTGCGTGTTGTAGCTGGCAGCCCGAAGCCTTCTTCAGTCTCCGCCATATTCCACCGCACGATCCTTGCGAGAGAGGCAGGGAAACCCAAGCATTGAGACTTAATTGTAAGCAACGCAAAACGACCATCACACGGCACAGTCCCTTCTTGACAAATATGCAGTAAAAAAAAAACACAGCGAATAGTGAATGGGTTAAGGGGCTAAGGGGGAAACGAAACGAAACTCTCTCAAAAGTAACGGTGTTACCAGACTGAGCTGCCGCACGATTACATAATGCAGGCCTTTTATATGAAGTTATGGAAAATTAGGGATAAAACCATAATGCCAATCTTAGCTGACTCCAAATGATAAATGAGGTATTCACGAAATTCGCCTGGACTTCTGGAAAGAGTAATAAAGATAAGGTTCCAGGCTGCTTTTGAGCAACTGTTTGATTGGAGTCAAAGTAGCAATTACAATCCCTCCACTTTGTAGACCAGCGCTTCTGCATTTGACCCAACTTCTTCCATTGGTTTCATGGCCCTGTTAAAGGGTCGGCAGCTTTCGACATCAGCCCGAGGTTTCACCGTGTTATTACGATGGCTATGCTGGTGAGCGCTTTTAATCACTCGCCGTGCACTCCGAGTTACTAGACCGTGGGGCACGTGACCGTGTTGATAATGAGTAGATTTCAGAAGCGTGTGATCGACTGAAAATTAAATATTCTGCATTTGATCGTGGCTTTCCAAATGGTCAGCGTTCTAACGTTTGAAAGGCCAACCCCTTCCACACCTCCCCGCCTCCACAACCTGTCACCAGAGCACCCGCATTTTAGTTAAACTATCTTAAGGTGTTATTTCATCTCTGATGTGGCGCAAATGTTTTGAGTCGGTTACTGAATTACCTAAATACTACCAGCTACATTCATTTGACAGTCCAGTTGACTTAATCGTTTCCAATCTTCTCTCTCACTCTGCTTAATGATTATATTCGTCATCACTTTGAGACACAAACAATACTGAGCCGAGTTTGCAATGCAAATGAAACGCAAAGCGCGCACAAAACAATTCACTAATATTCTCATCGTTTGGATATAAAAGCATGCCAACATGTCCCAGAATGAAAAATAAAAATCACAATTTGGATAGCGTTTAGTTGGTCTATATCATATCCTATGAAACTAGGCCTCTGCTTATAATGCGCAAACGATTAGCGACGAAGGAGATTACAATGCAAAAATAATTTAGGTCGCATTTATCCCAGTTGTGCGTCTACTAATGGGTTCATGATATTTATCTGCATTAAAATTATATGTAGCCCTGTTTAATATTTTATCGATCAATTGTTTACACAAAGGACATTGTTCAAAGCAGATTTAACTCAGAAGATTTTATGCAACTTTAATTGTTCTTATTACTGAGATGCTAAATTGTCATACCCTCTTATTTGCAAGTACATATCTGTAATTTAGTTTAATTTAGAAATCATCTTTTTCACGGGTCTTTTGACCGCACACTTGATTACCCACGCGTTTTACTATTGCTCAGCATTGCGGTTATGAATAATTCACACCAATCGTGAAACATAGCGTGTGTACCTGTAATCGACGGAATTAACTTGTAAAATGTATCTATATGAAGATAAGGCATAATTTCAGGACGTTATTAATGCATCATATGATTGAATGAGAATGCATTGGGAATTTAGGAGAAAGGCCTGTGTGTTGTAAATATAATTTCCTTTTTGGGACGGCGAATGGGAATTTCTCTGTCTACCTTGCTGGCTATTTTATAACAATCTTATTCGGACAGCGAAGATATGAAGCCTGCTCCATATGGAATGAACAGCACTGCCACTTTGCACTTTCTGCTAAGTTCAACTAATGTAGATGTTTTATAATGTGACAATATCCACATGAACATGTAATCAACATGCTTCTTAGCTCGAGTTCCGGCAAAAAGAGTAACTGATTTCGGGAATATATATCGCTTGCAGGGTTTCCCAAATCGGGAGAAAAGCGACAAGGAAATGCTTCCGGCAATATTTACAAAAACAATCGCCAGAAATATTAAATCCTCGCTACAGTCGAGCAAACTGCGGGTAACAACTTTTTCGATGCTAAACCCTCCCACTTCTATTATGATTGGTAATATTAAAATTTGACGTATAAACGGAAGAGTATCAGAGGGTCAGAAGAAAGCGATGTGTCTGTACAGATAGGCCGCGACACTGTGCTTGCAAATGTAAACATACACTCATAGTCGACAATGTCCATCGTTGGTTGTATAGACAGTTTTTGAAATTTCACTAATTACTAGCTTCAGCTCCTTGCATTTCCTAAAGACTTGCCCACAATAATCTGGACCAATCCGAAATGCTTCCTTTTGTTTTAATTTCCGTGCAGGCCCCGTTATTCAGTGATAAGATACTTGATATAAATCGCGATCGCTGCTCACACAGACAATGCACACAACATGCACGCAAGCTGAAAGGCAGAACACAAAGAATTAAACTTCACCCGAGGGAGAAATGGCAATGTACCTTCAGGTCTATCCACAATGGAAGAGTATTGATACGATCCTTCGCAATCGCTGTCTTCCCTGGTTAGACACAGAACACATCCCAGGCTGAACAATCCAGAGATCGCCAGGGGTATTGCACTTTTCCAAATACTTCCAGGTTGCCGGACGCGCAACGAGTGATTTTGAGGGTGGAAAAATAAGGCCTTGTCGTAGGATCTGTGGTAGCTATGCACAAGAAACTTGGCGTGCAGAGGACGAGTGGGGAAGCAGTTCACCCATAAGGTAGATTTGGTGGGCGCTGTGTGTGTAATATAGGAAATGCGTGCACATCCAGTGGAGCGCGCTGACTGGAGTGACGTGGGGAACCTTCCGTGCGCTCGAAGTGCTGAACGTCTGTCCAACCAGCGCTGATCCACACACAACGACTCATCCCAGACCCCCCAGCATCCTGGCAGCTCAAACGCAGCACAAAGACACGATGAAACTTGAGCACCTCACCATCCATCTTGGTCCTTTTTTTAACCAAAAGGCACCCCCCCCCCCTCTCCCCCCCACCCTCCCCTCTCTCTCTCCCTCTCTCTCTCTCTCTAACTTTCCCCCCCCTCCCTCTCTCTGTCTCTCTTTCACACACATACACACACACACACTCCTCCACCCATAGCCACACGCACACACACACACACTAACACTAACACACACACTAACACACACACACACTAACACACACACGCACACAAAACCAGGAAGCCCTGATCCACTGACAGGACTTAGAAATCTCTCCGGGAGAAAACAAAATTCCACTGAGTGCTGTGAAATGCAAATCCGATTCCCCTTTTAGGCTGTAGATAACTCCGGAGCTCACCATGACGTTATCCAGATGGGAGAAGCAGAATTCAAGAAAGTCACAAGCCTGTCTGAAGAAGCAAGTATTAAGATACAGGACTGGGTACTTTTGCATTTTTCTCTTTGTATTTATCAGCGGAGGGGAAGAGTCGAAAATTATCTTTGTATGTTATCAGAATTTTGCGAATTGAGCTTTAAGACCTAGATTCAGACTGTATTAACGGTACCGTGTAAATTAGTGCCTGCGACAACCAATTCTAATGCACAGGCTTTAACGTGGAGTGAAACCAGTAGCATTTAAGGATTTAAATTCGCAATACTTTTTTCAACTTATTTCAAAATACATATATCATTCGAGCGTCGTTGAATGGGTCGTGTTTGCTATACACCATGCTCTCGCCTTCCAAATTAACCAGTGTAGGAACTGTATTTTCGATAAGGAAGTGGTCTTATATCAGCGTTCTCATGTCTCTTAGTAATCCTGTACGTGATACCAAAAAACATTTTACATTTCAATCAAATACACATCCCTTTGTAGCTACCTGAGTTACATACGGTTTAATAAACTTTCTGCTAATGTATTTCGTATTGGTTTGCAAATCGTATTGGTTTGGACTGACAAGCACAGCTTTCTCTTCTAGATCTGGACTTTCCATAGAGGAAATTAATATAAAACAGTATCCCTCTGTCATTATAGCATACATTACACAGTCAGTAATGTCGAGTAGTCACGACTGCGAGCCTCACTGAAGGCAAAGGTGTAATATATTTATACGCATCCAATGAAACCGAATTCGCCCCTTATTTTAAATTAGGCAGTACTCTGGCCTAAATCACCATTAGTTCTACTATGTAAATCTAGATGCATGTAGTCTAAACATCACGACATTAGATTTAACGGTGAGATGCGCCTAATGTTTCATATTCCCCTCCCCAATACCATGACAGCGTTATTTGACCTGCCCTTTTTGGATCTTAATGCTATAGAATGAATATGTTCAATGTTAAGGCGATGGCAAGTACTACTTTAGATGATGGCATTAATTTCGACTAGATATTGAATGTTTATATATTGTTTAGGCACTGTGCCCTTCGGCAACATTGCCGGAATACTTGGTGAAGGGTGGAGATGAAATGTTATTTTAATCTCTCCAACTGATTATCGTGTCTTTAGAACCAAATACTGAACGCTCGTTTCCACATGCATATTTTAAAATAGTATCAATACATCTGCAGGTTCTATAGTAAAAACGATGGCAACATCCACGTTAACGCACGTTGAATAATACATTACAACCATCTCCAATATCATCATCACATCAGAAGTTTTGTAACTAAGATATGTTTTACCTACCGACGGTGTGCAATATTTCCTCGACCAATGGACAAAACAACAGCTCCCCGTTATATTGGGATCATGCTTGCAGGTTTTTGTTTCCTATATTTTTTTATAAGTTTGATTCGGCGCCAGGAACACCTCGGCCCAGCGTCAGCACACCGCCCAGTTAGTTTCGTATTAAGCCACTCCAGCGACTTGACCGAATTTAATATTAGAGATTTTACTAGCCATACGCCAATAGATAAAGAATGCCGCGAGAACATCAGCCATTCACCTATAGAAGTCGTTAACGTCACCAATACGCAAATAAGCTTTTTGTGTTGGTTGACTGAAACTCCGATGGATTCTCAAACCGAATCAGGATTATTCCCGGCAAGTGCATTGCAATTTGCGTAGATCAGACAATGCTCGACGTGGGGTTTAAAATCCAACAAGGCATACGTTAAATGTATTTTCTTTATCGGTTTGCAATGATTAGATGTTGGAGTCGGTTTAACGTTCTTGTGCCTCCGTTCTCTGTTCCGAGTTTAATTCGCCACTCGGTTGCTGGAATTGCATTATTAACTGAAATCTTGTCAAATGAATGTAGAGACACTTGGGTGACAAGTACTGCGCTATATATAGTAATTGATAACTTGCTGGTTCACAGTATCAGAAGATAGCGCTTGTGAAGCAATTATTACCAGTGTTTACTTTATCATCTGCCCCACTAACGCAGCTAACAGAAACTGGGGATAAAATCGTTAGTGGCCTTCATTGCTTAATTGCAACAAAAAAAACAAAATGCTAAGACTTTCTTCCGATGACGTTCCGCAGCTGGCACACGTAATAATGCATATGCAGCGCCAATTAAATAAGTGTGAAGGTTACTTTGAGCCGAGCGGAGTTGAGAGTTGTTAAGAATACCAGTGACCTAAGGGTTTTGTATTTAGGAAACGACATTGGCAGTCATGATTGGCAAGTATTTGCGGTGAGTGAAGTCCCAGCGATCTGCAATGTTTATTAGAAGCTATTTATAACGTGCACTAACACATCTATGTTTATTTCCTATTTAAATAAACATCATGTTTGGGGTGAACATTTTAACATAGAATGCATTTTAGCTGAAGTGGTTAAACATCTCAGTTGCTTACTGTATGAGGGAAGGGCATGGCCGCATTCGCCGTTCGAAATAAAACAATAACAGGCCTCTGTGATGAATAATAGTTATTGCGGCTGTTACAACATGAAAACAATTGTATTCTTGCCATGTAACCAAATGATGTTTGCTGCATGCATGGTTCATTTGATTACACATGTCAGAGAAATACTGTGGTCTCTTAAAGTATGAAATATTAAACTAAATTAAATCTGTAGTTACAAGACTGCACAGCAAAACGTCACTGCAGCCATTTTATTACTGCATAAAATTATTTACTTCAGTTTTTCTAAACAGGCGGGGTCCTGGGTTACTACTCCGTTGTTTTGGCTGCAAACAGCATCATGGGAATCTGTCTGGTTATTACATACAACAACGGGCAGGCTCCCAATTCAATTTAATACGTGCCGAGGCCCAATTCCAGTTGTAAGTCTGCACTGCTCCCATTGTCTTTGTAGAAGTTCTACTGATGGAGAAAGTCGATATAGAAATAGAGGTGCGCCAGTAATTGTTGCTGATTAATTCCTGAAATATTCGGAAGGTTTTTACCACATATTTCCCTCAACTCAATTATTTGACTTAGTTTTGAAACAACATTCGTTATAAAATCAATGCATCGAATCTGGGTGCAATATAGAATGGAATTTCATGTAGTATACCATGAATCGGCCCGAATAAATAATTACGCATCCCATTTAGCACAATGGTCTCAAGGTACTTATCCATTATTGTATATTCAAGTCGTTTTATTCTTTAAGGGTTTCATCGTGATGAATAATGCAGAGCTACCAATTGCACATTGTGCACCGTTGACTCCGGGAACATTTGTCACAATGATATGGGTCAATATGAGGTGGTTGAGATCTGAAAAAGATCTCCTTACATGTACGGTTTAATAAATAATAATTTTACAGTAACCCAATTATCAAAAGATGAACTGAATTCAGCGAGTATTGGATTTCATTTTTAGCATTATTTTTGTTTTCAAGGGCTCGTCGTTGTTTAAATTAAACATTTTCCAAATAAAGCGTAATTTAAAGTTCTTTAAATTGGCAACCGTAAATGGGACAATATTTTATTTTATTAGTCGTGGCAATTAGTTGTTGGCGGTTGTTGGGAATTAACAAACGTTTCATTAAACCAGTCTTGTTATCCACATCCTTCATTAGAATCCCTGCCTACATATAACAAACAGGGCACTGCATTTAACTTTCCACATGCGTTAAACCTGTAAGAGGTTGGCGTGTAAATGCTTATGCAAGCTTGAAGGTCTGTTTATTTTAAATAAGATGAATTTATCTTTAGAATAAATGGTGCATTTTATGCCTTCAGCTCAAATCCATAACGTGCATCGCGTGATGTGTTAGCAAGCAAACGTTAAAATGATCCCATAAGTTAAGTTATTTTCAAGTTAAGGTCGTTCTTACTATAGATTTCGAGAGTAAAGTTTTAATGTGTACTGAAATGTTATCTACTTATTTTGCCGGGTTTCAATACATTTATCGCTGTTCTTAAATACTTACATGTTAAATATTACACATGGTAGCCATGAACGAATTTGGCACACGTAAAATGTGCACATTTGGAATGGCATTTGAGTAGGGGATGTGTAATTAATTGAAATACATTAAAAAATACGGAAACGACTTTACTGACTTTGTTAATTCGATGGGAGTATCTATATTGCTAATAAACAGGTGTAAATTAGGCAGGGTTAATGGGGGGGGGGGGGCATCCAAATTGGAATCGAACGACGAACCCATGATTTCCAATCACAGTGCCAACCTGGAATGGCCCACATCAACAATCCTACTAAAAATATAACTCGACATGTAAGGTGCTCAGATGCTGACTCCGTCCCATCCACGGGGGACATGATGGAACGCACGCCACTTGCAACGCTATCCAGGTTCAAGAAGTTCAAGAAGTTCAAGAAATTCCAGATTAAAACAAATGCTTCACCGGCACCCAATTCACCATAATTCCATCAAGACGAATGGTCGCTGTCCGCTCTGTGCACAACCTATAAATTCTTGTTCAAACTTATATGACAGTGCTTAAAAAACCCCAACCATCTCCAACGTTTAGAAGGACAAAGCCAACTACCACATGGGAACCCCGGCATCTCCAATTTTCATTCCATGATATACATCACCCCAATGGGGGAAATATAAAGTCTTGCATTCCTCCATCATTCTTGGGCCAAAATCATTTGGCGTCCCAGCGAACAGTTGCAAGCCATTTCCCCATTCGGAAAAGATACTCAGTCCTACCTTCTCAGAAGCGATTAGGATGAGCATTAAACGTGGCTCAACTATTCCCATAGGCCATGAAGGAAATCAAAGGAGCAGCTAAGAAATAATGTTGTGCTTACGTTAGGTAGACAAAAGTGCTGGAGAAACTCAGCGGGTGCGGCAGCATCTATGGAGCAAAGGACATAGGCAACGTTTCGGGCCGAAACCCTTCTTCAGACTCATTTTACTTCGATTTTGTGTACATCAAGACCAAAAAGCGGAAATGTAACTTTTGGGCACATTTTTGGGGAGTTTGCACAACAATAAACCTGTGTATTATTTAAGTTAATTGATGAATGGGTTTCAGAAAATTATCAGCACAATATTATGGTCCGAGAATTAGAATGCAAACTTCATTAATTTGGCAGGAGTTACTAATAATAATCCCCATACTTCAGAATTATGTTAATATTAACTCGTCTCCAGGGGGTAACTTTGCCCAACGAGGGTAATTTGGAGAAAACGAAAAATATCGTAAAATCAATATAACAATTAAGAAGAAAAATGACACCAGTGTTTTCTACATTAAAGAGGAGGTTTCCAATTAAAATGAGTCGACGTGGAAAACAGTGTACGACCAAATAATGCAACCAAACACTGTTTAATACTACCGACCACCGAATACAGTCTGGAAGTTCATTTCCTTCAGTAAATTATGGAACGTTTCAAATTAGGCATGATCGAGGATTATTAGTCCCTCAAGATCTGACGAACAGTCAATATATTCGAATTCCCGAAAATCATTGCAATTTTAGAAAGTGCGATGGTGTGTGTTTTTCTATACATAGGAAACAACCAATGGAAGCTACAAACATCCTGATGGAACCGTGCTTGGATTTTATAGATCACTTGTACAGCGAGTATACATGTGTAACCCCGGCCAGGTTAATCAGTTTCCTATCAATCAAAAGTTTACGAGTTAACAGGAAATGCTGCAAAGATGAAAAGTACTGCAAAACTGTTGAAGACATCAGCCGAAGGAGCATGTCGTTTAGCCTGGCCGATCTCTGTTCTCTCTCAGTAGAGGATTAAAGGCATGTATCTTTAACGCGGCCTGTTGTTGGCGCCAAGTGGTGTGTTATTAATCATGACTTTAGCTCCATTTTACGGAAAGGCTGTGCGGCTACATCTCTTCACCGCCGAGTTAAGATGGTGAAGTAAAAACATATTTCTAGCTGTTCTGTCTATATTTGTATTTTAACCGAAATCCTGTCGCGAATGTCAGAGGTCCTTCTAATAATCAGACTATTGCTAGTCTACGGATCAAACTGCTCGGAGCGATTACACCGGTGAGTGAATGCAAGTCCTCTCCGGCAAGGTTAATCTGTTCGCGCAGAAGACAAATATATCACGCAGTTTCAGATCTAAATTCAATAGAGGCCTCAAATATATTGCCGCGTTCTTTGGAGGAATGAGAAAAAGGATGAGTTCCACGACTCAACATAACCTGTTAAACCTCACAGCGCAGTATCATTTCAGTTTAAAGATGATCAAACGCAACTTGCATCTTGACGTTTAACTGATTTTCAGCAAGGAATGTATGCAATGGATTCTCTCCCCAATACAGAAAGTTTATCACAATGATACAACATACCAATACGTAAGTGTAAAGGATTAGTTTAGTTTGCTAACATCGTTATCATAATGCCTGAAATATTCGCAGCGTGCAATACGCTCCAATAGCTTTTTAGCTGGCCTCTCATTTCGAATCCGACACAGTTTTATTCACATTAATAGCATCTTTTCAAACGAGGCTCATTTTAGTGTGTTCTCTCCCTCCATAAATACTGATGCAAATAGTCATACCTGTCCATATCTGAACATTTTAGTTGGTTAAAGCCTATCTGTATTAAATAATAATATATCAATTATGGGTTACTTTGAGACCGTCCTACTTTAAAATTCACTTGAACGTAATCAGTTTTTTTTAGTTGGAGGCTGTAAATTGTAACTTCTTGTTAAACCACGAGTATATTGTGTGTCGTTTGAATTTCTTTATCCCGTGGCGGCCTTGAATGAAATATGTTCTCTGTGATATTATGCGCAAACATTTGCTAAGTTTGCGACAGTTTGTCGACTTTCTGCGCACGTCTTTTAAAGCCGAAGAATCAATAATCAATGCACATTTTCACTTCGAAGGAACGTGTTCTGACGGTGGATCATATGTGCGCTGTTGCATTCAATTAGTACCGGCTATGGTCAAAATGCACAGGCAAACAATGCGCACCTTTAAAAGCACAATAAAGGATACGAATTCATAAGACTCGACAAACAACACCACACACAAGTTTGAAATGCGTGTACTGTTTTAAAACGAACATTTTAAACTATCTGCCACTATTTTTTTCTGAGGGGGGGATACAATTTATCATTTAATAAACAGCTTCCATTGGGCTTTAAATGTAAGTCGCGGATACGAAAATAAAATAAATGTATTTAGAATAAAATGGAAATTATAATGCCCATGACATTTTTACTTCATCGGAATAGTTTTGAGCGATGTTTGAATTATATTTTATCTTACTTTTAAAAAACTTATTAAATGCTTGATTATAGTTCAGATTTAGAAGTTGTAAGAGCATTTTAGGCTTTATCCTGCATGGTAATGCTCTAAAAAGTCGAAAAAATGCCACTTACGTTTTTTAAGGAAATTATATATCCTTTATTCGTTGTAAGTGCTAACATTGATAGCTACCAACACTACAGCAGCATTAAAATCAGCCAAAGTGATAATAGTACTTTAAGCCTTCGCCTATCGCATTTCCTTCCTCTCCCAAGGGTACCTTTCCTCCTACGCATGTCAATTCAACAATCTGGCGATTCAACCATATTCTAACAATTATCAATGGTCGGACACCTAAGTTAGAGCAACGAGGGCCCATCTCCAGAAAAATTTAGTAAACCAGCGGAGCCACAGTAACATGATTAATTCGTCTGATGGGGCCTCGTGTGACAATCGATTATCGTGTTTGCCATGTTATAACAGAGGCTACATTTCAAAACAAAATATTGTATTGATTAAAGTAGCGATCTGGGACTTCCTGTGGACTGTTAAATGAAGGTCCCTTTTCGGGATTTATATTCTAACGAGACACCGTCACTTTATGAGAACGGCATTGATTCGGGATGAATTAGATTTGGCCATTTTACCAGTGATACGGATGTGCTGCGTCCGCGCTATTCTTTGCCAATATATGTTTCAAGGAGATTAATTTCTCTCCCCCGTGTGAGACATTTAACTGATTCAAAGATTGTTTAAAAAAACACACTAAATTTCGTGTGGTTTGAGAGCTTTGATGAATGACAAAACAAGACAACTCAGCAAGGAGTATTTTTTGCATATTCTATCACTACGTTTGATAATCTATTTTACTCTGCACAAGTTATCCGTATGGCGACAGCGGCAGAAGGCAATGTGGAGCTGTCTAAATATTTACTTATATTTATATAGGGTACAACTATCAGCTTTACCGATGTCATAAATACCGGGAAAATAATTCAACGGCGAATTCATGCCCATCCCATACACAGTTGAATCTTTACTCTTATACACACAATGGGATCGCGACCTTCGAGAGTTTAAGTGGTGCTGGTGGAAGTTCTAGTTTAAGATTGCTTCGGTTTTATAAGCCATCCTTTTACTTCCGTTTCAGCGACTTGGCCATTATTTGAGCGTTTCGTTTTCACCCCAGAGGTGCTAACATCTAGTTTTAGAAATGATCGAAACAAGGTTTTTTTTTTAATCCTGTGTATTGAATTTAATCCCCATTACAGGGATAACGGTGAACAATACGTGTATGCGGGGGTAAGGAATGCACTGAAGCCATATTAAATGTTAGTTCCACGTTAAAGTACTGCAATCTCTCTTCCATTCCACATTAATAATGTTATAATGCTGTGAAGGATTCCAACATTAAATCCGGGATCGTATTTTCTAAAATAAATCTTAATTGAGTAACAAGCTAACAGGCAGGTTAATCATTACCTATCGGATGGTAAGGCCAGCGCCTGCAGCCGTCTTGTTTCTATACAAGAGGTACGAACTCAGAAATATACCACAAGTGTAATGACCTAACAAGTTCACAGCTTTTGGGTTCTACGTAAACTGAGATCAACGGCACTTTATCCTAAACTAAAACAAGAAGGGAATTCCTGTTATTTTTATGTTTGAAATTAAGGCACAATTGCCCCATCCCCGCAAACAGAGAAGTCTTGCACATCTTTCGTTTTCATTCCAGAAGTGCTAACACCTAGTTTTCGCTACATTAATAAATTATCAGCGAATTGCCTGGGTTTTGCGTATAGGAGCGTCAACTAGTTCTGTTTTGAAGTTCAGTGGTAAGTTCCGAAATGCCTCCAAACCAACAGTTTACAAAATTCGAGGGTTAAGCGCTCGCCAGCTATTTGGAGTGGCTGTTGTTATACCAGCACGGAGAGAAACGCCCTTTTAGCCAAAAGAAAATATTCACAATTATTCTGAAATATTTACGATCTGCCAGAGTTAGCAGATTGAAAATCTAATTGGAAAATTTACAATAATGGGAAGGATAAAGTTTGGCGAGTACAAACAGTAAAAGTTCTATCGAGGTGTCTGTTAAAATTAACCCATCTCGTTTTTACTATTCCATGCTTCACAAGAAGTAAAACGAAATCAACGATCGATGTTGTGTCGATGTGCCAAGTTCGTAACAGGGCTCAAACTTGCAAACGTAAAAACAATATATAGTTATTGAGATGTTGCTTTGTCTTAATAAATCAACGTTCTTCTCGACCGACCTTTTTACGGTGAACTTCGCCGCAATCAGTACATCGCAAAGAAAATAGAACTTACCTTTTAGAAAGGGTAAGTGCAAAGTTAGTCGACGGTGAGAATTAAAATCGCCGCATAAGTAACAGCGGAGGCAGATAATGAAGTGGAGATAACCGATATCATTTGTGAACAACTAAGTTTTGGTCTTGTCCCTCAGATGCCAATTTTAGAATGTAATCCCCCCCCCCCCCCCCCCCGCCCCCTCTCATCCACCCATGCCCAGCACATGCGCACCCCTCCTTCTCACCGGCAAGCGGAATATTCGAGCGCATAACCTGGTTAGCCGAGTCAAATGCATACATTCATGTAAATGTTCACAAGATATCCGGCTGGAGAGACTGAGCGATAGGTATGTTAGCTATGAGTTCAGACCTTAGTTTGGCTGGATTTGAATAATGGAACAATTCTGATGTATCCACTATTAATAGTCCAGAAACAGATTACTTAGACTTAACTGGTTAAACGTGCTATTTACACCACCGGATCTTCCACTCCGTCAATCAACCCACTAAATAAAGATTAATTCCATTTCGTGCTAGCTGCTGGATAGCGCATTGGGTCACAGCATCAGCTGGAGTTGACACCAAAGTGGGTGGAACATTAGATAGCGAAGATGGTTATCAAAATTACAGCAGGATCTTGATCAGTTGGGCAAGTGGGCAAAGGAATGGTGAACGGAGATTAATGCAGATAAGTGCAAGGGGTTGGATTTTGGGAAGTAAAATACAAGGCAGTACCAACAGAGTGAATGACAGGGCCCTGGGGAATGTTGTAGAGCAGGGGGATCCAGGAGTGCAGTTGCATTTGTACTTGAAAGTGGAGTCAGGGTATTCAGTACTTTGGCCTTCATCAGTCAGGGAATTGAGTATCGAAGTTGGGATGTTATGTTGCAGTATGTAGGAAGGAACTGCAGGTTTAAACCAAAGATGCTGGAATGCTGGAGTAACATCGGTGGGGCAGGCAGCGTCTCTGGAGAGAAGGAATCGGTGACATTTCGAGCCGAGACACTTCTTGTACAAGACATTGGTAACGTATTTCAAGTATTGTGTTCATTTTGATCACTCTACTAGAGGAAGGATGTTGCTAAACTGGGCAGCCTCCTACTTTATTCCTTGGAGCACAGGAGGATGAGGGATGATCTCATAGAAACTTCCCATATAAATGAAAGGCCTGGAGAGAGTAGATGAGCAGAGAATGTTTCCACTAGTGGGAGAGTCTGGAACCAGAGGCGATAGCCTCAGAAATGAAGCACATGCCTTTAGGAAGACGAGGAGGAATTTCTTAGCTAGAGGGTGGTGAATCTGATGAATTTGTTGCTGCAGATAGCTGTGGAGGCCATGTTTGGGTATTTTTAAAAGCGGGATTGACAGGTATTTGATTAGTAAATTTGATTAGTTTTAAAGGTTAGCAAGAGAAGGCAGGAGAATGGGGTTGAGAGAGAATGGTGGAGGAGACTTGATGGGCTGAAAGGCTCAATTCTGCTTCTCTGACTTATGAACTTATGAATACACAGTTTTTTTTTACCCAGAGTAGGGGAGTTAAGAACCTGAGGGTATAGGTTAAGGGTGACAGGAGAAAGATTTAAGGGAACCTGAGGGAAACCTTTTCACACAGAGGGTGAAACTTCCTTCACACAGGTACAAGGAAAGATTTAGAGGGGTATGTACCAAACATGAGTGGGTAGGACTAATTTGAATGGGGGCATCCTATTTGGCATGGGCAAATTGGGTTGAAGGGCATGTTTCTGTGCCGTATGACTTTATGAGTTTGAATTCAGTTTGAGCTAGGCTAGTGAGCTAGCTTCCTCTGTTTGCCAGTTGCAATAATGTGAAGTGAATTGGAGCAGAATCAACCCAATTTCTAAAGTAAAGCACATTGTGGCAAAGAGTTGAAAAAAAAACTGCAGATGGTAGAAACCGGAAATATGAATTGAAAATACTGGAAATGTGCAGTAAGTCGGGCAGCCTCCGTGGGAAGAGAAACAGGCCAATGCTTCATGTTTAAAACCCTTCAACAGAACCTAGAACTGGAACAGGAAATTGTAGAGGAAGAAACCCTATCATCTTCTGGATGAAGATCTAAGGACTGAGAGTTGAGAAGAAGTAGCTACACAAATATCTCAACTTCTGTGTTGAATGGGCTGAATGGCCTGCTACAGTTCGTTGGATTTGAAAGATATCATTTTTTATTTTCTCACTTGTTTAAATAGGCTGTGTTTTAAATAGACTTTGTTTTCTGTTCAATAGGTTGCATACTGCACCCCATCTCCTACATATCAGCTGATACAAAGTGCTGGAGTAACTTAGCAGGGCAGATAGCATCACTGGTGACCTTTCAGCTCAAGACCTTTCTTCATACCACTTCTCCCCCCCATCTACAATCAGTCTGTTAAGGGTCTCGACCTCACATCTTTTCTTCAGAGAAGCTGTCTGACCCCTTGAATTACTCTGGCACTTTGTGTTCTTTTGTGTATTAACCAGCATGTGCAGTTCTTTGTTTCTACATCAGGTGATACAGTATTATCAATGAATGTTTTCAGAAAGCTGGAATCTGTTTAAAAAACCCATCTATATTGTACTTCAAGAGCTACATTTTTTATTGTGTTCATTCTATATCCAAGATGTATTCCAGAACCCAGAAAAAATGGTATTTCCCCACTTCTATAGGATTATTGGATACAATGGGTTTTGAATGCAAGATTAATAATGAAAGAAGTACTGAGTGGAGTGTACAGGTATTTATGTTTCTTGGTGCTTTCATTTTAAATTCCAGAACTGTAATTTTCAGTCAATGTATTAGTAATATTCCCAAAGTGAAACAAACTGGGTAGTGATAGTTAGATATGCATACATATCTAAGAGCCATGCGTTATTTTAAATAACATGTGTAAGTATCCAAAACTGCAACTGATGTAATTTAAAGAAATAATGATAAAACATTATACATTGGAATAAAAATCAGGCTTTGACCTCAGGTGTGGGAATGAAATAACCAAAGGTTAATTCTTTGGCAATGCAGCATTGTTTGCCTATTGAGTACTTAATATGTCTGAAGCCAATGGAAAACCATTTATCAAATGGGAAGCTATGTATCTAACCAAATATGAAGTAGGTCAGAAAGTATTGTCCTGAAATAATAAAAGTATCCTTATTCACAATCTCACTTGGAAAATGTGTTGATTTTTGATCAAAGAGACTCTGGAGAGGCATAGATGCTCTAAAGTTGATTCCTAGCATCAGATAGTTAACTGGGAGGAAGCACTGGGATTCAGAAGCTGGGCGAAGATGACTGAGGGGGTAGGACTGAAATTAGCATGGGACAAATAAATTGGATAGCGCTATTTAATGACGTGACTAAATAAATCAAAAGCTGCTGTCAGATAAATTTAGTATGGATATGAAGCTCTTCACAGATGTGGCAGACAACAATTTAGCATTGGAATAATAAAGTTGACATTAGTTAAGGAATACTTGGAGAGTGCAACTCAGGAACCACATGTTTGGTCTCAGTAGAACGATTACTTTTCTTCCTGAAAGTGCTTCCCTGGCATGATTTTCTACTACCTGTTATCTTTGTTATCTTTGTTTAGTTTTGGAATGTGGGAAGATTAGTGAGGATGCACTTATACCTTCTTGCAGTGAGTAGTTGGTAGAAATCGCCCTAGAACTCTGTGGTGTTGGTTCTCGCAAAATGGTGCTGCATACAAAATTCAGGGGTGCTGATCAATGACACAGAAGAGACATAACACTTGAACCCGAGGTTCCTCTCTAATCCACGCAACTCTCTGACACACTGATTCTTGTTTATATACCTGCACTGTGTCAAAATACTGAAACACCCATTTAATAGCATTGTGCCATCACCACACATATTCTAGGAATCATTTTGTTAGATTGTAAGCTTATAAGAAGGCAGGCCACCACCAGATAGGGATGTTGTCTCTTGAGTGCCCATACAACCAAGTCTTCCCCCTAGGTATCACTGCAGCCTTGCAGCAGATCGTATGAACAAAGCAGTCATTATGGATTTATTTGAACAAGTCAGGATAGTGAATAAATCAGAGAGACATCAGCAGTATTGACATTATCACAACATCTTACTGATGGACATCCCAGAGGAGGGAAATGCTACTGAAGTAATCTTGATGTACTGCAATTGTCCAATGCACAGTATATATGGTTTGGTTGTATATTTAATGGTTTGCAGTCACAGCAATCTAGTAATAGAAATTGTATCGGCTGAGTACTATCAAAGCCAATGGAGTAATCTTTTAAATCCCAATGGTGTTTTGCTGCTGGTGCATTTGCCTTAAATACATCTTTCCAAATTCATTAGATTTTTCTTTATAAATATTGTGTACATTGCTGCAAAAGTCTGCATTTATTGCTTTCCTAATTGCTTTTTCTATTAAGTACTCCTAATTTTCCAATCTTTCAAATCCATTCTTATTATTTGTGAAGGAGGGTTAAGTACTTGCACTGTTAAGTATGAGTTCCAGCATTTTGATGCAGTACCGGTGCAGAAACAATGATGAGTGTGTGTGTCAATGTATTGTGTGCCTGGTGTATGGCTTAGAGAGGAACTATGAGTAGGTGGAATTCTCATGTGTATGTCTCATTGTCTGCTTAAGTAGAAGTTTTGTTTTGGGAAGAGTTGGCAAGGAATCTTTGCCAAGTTGAAGAAAATAAAAAACAGAAGGGAAATGACTCCTCAAGTCAGCTCCATTACTAAATATGATATTGTCTGATCATCTGAATGAATTAATGAATGTATGAATGAATGAATGAATGATTGTATGACTGACTTGGCAAATGAAATTCCTCGTATGTTGCAAAACATACTTGGCAAATAAAGTATTATTCCGAATGAATGAATGAATGAATGAATGAATACTTTATTGTTACATGTGACAAGTGAAATGTGGCAGTGAAATTATTTGCTTGCATAACCAAGGTATGCAAAGAGTTACCACATCAAGGGCACTTACAAGGTTACAAAATGGCCGTGCCAGGTCCCCCTTTGGTCCCAAGAGGGGACCCAATTTCCCTACTTCCCAATCTTCTTGATCCCAATTTCTCTTTCCTCCTTTCTTCATATACCTGTTGATCCCTTTGTGGTTGAAATACCTGTCAGTCTCCTCCTTGAATATGTCCAGTTACTTCACCATCACAGCACTCTAGGGTACAGAATTCTACAGAACAACAAAGCTGTGAGAACACAAACCTCCTCTTCTTCCAATGACGCATCTTGTAGTTGCCATTCACTATAGTCATGGTGAGCCATTGGTGAAGAGACTGAATATTGAGCATGACGAATGGGACATCAAGCAGGCGAATTGCTTTCTGCTGGATGTTGATGATTTTCCTCAGCTTTGTAGGAGCTGCTCTCAAGTCAGGTGCATTCTGACCTGACATGTCTTAGGAGGTCAAGAGGTGAGCTATGGTATTTATGTGAGTCATCAAGTTAATTTTTAATCACCATTCAATCCCACTCTACCAAACCCTACACCCTATCCCCACTCCACCTGAAGGATCTTGATGGTTAGAACTTGACAATTGTAATGTTGTTGAATGCCAAAGGGAGTTGGAAATCACTATTGTCTGGCACCTGTCAGATATGAATGCTAAACTGAAATCTATCCTGGACCTGTTGCATATAAACAATTCTAGGTTGCAGGAATTGCGAATGAGATTGAGTTCCATAGTTCTCCCCATTGATCCTCATTTCTAACCGAATTATAAAAGCGGGCTAACTGTTGATGAAGCAACTGAAGATAATTAAGTTTTGAACCTCTATCATCTGGTCTGATGCTGCGATAATTGCCTTCAGTGTGTGCAAATTATGAATACAACCAGGAAAGAGTTTCCTCCCATTTCTCATTGGCCTCTATTTAACTAAGGCACTGTTTCATCCGATCAAATACAAAATGAACTCTGTGCAGATGGAAAACTTTGAGTGTTGCAGAGAAGAATCACATTGTAGTATATCCAGAGTATTGCCATGAGGCTTTTTGTGTAACTGATCCAATTCAATTTCTCTAAATAGGAATTGTCCATATTGTTGGAGAAGCTATAGGTGACCTAGAGTCAGTTCTACCGCATGATCGATGTCTCAAAAATTTCAGCCCAATCTTGTGGGTTATCCAAGCCATGCTGTAGGTTTTAATGGCCTACCCTTTGGAAGGAGGTTTTCTGAAGTGGGCTGAATGCAAATAAATTGTCAATGAACAACTTAATTCCAAGCAAAGAGTGTATTGATGAGAGACTTCCATATGGTTGGGCTGAAACTTATTCCTTAAAAATACCACCAAGGTAGTCCTAGGCTTCACTAGGTTACATCCTATCATCGTAACCAATCTCATTCATATTGGATATAATTTCAATCACTAGAGTGTATTCTCATTGACTCAAACACTCCGTTTTGCTAGGAATCCAGGTTATCATAGTGATTAAAAGCTTCCTGAATAAAGAGTCTCAACCCAAAACGTCGCCTATTTCCTTCGCTCCATAGATGCTGCCTCATCCGCTGAGTTTCTCCAGCATTTTTGTCTACCTTCGATTGTCCAGCATCTGCAGTTCCTTCTAAAACATTTTCTCCTCCTTGCGCTTTTAGCACTTGATTCCAATTCTGGATTGCTACTGTGGTAAGTGTAGGTGCCATTGAATTGGTGGAATCAAATTGATCAACTAGTTTTATTCAATAGCACTACTGATAACTCCATCCATAATTATATAGACTTCTGCTTGGAGGTTGATGAAGCAATAACTGGTGGGGTTATATTTATCTCATTTATTTGTGGCTGGACATTTATGGGCATTTCTCCATGCTGTTGAATAAATGTAGACTCTTATACTTAGGTCTTCAATGTGAGAGCCAGGATGGTTGAACCCAAGAATCTGCGATGGTAGGAATTTCACAAGGATAGTGAGAAGGATAATGGAAGCATTCTCTTTTGCAATTGTACTTATGCTTTGTGCTTCATTAAGGCGGTGAATACGAATACTGCATTTCCTATTGAGAGCTTTTTTGTCTAATTTTATATAAATGTTGAAATATGATGAGTATTGCTATTTCCAGGCAAACTAACTCTCACTAAATTCTGTTGCTGTTATGACCTTTTATAAATGAAGTGTAAGTTTATTTTGCCCATCGGTAGTTTACTATAATGTTCCCACTGGTATTGCTACACTTTATGTTAACTATCCCCCACTGTCTTGAGCAGTGGTATAACATAAGCTATTTCATTTAAATCAACCTTCAATATAGCTAATAAGTTCAGTATGTCTTTTCTTTCTGTCTAATTCTGTGCTTGTCTGTATCCACTCAATGTAAGCCTCATATTATCCACTTCTATTGTCACAAATATTCTGTATTTTAAAATCCATCCTGCACGTCCCATAGTTTTCCATATTGTTTTCTAAATTTTGCTCCTATTCTTTGTCATGTCTCTTTTTCTTTTCTTTCCTTTTAACTTTACTTTCCTTTGTCATCAACGGTGCATTATGGTTTGATGTTTTGCCATTACCCTTCAATGGAATATTTCTAGTGTATGTCTGAACATTCTCTTCCTTGAGGTACTTTATCCTGCAATCAACATTACCATTTTATCTGTGAAAGATTACTTCCAAAGGCATTGAAATCAACTCTCAGCCAGTTCAGCAGTTTACCTTTAGTATTTCTATAATTATTTTAAATCGTCAACTTTTTTTTCAATGAAAATGCACCACAAACATTTACATCCATTCTTTCAACTAATAACCACCCCATTCATTCCTACCATGCATCTGCATGGTATTTTCCCATGTAGTCACATCTCGTATATGTCTTCTTGTACCTGTTTCCTTCCCAACATCCATTGACTCAAGTGGTCCTTCCAATTTATGCAATGATTAATTTGCACATCTTCCATTCAACATTCATTGTTCACAATGCTGACTGTCCTCTGAATAAACCTAACTCATATTAGTTGACAGCTTTGCAGGAACTGACATGCTCAATCTGCAATGACAACTCTGAGCTCCCTGCCACTTTAATTTTCCATCAGACTCCACCTTTAGTCTATCTGGCAGGCATTCTCATAGCAATGTCCAATGTAAGTTTGAGGAAGTGCACCATATCTTCAATGTGGGAATATCACAGTCTTCCAGATTCAATGTCAAATCTCTGACATTAGCTGAACAGCTTCTCCTTCTCTGCCTGTAAAAAACTGTCCGTTTCTGCCTTTCGTAACCAATATTGGGTCAGTTTCTTCTTCTCATTATCACAGCATAACCTGCTGGGCATGTCCTACAGCCCTGCATTTCACACCATTCCATTGGTAATGGTTTATTAATGTCACGGGTACCAAGTTGCAGGAGATTCACATTCTCTAACTGCCCTCATCTCATGGTTTACATTCTTCGCATCAACTTTTTTTACCAGGTGGCCTCACCAACCTGTCTGAAGAAGGGTCTCAACCCGAAACGTCACACATTCCTTCTCTCCAGAGATGCTGCCTGTCCCGCTGAGTTACTCCAGCATTTTGCGTCCATCCCCACAGCAACCATGGCTTCACATTGTAAATGATATCCCCTTTGCCCCATCCGTTCATTCATTCCTCAGCTCGATGAAGAATTTGGTGAGCAAAATATAGTAAGATATTTAACATGAATGTTATTTACAAAATACACTTTTTTTTGCTACAGTGGGATAAATCAAATACGTTTTAAGATGCAAATGAATTACCTTCAACACAATACTTTGCAAATCACCCAACAAAACATCTCAACTTTAGTCTATCTGTCAGAGATGTCAGGCATTCTCATAGCAATGCCCAATGTAAGTTTGAGGAAGAACACCATATCTTCAATCTGGGAACATTACAGTATTCCAGATTCAATGTCAAATCTCCGACATTAGCTGAACTGCTTCTCTGCCTGTACAAAAACTGTCCATTTCTGCCAATCATCACCAATATTCAGTCAGTTGTCTACATTCGATTTTTATTAATCTTGTCTATCAACACATTGCATGTGCATGGTGCTGCATCCACATATGTGCATCTTTCAATTGTATGGCTGCACATCTGTAGTTTGCAAGGAAGTAATAACATTTGTAAATAGGCGTCTGCATATTCAAATTGGTTCTCGGGCAGCCTTGGTGAAGTGACAACCGGAATAGTGAAGTTTGGGAATGAATAGAGCAGAGAAAGTTTTGTATTAACATTTTTTTAATTTACTTGGAAGTAATTAAACTGGATAGATGTCTCTAAATTGAAAAGGGTGCAAAAACGATTTCAAAGGATGCTACTGGATCTGGATGGTTTGATGCTGTATAAGCTGTGTCTGTTTTCCCTGCAGCATGGGAGGCTGAGGGGTAACCTCACAGAAGTTCATAAAATCATGAGGGACTTAGATAAGGTGAAGTCTTATAAGGATAAGTTACGTCTATTTCTCACGGTAGGAGAGTCGTAAAGCAGAGGGCATAGGTTTTTGTTGATGGGGGGAGAGGGAACTGAGGGGTAACATCTTCACACAGACAACTGTACATTCATGGAATGAACTGCCTGAGGATATGGTAGAGACAGGTACAGTTACAACATTAAAACGGCACTCAGACAGATAAATGGAGAGGAGAGGTTAGAGTGGAGTTAAATTCATGGAAACATTTTAGATTAAGTTTAAATAGTATCAAGGTCATAGCGTCATAGAGTCTTAGTGTGGAAACAGGCCCTTCGGCCCAATTTGCCCACACCAACCAATGTGTCCCATCTACACTAGTCTCACCTGCCTGCGTTTGGCCCATATTGCTCTAAACCTGTGCTATACATGTACCTGTCTAAATCTTGTGATAGTCCCAGCCTCAACTACCTCCTCTGGCAGCTCATTCCATACACCCACCACCATTTGTGTGAAAAAGCTACCCTTCAGGTTCTTATTAAATTTTCCCCCACTCACCTTAAACCTATGTCCTCTGATTCTCGATTCTCCTATTCAGAGGAAGAGACTCTGTGCGTCTACCCGATGATAAGGTATGAAATGTTGAAAACATTTTTTTAAAGTGTTTGAAGAAATCTCATAATTTTTTTAACTTAAATATTCTCTCCTGTTGTATCATCTTACCTGTTCAAATTATCCAAATGAGTTTCACACCTCATGGCATTGCTATAAACAATGGCTGACAATAGTATGATGGTAATCTCAGAAGGAAAAATTGCTTCAATAAGGCAGAATTTCCTCTCAATCTACCCATACTAAACAACCACGGCTTCTCACTTCCAGTGGTGTTATGAACAAACATGAGGAGAAAAAAACTATCTGGCTCCATTCCCTTTAACCAGAAGACCGTAAGGCCAATTGTATTTTGTCATCACCGTTCTGGCTTTCAGTAGTGAACTCATCATATTCCTGGCAACGCATCTTCCTAACCTATTTGCCTCACATCCACACAAGATAAACAAAATGGACTTCAATTGAACAGATGGATTAAAAGAACAGTTTAATACATGCTTTAACCATTTATCAACTACGTGGATTTCTTTTTACTACATATGAAACTAAATTCCTGTGAAATTCCAACATTTCTGTCAACCCTAAACCATACAACAGTATACCCCAGTGGCCTTTGTTTCTCAATATTGTAACACTCTTTAAAGATTACACATGTTTCTACTCTGACCATTAAAATTGTGATGAGAATAGCAGCCTACTAAAAGACCACGTGAAGATAGATACAAAATGCTGCAGTAACTCAGCGGTTCAGGCAGCATCTCTGGAGAAAAAGAACGGATGATGTTCCGGGCCGGGACCCTTGTTCAGACTGAAAGTAGGGGGAAGGAACAGGAGGTAAGAAAGGGCCAGAAGACCATGTGATATTTTTATCTTTTTAAAATGTCTCCGTGTGTATTAAAAGCTCAGATGAATGCTCAGACAATTAATTTTGAGCAAACTTGCTTGGCTCCAATTGTATTAATCAAAACATTATTTCAGGTGAATAAATCACAGTATAGTCAGTAACTTTGATTATTAATATTAGGAAGAAAGCATGAATATATCTTAATATACAGGATTTCCCCTCGGTCATTTCTAATATTTTCCAACGCAGTCTGGCTGGATGGGAGAATGGGAGAAAAAAATTAGACCTCAAAAAAATCCAAAGTACTCTAATATTAGGAACAATCAACAAAGGTTATAGCTAATAATCTTTAATTAACTTGCTTATCAAGAATCTTCCTGTTTTTGCCTTTAAAATTTTTAATTATGCTCCCATTTGAAGGATATTTGGTGTTAAATCTTGGAGTAGGTGATTATGACCTGTTGCAATGAATAAAATCTTGTTTAAAGAGTTTAAAGGAATTTCAGTTGGTAACTCATTTATCAGTGCACACAAGGATGTGAATTTGTTCAAAATGATTTAAATCGGTGTAGCATTTTACAGAATAGAAAAAAAAAATCGGAATCATTTTTTTAATGGATTTTTAATTGATTTTTAAAACAGATTTTAACATGCAATAGCTTACACAATTATAGCTCTGTAAATGTTGCAGACCCTGCCAACGCACCACAAGTCCACATTGAGGAGGTACAGGGGGAAAAGAGGGATAAAAAGCTTGCAGAACACAAAGGGGGAAAAAGAAAAAGTGAAGTAGAAATGAAAGACTTGTGACAAGAGCAAAAAAAATGCACATCCAAATTGATGTAAAATTGAAAGTTTAGCTGAAATAATAGAATATTGAGATTTTTTGTAGTGGTGGTATTGTGTATAGTTCTGGTCCCCCAATACAGGAAGGAAGTGGAGGCTTTCAAAGGGGTGCAGAGGAGATTTACTAGAATTATACCTGGATTAGGGGGTATTAGCTGCAGGCAGTGGTTGGACAGACTTAGGTTGTTTTCTCTGGCATGCCAGAGGTTGTGGGGAGACCTGATAGAAGTATAGAGATTTATGAGAGGCATAGATAGGATAGACAGTCAGAACCTTTTTCCCAGGATGGAAACAACAATCAAATGGAATAGCTTCAAGGTGAGAGGGGCAAAGTTTAGAGGAGGTGATGGTTGAAACAGATACATCACAGGCATTTAAAACATAGTTATATGGTTATGTAGGTAATGGAGGGATATGGGTTATGTGCAGGTAGATGTGATAGTCTTGGCATCATGTTTGGCACAGATATTGAGGGTCAGTGGGCCTGTCCTTGTGCTGAACTGTTCAATGTTTAAAATATTACCAATTAACAAAAGATGTGGAAGATCGCATATTTCATTTTAGCTCATCCAATTAGGCAGAAGAATCTGCTGCCACTTATGACATCCAACATGTTTGTTAATATGATTTTACCTTGATACAGGTAGAGTTATAGAGTCATAGATTCACGCAGCACGGAATCATCCTCCTCGGCCCATTTCATCCATGGCAATCAAGATACCCCACCAAAGCTAGTCGCATTGGTATTCATTTTGCCCATATCCCTGAAAAACTTTCCTATCCATGTACCTGTCCAAGTGCTGTTTTAAGTGCTGTTACACCTGCCTCAATCACCTCATTCATCATACCAACTAAAATGTTGTCCTTCTGGTTTCTATTAATTCTCATCCCTCTTACTTTAAACCCATGTCCTCTGGAATATTGATTCTCCTACCCTGGGTAATTAAAATCATCATCATTGTATGAAAAAATATTAGTGCTCTCAGTCCTACACTCAACTTAGAAGAGTTTATTCAATTTGTCTCTTATTATATTTAATCATCTTTACTACAGCTTAGAACCCATGGAGTTTTACATTCGGAGCAGCCATTTGTTCAAGAACCCCAGTTTTTTTTTCCATCTGGTGATGACACAGGAATTTACCACTTGGATTTTCTGAAACAATGTAACAGAACCTTGTTGCTTGGTTTATTTAATGCTCAACTCTGGGCTCAATATTACGCGCATGAGATTTTCCAAAATGGCAGGAGAAACTGATATTGGTGAAACTAGTAAACTAACGAGCTCCATAGAGCAATCTGGGCATCTGTCCAAAAGAGCAATTATGCACTCATCAGTCCCCCTATATTCATGCCCCCCCCCCCCCCCGGAAGATTTGGTGCGGTGCGGACTAGAGGGGGGAGGGGGTTGAGGGTGGAGGGGAGAAATTTACAGGAGACCACATCTGAGGGAAGATTAGCCTGCCACTTATCCTTTCCTCACAAATAAACCGACAAATCAGGACAAGGGTTGGCCACCCGGCCTCTCGGATCTGTACTGCCAGCCAGTAACATTTTGGAGGCACCCTAGATCATCACCTCCTTCCCATTGACTCCATTTGTACCTCACGCTGCCACCAGCATAATCAAAGACAAGTCGCATCCCGGCCCCTCTCTCTTTACCCCTCGCCCCTCAGGTTATAGAAGTGTGAAAACGCACACCTCCAGATTCAGGGACAATTTCTTCCCAGCTGCTACCAGGCAAGTGAACCATCCTAGTAACAACTGGGCTACTCATTGGAGACCCCTGTACTATTTTCCAATCGGACTTTACCTTGCAATAAACGTTAAAGGTAGACAAAAATGCTGGAGAAACTAAGCGGGTGAGGCAGCATCTATGGAGCGAAGGAATAGGTGACGTTTCGGGTCTAGACCCTTTATTCCCTTTAGTGTGTTACATCTGTGCACTGTGGATGGCTCGATTGTGATCAAGTATTGTCTTTTCGCTGACTGGTCAGCACGCAACAAAAGCTTTTCACTGTACTTCGGTACACGTGACAATAAACTAAGCTAAACTCAACTTTAAAAGTTAGATTCTGCTTCTACTGCCGTTTGAAGACGAGTTCGAAAGCATTAGGACAGAAAGCAAACACGCCCCATTTCTGCCTTAATCTGAAGCTCATTGGTTTTAAAATTAACCCCTGCTTCCTCAGGATGCTACATGTTTCTATTAAGTCACCCTCCTCTGAACGCCGGCAGATATAACCCTAGCCTGTCCAACTTTTCATTTTTAAACACGAATGTTCCAGGTACCGCCCAGCTAACCTTCTCTGAACGGTCTCGCTTCATAAATTGAGTTTTTTTTTTAATGCGCTTCAGACTCCCCATTAGTTTGTTTTTGGCGTGGACGGATGAGAATCGACTGTTCAGAATTCATTAATTCCTTAGCTGTGAATTGGTTCCACTTTTGAACCGTCAGTGATAATATTGCTCGAAATGAAGGTCTACCTACCAACGCTATCCCCAAACGCACTTCGCAGAATTCTCATGTATAGGCTGATGCCCGCACCGCAGTGATTCCTTCGCCGTCCTTTCCTGCCATTAGCAATTCCATATATGCCAAAGTCGTCTATCCTGGTTTACATTTGCAGTCTGCTATTTTGACTTGACGAGGAATTAAGATTGGACACTCCTCGTGTACCACAAATACAAGTTGGATCGACACCTTTGTTTGGTGCCAGGGGGCGTATTTTCTCGGTAGACCCATGCATCGTCCTCCGAATCTTCGACTGAGAAACCTACTTGAAGAAATTCCCGATCAGAAAAAGAATGTCACCAATACAGAGCAAACAATAAAAAACCCTAACCCCTCAGCATTGATGTTGCGCGAACAGTTATCCTTTTCACCCCAACCCCCACACAAAAAAACAAATGTTTGGATTGGAACATGATATTGAATTTGCAGCGATCCATACACAAGAATGAGAGTGAACCATTCAGTAGATTAGCAACGTTTTCCGGCCGTGGGTAGTTTGAGAATTTGCTCGGCTGCAGATATTATGCACAATAGTATTTTAGTATTGGAAAGCCCGAGAACCGATTAAACGAAACCGACTATGTGGAACCACATATGGAGCCGTCTGTGTTGAAATAAACGCAAATGCACCGTGGCAATAGCAAACGAAGGGAACCTTGCATATATATTCATTCACCATCCTTGTTCTCGTTTGCAAAACTGACACATAGGGACTTGATCAAATAAATTCATTTTTCAATCGAATCCCGTGCCAATCCCGTCTAAGAAACAAGCAGGCCGAAACCACGTTGGAGAAAGAACGTGTAAGAAAGAACTGCAGATGCTGGTTTACACCGAGGATAGACGCGACGTGCTGGAGTAACTCAGCGGGACAGGCAGCATCTCTGGAGAGAAGGAGACGCTGCTTGTCCCGCTGAGTTACTCCAGCATTGTGTGTCTTATGCGTTCAATTTTTCGTGGAGACAAAATAAACGCTGCATCATTGCAGCTCCAAGCTGTTCCTCAACAAGCGTAGTTAAATATTCACTCCACCCAGACGTCTGCACCTATTTCTGTCAGCGTGACAAGTTGATACATTTGAGAGGCTGTACATTGAAATTTGACACTGAACACCCAAAACTACGAGCGTTGCACGCTCACACCTGTCCAATACACTTGCATTTATGAAGCCCCGTTTTAACTTGATTTTTAAAGGTCAGATAAAAGGTCATCAATCGGAAACGTTAGCTCCGTTCCACTCTCCGCCGATGCTGTCAGGCCCGCTGAGCATCTCATCCTTTATTTGGTTTGTACTTGCCTTTGTAATATGTGTTGGATGGAACTGCAGGTGCTGGTTTACACCGAAGATAGACACACAATGCTGGAGTATCTCAGTGGGACAGGCAGCATCTCTGGAGAGAAGGTCCGGGTGACGTTTCAGGTCGAGACCTTTATTTGAATACATGTGGCGCTTTTAAATTCCAGAGTTGTGATGGGGTTGAGTTTCGTATCCCCCCGTTTATGTCAAGCTAACGGTGAGTATGGGTCACCTAGGCAAGTCCAATACAAAGATCTAATCATATGGGGGTATATGGGGTGGGGGGGGGACCTGGCTTTAAAATGGTGCCGCGATCAACCAATCAGATGAACAAATAGATTGGGATTCACATGTGAAACTTTGCAGAGTACAATGGATTAATCGTTTCTTTATCCTAACTAGACACTCGACCCCGTCTATCGGGCAGCTGCGGTCAGTTTTCACCCGAAATCAAACGCTATGCAGTGGAGCTCCATCCACGTTTCTGATATTTTTATTAGGAGTTTCAAATTCTCTTTTTGCTTGGAATTTGCCTTGAAGAGCGCCGTTGTTCGAAGCGTTACATTAAAAATGAATTTATTGGATCAAGTCCCTGCGATTTAGTTGTTGGTGGAAGCCAAGAAGAAATGGCTTAAGATTTTGCGACACTGAACGGGGGACATCTTTCCGATAAAGCTGCCAATTGAAAGCAATTGTTTGGTCTCTCCCAGAATTTAAATCCAATTTCAACAACCTCGTTGCAACCGCACAGTCCGTTTGAATCGATTCTCGCTTCTGCTGACTGCTTGGGGCGAATGAATAATAAGTTGCTTCAAACCCAGTAACATTTTGTTATGAGGTTAATCAAAAAGCCAGGCACTGTTTCACTTTTTGAAGCGAATGCAATGTTTTCAAATCATAACGTTGAAATAGACAGCGTGAGTAATTAAAACGAAGTTCCAGTGTTTATACCACAGCGCTCAACGATTGTATCTAGAACAGCACGTCTGTGAGATAAACATTACGATGGGATCATTCCCAGTTTCCCGAACAAAGCATGTTATTTCTGTATTTGCATTTGGTTCGTTGTGTTCAAAGGAGCTGCGTTAACAAGCACAATTAATTACGGCGAGCAACATCTGGTTTGCAGTGAATTTCAATAGAAGGAATGTGTATTTTGTTGAAAGCAGCCCGTAGATTGGAATTAAATTTACAGCGCATATCCACTAGATGTGAAGAATTAGCCCCACTTACTTTATTTCGTGATTTAGCATCGTTCCAATGTTGCACTGTTCGCAGCCCAGACAAGGTAGAGACAATGAAAATAAATTACCTAACAGGCTAACTTCAAATAAATATCTCCGGAGGAGCCCTGAAGAGTGAAAGGATGGCGTTTGCTAAAGGCTAGGGGCAAGGAAGTGAACACCTGGAACAGAGACTGGCTTAGAGCGTGGTCATTGTCCAATATCCCACATCATCAAGCAAGATAACAAAATCCACCCTCCAAAGTGCCCTGAAAACTTCATCAATCGTTGCCCATGTATTTAGCATAACTTTGTTTTCCCCCCATCAGCATGACATATTTGGACGTGGCAGGTTTGCTTCCGTCCGACCGCACAAAATCCCCACACGTTATCGACGTAATATAAAAACAAAGGTTCAAAATGTAACCGCATTAAGAAGAAGGACCAACAGCGATAGAAGGTTGATGCGGGTGCGAATGAGATTTAAAATATGACGGTTATAAATGTTTTATGAATGGATGATGGACCAGCAGATATTTATTCATATCTTATAGTTATGTAATTTCTGTGAAGCGATATGTTATAACGTATTTGTCTCCTTGTGTATTATGTATCTTGCCCAAACCGTGCATTAGAGACAGATGAATCCATTCACTTCCCTAACCCGAACACAGACCAACATAATACACCCTCCCCCTCCACCAATTCTCACTTCTCTGCTGCAAGTTTAAGATGACGCTCGTTTGGAAGCCTATCTGTAGCTCCTGTGATCACCTTCCCCTCTGCACACGAAAAGCACGGAGAGTCAAGCTTACATTGGTCACAGGGTTGAACAGAACGACGCTGGTACGATATTGGTGGGAATTATTAAATCAAGACATGCTACACTATCCCCATACGAGGTGCGTCCAGGTCGGGAGAAATTATACCATGCCATTCCCTTCCATATTAGCGTCTACTTACAGACCTTGCTTTCCAATTGCAAGATGACGTTTGCGGATATCAGCTCCGGGGGCGACGGATGCGGATAGTTAATAGAGCGTGAATCCGCTGATCTTCAACGTGGAAGACAACGATAGAGCTTCATCGTAGCGAGTTCGGTTCTCCAATCCCGCAGATGCGCCCACCCGTCCAACAAAACAACGTTGATCAAAACATCCAAGTTTCTGCCTACATACTAGTCTATGATATAGGAGTGCGTGACAGCTGGACTCTGGAGGAAGCTGAAGTCTGCAGCACTCTGGCAGCTCTCCACAATCCCACCCCAAACCCTTCTCTGGCAGTCTACGAATTAGAACTGTCTCAATTACTCCACATAGTTTGGATGGGTGTCAAGCGCGATAACAATGTGCACAATGAACATAGCAAACGGCTGCTGGCCGTAGCTAGAAGTGGGATGATGGGATATCGCTAAGGGCACGAAACGGTGCCAGAAGAGCTGCTTGAAGCGAATCACTGTTGCAAAGTTCCCAATGCCCGGCAAGTTGTGGCAGAATCCGTTCTTCTTTGGTTAGCGATCTTCCAAAAAAAAAAAAAAATCCCGATGAACAGGAGGAATCACGCTTGGAGTATGTTCCAACAGAACTGTTGATCATAGCAGCAGAATTACAAGGAAGTAATAAGTGCAGGAATAGGCAACTTCCAGTTCCCTGCACCATTTGCACTAATTTTGCACTTACTGATACGCACTAATAAGAAGAAGCCGGAAGTAAACTGGAAGACTTTGGTTTTACCATCAATGATTTTGAATTGTTTTATTTGGAAAGACACAAGAATGTGATTACAATTAGAGTAAACTGACGCCCATATTTAACCAATTGCTTTGGAACCTGCGCCCATTTAGTTGATAAACTCAAAGAATGCGATTTGGTTGTTAAAAAGGAAAGTGTGGGAAGGAACTGCAGATGCTGGTTTAAACCAAAGATAGACACAAAATGCTGGTGTAACTCAGCGGGACGGGCAGCATCTCTGGAGAGAAGGAACAGGTGACGTTTTAGGTCGAGACTCTTCGTCAATCCTGTCTGAAGAAGGGTTTCGACCTGAAACGTCAACTATTCATTTTCTCCAGAAATGCTGTCTGAAGCTCTGAGCTGCTTCAGCATTTTTGTTTCTGTTTTGCAAAACGAAAATCTCGTTTTATTTTCTGCAAAATAATCTAATGTTTGATATTCTCCAGATCATCGGGGGGGAAATTTGAATATTTCCGAATAGGAAGGACAGGCTTCTTCCCGACAGTAGACAAAAATAATGGGAAGGTGTGTTCAGAAAACGACAGAGGATGGGAGCGAGAAAGACCGTCCTCTCTACCCCCCCCCCCCCCCCCCCCCCCAAAACCTCCTCGCCAGCCCCGCCAATACTAGCTGCATCATCTAAAGGGGATGCCTTCATTTTTATGGTTTCCTATGTTAAGGTGAGCAAGAATGTAGTTTCCCCCTTTCAATTTCCGCCATCTGCATCACAGAAACTCTGCTGCAGCCATTAGCGACCTTTAATTTATTGCACAACTCCCTCCAGATTTAAAACACGACCAGCGTGTTAGTTTAAACTTGCAGAAGTTCCGCGCGGCCGCACTGATGTACGCATGGATGACGTGTACACAACGATATCGATGTCCCGATTGTGGTGGTCGGTAAACAGCAGAAATGAACATTTAATTCTGATTTCCAAGTGGAGTTTCTCAACAAGTAAAGGACACAAAATATTAAATATATTATTACACTTGCCAATGGGAATGGGACGTGAAATAGGTCTAAGTTTGTTTTGTTAGCAAACTTTCAAACAAATTCAGGGGAATTTAAACTCTTCCTTTGCTAATTCCTCGCTTATTTTTTCATATACTCTTACTGTTCATTTTACACCAATCTAATTATTGCCATCACTTTTTCAAGGTTGAATCTGTGCCTTGGACCTTTTGCCTGTACATTCGGTCGCCATAATTTCGAACCACGGGGTTTGTGTGAACTTGGCTTCTTGTTTTTATTTTTTGTTCCCATTGGCCTTTCTCAGCGCAAATAATACTTTACTTCAATCGCCGCCTCCTGCGCTTTCCTAGCATTGCGCCCGATCTCATTTTTTTTAAATAGAAATAGTTCTCACTTGCAAAACAGATCTTAAAAAATTAACAGTATAATTACCACACCCTTAAGCTCACCTAACAGTCTAATAGACGCAATAAACAAAACGTAGCCTGAGACTAACCAGCCAGTTAGCCTCTACCAGCGCTTATAGAATCACGCGAGACACGGTTAATTATTCATATAACCTGCACATTTTGTCGATAATTAGGAGCGAAGAACAACACAAGAGAACGATTTGAACTGCAGAGGGGAACGAAGGCAGCATCTAACATTGAGACTATTTACGGGTAGATCTGACTCGAAAGTTCATAGCCACACATTCATGGAATTATATCTGGATAGATTATTGTCCTAAATTCGACGAATTTGCCTAATGGTTACTTCGAAGTGCCAATTTGGTTTCGTTTTAGTTTCGTGATACAATGCCAAGGTTTAAGCATTTTAAAGTCATCATTAATTTCATTCCGTTTCTGTGTTGTTCGTAATGGAGACATCTTACATGGAAGCCAGACCTTTTATATTTTGTGGTTGAATACCGTAAACCAAGAGTTGTGTAGGAAGGACTGCCGCTGGCGGTGCTGGAGTATCTCGGCGGGATAGGCAGCATCTCTGGAGAGAAGGAATGGGTGACGTTTCGCGTCGAGACCTTTCTTCAGACTGGAGTTACTAAATTAAAGTATTGAGAGATTATGTATCTCCAGCGGTTCAATCACAGGCATTGGCCGATTGGTTAGTGAGGATGTACCTCGTTATCTCATGCAGCACAGCACTTACAGTCGAAACAAGGCATCATTAAAAGCCAACATTTTAAAACCCAGTTATGATTTATTTGAAAACAAATGCCCATCGCAATGAGCAACCCGTCTTTAAAAGTCTTTACTTTGGTGGATTTAAGTATCTAGAATTTGAAACTCCTCGTTTTTTTTGGAGGTGCCTGCATTGTTTTGCGGAGCGCACCCATGCTGAAATGGCCACACTCGACCCGAAACGTCACCAATGCCATCTCTACAGAGATGCTGCCTGTCCCGCTGAGTTGCTCCAGCATTTTGTGTCCATCTCTGACATGTGCCTTGATCGCACCCTCCATCACATGAGATAGACTATCGATTGACGTCTATTATAAACCCACTGACTCAACAGGGACCCAAGCAGTCCTTCCAGGTCCGACAGAGGTTCACCTGCACCTCCTCCAACCTCATCTACTGCATGGTTGCTCCAGATGCCAGCTGATCTATATAGGTGAGACCAAGCGGAGGCTTGGCGATCGTTTCGCCGAACACCTCCGCTCGGTCCGCAATAACCAACCCGACCTCCCGGTGGCTCAGTACTTCAACTCCCCCTCCCATTCCGTATCCGACCTCTCGGTCCTGGGCCTCCTCCACGGCCAGAGTGAGCAAAACCGCAAGTTGGAGGAACAGCACCTCATATTCCGCTTGGGGAGTCTGCATCCTCTGGGCTTAAACATTGAATTTTCTCAATTCTGTTAACCCTTGCTGCCTCCTCCCATTCCCACCTCTCCCTCAGCCCTCGGGCCCTGGCATTCCCTCTCTCTCTATCCCTCCCCCACCCAAGTCGCACTAGCTTCTCATTTTCACACTACAAACAGCTTACAATAGCCTGTTTTCTTTATCATCGATACTTTTTTGCATATCTTTCATTCATTGTTCTTTATCTCTCCACATCATCGTCTATATCTCTCGTTTCCCTGATCCCTAACCAGTCTGAAGAAGGGTCTCGACCCAAAATGTCGCCTATCTCCTTCGCTCCTTAGATGCTGCTGCACCCGCTGAGTTTCTCCAGCCTTTTGTGTACCCACTGACTCAACAGCTTCCTATCTACACTATAATTCTTCCTACCCTGCCTCCTGCAAAGACTCAATCCTCTACTCCCAATTTGTCCATCTACAATCCTCTACTCCCAATTTGTCCATCTGTGCCCAAGACAAGGTGTTCCATACCAGGACATCTGAGGTATCCTCATTCTTTAGGTAACTGGGTTTCCAGCTTCCATCACATGTGTCTCCTCGGTAACCCACAGCTCCACCCTTGCTCCCCCTCCTCCCAGTCATCATCCTCCCTTCAACCTCACCTTTCACCCCATCAGCCGTCACATAGAGCACATAATCCTCCAACATTTTAGTCACATCTAATGGGATCCCACTACTAGCCACCCCTTTCTGATTTATGCAGAGACCATTCCATCCGCAATTCACTGATTAACTCGTCCCTCCCCACCCAAACCACTCCCTCCCCAGGTATCTTCCCCTGCAACACGTCCCTGTCCCACCTCCCTCGACTCTGTCTAAGGACCCCAACAGTCCCTTCAGGTGAGGTAGACGTTCATCTGCACCTCCGCCAACCTCATCTACTGCATCCGTTGTTCTAGAAGCAGACTCGTGTACATCAACAAGATCATGCACAGTCTCGCTGAGCACTTTTGCACAGTCCACCCGGGCCTCAGTTGCTAAACACTTCAAATCCCCTTCTATTCCCACACTGACTTTTCTGTCCTGGGCCTCCTCCATTGTCAGAGTGAGGTCAAATGAAATTTGGAGGAACAGCACCTCATATTTCACTTGAGCAGCTTACAACCCTGCAGTATGAAAATTGATTTAACTGATTTCAAGTAACCTTTGCTTTCCCTCTTTCTCCATCCCTACCCCGCCCTAGTTCTCTGGACTAGTTTCACTGTCCTCCTGATTAATTTTACTGATTGTATTCCTCAATGTCGCATTCCCATCATCCAACAATGAACCATTCCACATTTCTTGGTCATCGTCTGCGTTGATCTGTCCTTTTCACACTTTACATCTTCTTTGTACTCTTCCATTTCTCTTGTTTTCTTCTCCCCGACTCTCAGACGAAGAAGGGTCTCGACCCAAAACGTCCCATTCCTTCTCTCCAGAGATGCTGCCTATCCTGCTGAATTACTCAAGCATTTTGTGTCTATGCATATCCTATATCCATGTACCTGTCCAAATGTTTTTTAAAGGCTGTGATAGAACCTGACTCAATTACCAGCAGCTCATTCCATATACCTACTACACTTTATGCAAAAAAATTGCCACTCAGGTTACTATTAAACCTTACCCCCCCCCCCCCCCCCCCATTACCATAAACCTATATCCTCTTGTTCCTGACTAGCCAACTCTGGGTTAAAGAGTTTGTGCATTTACCCAATCTATTACTCTCATGATCTTATGCACCTCCATAAGATCATCTCTCATCCTCCTGCGCTTCAAGGAAATGTCCATTCTTGCTCAACCTATCCCAGAGGTGTGGCTCTCAAGTCCTGGCAACATCCTAAAAAATCTTCTCTACACTCTTTCCAGCTTAACAACTTCTTTCTTATAATGGGGTGACCAAAACTGAACACAATACTCTAAATGTGGCTTCACCAATGTTTTGTACAACTGTAATATGATGTCCCAACTTCTATGCTCAATACACTGACTGATGAAGGCCAATGTGCACAAAGCTCAGTGTGCCGATGATTTTTCTTTTAGCAGTTTCATCAAAATCTTTTCCATGTTACTTCAATAAATCTACTCATAAATTTGCAATGAATTCCTATCTTCCATAAATTCAAGCATTTAGAGCCCCAGTTAAACACAATAATTAGCATAGGAATGCGATAGTATTATTGAAGTTTTTATGTTTTTACTATTTTCAATTTTAGAAAAATAACTATGTTAACAGTGTATTTCTATCCGCATTAAATTTTAATATTTATAATGTGACTTTGCACCCAATTCAAACAGCAACCAAAACGTTCCAATAATAAGTGTTTTTTGATGAAGCTAAACCCTTGAATATTCGCAGGTACATGTGTCGAATTAAATATCACAGTCATGGAACCAAGCAAAACTGTATCACAAAAAAGGCAGAAACTTTCTCTGATACATACCTGGCAAACAACGTATGGCCATCTCTTGCCAAAACTGAGCACACTGAGCTCATTCATGTCATACACTCCTCTGCCAAAGGAACCAACAGCACAGGATCAACTTGGAAAAGAAAATCAATCCCAGTTTTCTCATTATTACCAACCACATCCTCAAATTATTTCCCCCGGACCCTTCCACCCACAGAATTAAGAGCAAGTGTAAGTGGTTCATTGTTTTATTCACGGTTGAGATTAACACAAGGTGTCCTGCTTGCTCTTTCACCCCAAGTTAAACCCTTGTATCTTAATTTACCCCTGTCTCTCATTCCCTTTCACTCTAATTTCTTACCCTCTCTTCTCCCTGGGCTTATATCATCCACGTGATTCACCTTCTAATCCAAGTTTCTATTCCCATTAAACACTACACCATCCAACTGCTATTCTTTTATTTTTTGGCTCAATCACTCCATTTCCATCATATTTACATTTAAAATATTTTTTCCTACTTCCTGACTTTCCCCCTCACTATTAAATTAATGCTAAATCTCCTGCTTCAAAATGTTCTCATCTTCCCAGTCTTTCTTTATGATAATTTCAGTCTTCCTTCTGGCTTGACATTGTACGAATGCATGGCTTCCATCTGTCCCAATATCCCTCTCTCCTCAAATTGCATATTGTAGTTTCTTTAACCCAGGTTTCTGCTCCACTCACAACCCCAAGAAAAGCCATAAACATGGTCTGTAGCCAAAACTATTATCTATTTTGCCTCGTCATCTCTTTGAGACAGATGAGTAGAATAGAGTTGTGCCCACATATTTGTGCTCTGCTTCTAAAATCTAGTTCAATTGAAATTAATGTGCAAACCAATATTGTACATGGAGAGGTAGCAGTGGCAGATGAAGAATTGCTACACGCTCTGTATGAACTCAGTTTGGGATTTTTGTTCCTGAATATGGACAGGTTGAACTACAGAGGTATATCAAAAACATGATGACTCCTTGGAAGAAATGGAACATGTTCAGAATGGAAGGTGTTTGGAGACTTTGGTTAATCTGCAATTTTATGACAATGTAATAATAACATAATTCTGTGATCTAGTTTCAATATGTTTCCAGAGTTGTATGGTATACTATATTGAAAATATCTTGAAAAAATACAAAATGCTGGAGCAACTCAGTGGGTCAGGCCGCAAACAGCCTGAACATGGACAGGTGACGTTTCGGGTTGGGACCTTTCTTCAGACTGTAGTATACCTTCACTGCCATGCCATATTTCACACATTATGGCTTCAGGTATTTGGCCTATGGCCTATCGAGTCCAAACTGATTGTCAAGCACACATTCACACTAGATCAATGTAATCCTACTTCCACATTCAATCCCCACACTTTAGTGACAATTTTACAGAGGTCAATTAACCTACAAACCTGCATGTCAATTGGGATATGGGTACAAACCGGAGCACCTGGAGGAAGTCTACGCGATCACAGAGAAAAGATGCAAACTCCAAAGACAGCACCTGAGATCAGGATTGAACCCATGCCTCTGCCGCTGTGAGGCAGCAGTTCTACCAGCTGCGCCACTGCAGTGCCTCTTACCAGTAGGAATGATGACACACTCCAAACACCTGCCATCACTATTCTGTAACATTTATCACGAGGTTGCAACTTTTACACATGGAAATCCTTAAATGTCTGTTAATGATGCGGTACCTGTTCGCAGTCTGCTCTGTTACAGCCTCCTCCTTCTCAGATGAGTTAAAAATGATGCAAATTTAACTTTTCAAACATAGTAGCCTGATTTCAAAATATCCTAAAAATCATATGATTAACTACAAGCAGTTAAAGTGAGTTTTAACTTTATCTGCAACAATCTATTAAAAAATAATAATTTCCAACAATCTGTCTATCGAAACCTCCCCCCCCCAATTACAAATGCTTCCTGGTTTCCAGTCTGTGAGAATCCTTTAATAGATTAGCTGCTGTGCTCGTTGAATGACACCCTAGCTGCAGGCTGCCAGAGATGCTCTCATGGTAATGCCTGACACGAGCAGATGTCAGAAAAGAGGCAATCTTCCACAGAGCCAGCTAGATCATTGTGGCAGTAGTTTTGCCTCATTGAGTGGAAATGACAGCAATTGTACATTTCGAGCTGTTGACTGAAATAAAGGTTATTCTTCTTACGGCAAAGAATCCTAAAAAAGAAGCAAAAAATCAAACGCTGGAGGAACTCAACAGGCCAGGCGGCTTCTATGATGGAGGTGCCTTGTGGCTCCAAGGCTAGGACTTGATTTGATTGAAGTGTATAAAATCATGAAGATTCCAGTTAGTAAATAAAGAGAAACAATGCCCAGTGGCTGAACGATTGATAATCAGAGGGGAAACATTGAGATGGTGTAAAAAAATGAAAACAGCCCCTTGTTATAAAGTTAAATCAATATTTTGAAATAGGAAAATACTGACAGGAGGTCTGAAGAAGGCTCCTGACCTAACACTTCACCTTTCCATGTTCTCCAGAGATGTTGCCTGATGAGTTGAGTTACTCCAGCACTTTGTGCCTTTGTTTGTAAACCAGCATCTGCAGTTCCTTGTTTCTACAGGAGAATGGATACATAGTTTGGGACAATCTTCAGTATGGAACTGAGTAAATAGGTGATGAAGGAAAAATTTAAGGACATTAGTATCAAACAGCACTGACTTGATAACCTGCTCACTGATTCTCCATCAGGTTATGCTATTTGCATTGAGCCTCAGATTTAGGGCTAAATCTCCCAAAATGACAGCCTTTTATCTCCAAGAATAATAAGTGCAGTTGGTACATAGTAATCCCAATATCTCAACATTCCCCTCCAGGATGCACGTTTACTTGACTTGGAAATATAATACTATTCTTCCATTGTCACTGTGTCTACCTTTTCCGAGTGCTTACCCAATGGTACTCTGGGTGTCCTCACAAGGACAGTTTGAAAAAGTGATAGCAATAGAGATAGCGAAACAGCATGGAAACAGGTCGTATAGCCCACCGAGTGTGCCGACCAGTCTCGACCTGAAACGTGACCCATCTCTTCTCTCCAGAGATGCTGCTTGGCCCGTTGAGTTACTCCAGCAGTTTGTGACTGCCTCCAACCAACAATAACCCATACAGTTCTATCCAAAACACTAGGGACAATTAACAGAGGACAGCTAACGTACAAACTTCCACGTCTTTAGAGTGTGGAAACTGGAACACCCGGAGGAATCCCACGTGGTCACTCCATACAGACAGTGCCCATAGTCAGGATCGAACTAAAGGTCCCTGGCACTCTAACGCAGCAACTCTGTGCCACTGTGCTGCTCAAAGTTGCTTGGCTAGTTCTTCACAAAGCCAATAACAATAATTAAAGTAATTAAAAATCAACTTTGCCACCAATGCCCACATCCAAAAATTGGGGAGGGATAGGGAAATGGTATTTACTGGATTATCTGAAAGTATAAATTTCCCTTTTCATATTGGTATTATTCAATGTTGATATGCTATAATGGTATCTTGAGAATGTGGTCAACATAGTCTACAAATATTTAATATTCACTCTCCAGGACAAAGTATGAGTGTGAGCTGTCCCTCTTAAACCTCAGAGTTTGAATTGGAACCAGTCAATGTAAATAATGTACTGCACAGCTGGATTCACTTCTGTAGTGAATGACTTTTGTGGTAGCCATATCATAAGTAATTTATTATTAATGTTTAAATGTTTGAAAAACCTACGTCATGCTCTTCAGAGCAAGATGGTAACGGCGAAACCTGCTTCCAAACCCCTCTGGAGAGTTTATGCTGGCATTAAACTATGACCCTTACAAACATTGAATACGGTTTCAGCTGAACATCAGTGTAACATTAACAGCGCAGTTCCAGTGTTTATCTGACAGTTCATCACAACAGAATCAAAATATAGAGCCAATAACCATCCCACTGAGCTAGTTACTAAATCTCTCAACAGCAGTTAGGTTGCAGTTATAATACAAACAATCTTTATAAATTCTAAGATGGTCCAATACGACTCTCAAACACATCAATATTTTTTTTTTAATCAAGGGAGAGAATAAATAATTACATCCTATAACTCTACTTGATTGCCTCAACTCGGGTTATTTTGTGATTAAGTAAATGGTTTACCTCAGAAGATTGAGCTCGAACTTCATGCTAGGAAACATGGGCAATTTATGTTCAAATAGGCAATGTACCCAACACAGAAAGGCTATCGTACTCTGCACTGAGAAATGGTTTCAAATGAAAAACAAATGAACTGTTCCTAGAAAACATTTCAAACTACCTGCGATTCACACCAAATACATTAATGTTTCCATCCAGAGGGAAGGCAAATGGTTAAATTGCATTGTAAAGTTATAGCTGTCATGTGTATTTATAGTTCAAGCCATTCTCATAACCTCAAGACGGCAAGATACAGATTTTATGCACTGAATTGAATGATTTTCTTGTGTGCCTAAATTATGGCTAAAATCCCAATTGTAGTTAGTTGAATGTGGGCTGATCAGTATATTGGCCTGAGAATAATACCAGGTGTAGGATTTACATGATATGAAAGGGGGAAAAAAGCCAAAGAAAAATGCTAACATTTAAGCAAAAGAAAAATAATTCTAATTTAATTTGATGTGGTGTTCCATTTTATTCATCCTTTGGGATGTGGATATTGCTGGCGTGGCCAGCATTTATTGCTCTTCCCTAATTGCCCGAGAGAAATTGGTGGTAAGCCACCTCTTTGAACTGAAATATTTCAATATTTATTTCAATCTCCATAAAAGGTTTAAGAAGTTAGTTAAATTCTGGGACATTTTTCTCTCTGGTTTCCTGAATGTAAAAATTCTTTAATGTTCTGGCTTCCTCACTGCCTTAATAATATCCTTATAGACGGATGCCAGAAATACATAATTGCAGAGGCCAGAATGAAAGGGAAAATCCATGCAAGAGAAATCGTTGGATATACACAGACCGCATTCTTCCACATTAGTTAATGGATAGAGTGTTAATCTACAATGGAAAAGAAAGGAATCCTAAATTTCACCTTGTCTGAAACCTCCAAAAGCAAGATTCTTTTTATTTTTTTTCTGAAAGGCTGTAGGTAATTAAAAATGTCCAATGGTTGTCTGATCTCATGCCATAACTATGGTCAAAGACTGCCAAAAGCCCCGGAGAAATAATGTCAATAACTATTCTCACGTAATTTTACCAACCTATCAGACACAGCGTTATTTGGGAGGCTAAATATCATCAGAAACTTAATGGGCCATGTTGTAAAATGTATGTGTATATCTTATGAAGAACAAATAAAATAATATTAATATTAGCTGTGACACCATTTATATTCCATTCACAGAGAGACTTGGAAAAACCTACTCCCAAGAACCTAAATGGTCACTAGAACGGGTGATTAGTAGGGGAGTCAATGGTTATTGGGAGAAGGCAGGATAATGGGGTTAGGAGGGAGACATAGATCAGCCATGATTGAATGACTGAGTATACTTGATGGGCCGAATGGCTTAATTCTGCTCCTATCACTTATGACCTTATGTAATCTGCCATCAATAGGGCGACGGGGTGGCACAGCTGGTAAAGCTGTTGCCTCACAGTACCCAAGATACAATGTTCGATCCTGACCCCAGGTGCTGTCTTTGTGGAGTTTGCACATTCTCCCTGTGACCACATGGATTTCCTCTGGATGCTCCAGTTTCCACTCACATCCCAAAGATGTGCAAGGTTGTAGGGATTGCCCCTAATGTGTAGGGTTTGGATGTAAAATTTGAACTGGGATTTCTTGACAAACGGATAGTTTTACTGTACTTCATATCAATCCAGAAACCAAATCTGAATGAGAAAATTTGACACAGTAATTTACAGGTAGACACAAAATGCTGGAGTAACACAGCGGGGCAGGCAGCATCTCTGGAGAGAAAGAATGGGTGACGTTTCGGGTCGAGGCCCTTCTTCAGACTGATGTCAGGGGAGTGGACGGGACAGAGATAGAATGTAGTCGGAGACAGTAAGACTGGTGGGAGAACTGGGAAGGGGGAGGGAATGGAGGGAAAGGGAAAGCA
Organism: Raja brachyura; assembly: GCA_963514005.1. The sequence goes on from OY740808.1 coordinate 31,252,644, forward strand.
AGGGCTATTGGAAGTTTGAGAAGTCAATGTTCATACCACTGGTGTGTAAGTTACCCAGGCAAAATATGAGGTGCTGTTCCTCCAATTTGTACTGGGCCTCACTCTGACAATGGAGGAGGCCCAGGACGGAAAGGTCAAAGTGGAAATGGGAGGGGGAGTTAAAGTGCCGAGCGCCTGGGAGATCAGGTAGGTTAAGGCGGACTGAGCGGAGGTGTTCAGCGAGCCTTCGCTTGGTCTCGCCAATATACAGGAGTTGATACCTGGAATAGCGGATACAGTAGATGAGGTTGGAGGACGTGCAAGTGAACCTCTGCTTCACATGAAAAAGCTGTCTGGGTCCTTGGATGGAGTCGAGGGGGGATGTAAATGGACAGATGTTGTACCTCGTGTGGTTGCAGGGTAAAGTACCTGTGGAGGGGGTGGGAAGGGTGGGAAGGGATGAATTGCAGGAGTTGCAGAGGGAATGGTCTCAGCAGAAAGCAGAAAGGCATGGAGATAGGAAGATGTGGTCAATAGTGGGATTCCATTGGAGGTGGCAAAAATGGTGGCGGATGCGACGACTGATTGGGTGGAAGGAGAGGACAAGGGGGACACTGTCATTACGAATGGGGGGAGGGGGAGCAAGAGTGGAGTTGCGGGAAATCGAGGAGACCGTAGTGAGAGCCTCATCTAGAATAGAAGGGGGGAACTCCCGTTCCCTAAAGAATGATGACATCTCCGATGACCTGGTTTGGAAAACCTCATCCTAGGCGCAGATGTGGCCTAGACTAAGGAAATGGGAGTAGGGGACAGATAGTAGTCTAGATTTCTATGTGAGTCAATGGGTTTGCTGTAGATGCCAGTCAATAGTCCGTCTCCTGTGATGGAGACGGTGATATCTAGAAATGGTAGGGAGATGTCGGAGATGTTTCAAGTGAATTTGAGTGCAGGATGGAAATTAGTTGTGAAGTTGATGAAATCAGTGAGTTATGCATGGGTGTAGGAGGCAGCACCAATGCAGTCATCAATGCAGCAGAGGTAGATTTCCAGGAGAGGGCCAGTGTATGCCTGGATGTTCGATGTACCCTACAAAGAGGCAGGCATAGCTGGGGCCCATGCTAGTGCCCAGAGTTACACCATGGATTTGGAGGAAGTGGGAAGAGTCGAAGGAGAAGTTTTTAAGGATAAGTACCAGCTCTGCTAGGCATGGACAGTGTTAGTAGATAAAACTTGGTTAGTTCTGCAGTCAAGGAAGAAACGGAGGGCTTTAAGACCTTTCTGGTGGGGGATGGAGGTGTAGAGTGAGTGGACATTAATAGTGAAGATGAGGGAGTACATGCCTGGAAAATGGATGTCATTGAAGAGACAAAGAGCGTGTGAGGTGACTTAGACAAAGGTAGGGAGGAATTGGACCTGGGAGGATAGGATGGAGTTGAATTATGTGGAAATTAATTCAGTGGGACATGAACAAACAGAAACAATGGGTCTGCAGGATAGTTCTATGTGTTGATTTTCGGAAGAAGATAAAATCGGGCCGTGAGGGGCTGGGGAATGATAAGGTTGGAGGCTTTGGAGGCCACTCAGCCAGAATTAATGAAATCGGTAATGGTGTGTGATATCAAGGTCTGGTGCTCGTCTGTGCGGTCATGGTCCAAGGATAAATAGAAGGGGGTGTCTGAGAGTTGTCGCCTGGCCTCAGCCCGGTAGAGGTCAGGGCGTCAGATTACCACGGCACCTCCCTTGTCAGCGGGTTTGATTTATCAAGTCAGGGTTTCTGCAGAGTGAGCGGAGGGCTTTACGCTCAGGGGGTAGAGGTTATAGTAAGTAAGGGTAGAGGAAAAGTTGAGACGGTTGATCTCACACCGGCAGTTGGAATTGAAAAGGGCTAAAGAAGATAGCCATCCGGGGGAGCCCAAGAGGAGGGGATCCGGTGGAGACGGGAGATGGGGTCATCACCGGATGGTGACGACTCCCTCCCATAGAAAAAGGCACAGAGGTGCTGGAGACGGAAGAAGAGCTCGATGTCATGGAGGACCCGGAACTCGTTGAGGGGGGGCGGAGAGAAACAAAGGTGAGGCCTCTGCTGAGGACAGACCGTTCCGTATCAGAAAGCGGGAGGTCAGAGGGAATGGTGAACGCACGGCAAGTGTAGGGGTTGGCGACGGAGGGAGGCAGGTGAGTAGATGGAAACCGCGGCAACATCTGGTGGGAGGATGGTGGGTGTTCAGAGAGGAGGGTGGGCATGAGGACTATTGTGTGGGTGGGGGGGTAGCTGGGGCCACCTGGTTAAAAGGAGAAGGGGAAGAACCAGTGGAACCCGCACTGAGGTTCTCTGTAGGAGGGGGAAGCAGTAGGACCCAGCAGAGTCAGACCAAGTGGTGTGGGGGTCTGCATCGTGGAGGGTGTGGGCCTGCTGCTGAGCCTGGAACTCAGGTGAGGCGATGGTTGCAGCCCGCTGGTGGGCGGTAGAGGCCCATGGGGTGCTGGAGTCTCAGTCAGCGGACAAAGAGTCGGTTGTCCCGGTCAGCGAATGGCTGGGGAGGCTCCAAGGATCGTCGGCAGCGGCCCAGGCGAGGCAGCAAGAGTTGGCGGCTGCGGTGGCATTGGGCAGGCCATGAAGGTCGGCGGTCCTGCGGAGGCGGTGGAAATCGGTGGCAGTGGCACCCGGGAGCAGGTGAAGGCCGGCGATCCCAGGGAGGGGGTGAATGTCGGTGGTGGCAGCTCTGGAGAGGTGGTGAAGTCCGTCGGCAGCAGCAGCAGCTTCAGTGGTCTGGGCCTGGGATCGGCCAGGAAGGCAGTGAATGTCGGTGCTTCTCCTCGTGGTGGCAATGCCATCGCGGGTCTCGGTCTCATGGTGGTCGGGCAGGCGGCACAGGCCAGCGGAGGAGCGGTCGAGTTGGGGAGTCTTTGTGGAGGGAGCGGTCTGGAGGTCGGCAAGTTTGCGGAGTCCAGGTAGGAAAGGAAGCGTTTGTTGAGGGCATGGATCTGGCGTTGAATGAAGTGCAGTTGGGGTCCATTGCAGATGTGGTTGACTGAGGCCTGGAGCTGTGGGGCTCCTGGTGCCGGCTCATCGCAGCCAGTGTAGAATGCAGCGTACGGAATGAAAACTGTTGTGAAAAATGGCAGTTCGACTGTCGGACCCTATAGGTTGGGTCTGAACTGGGTCTGGAAGCGGAGCTGGAATCCACGAGATAAAAGATGGAGGTGCAGGCAAGTCCCAAGAAACCAAACGTGGCTGTGGTAACGGGTCTGGGTGAAGATGTGGTCGCAGAGTCGGAGGGAAGCAGGAATCACAGAGGGGGAGCAGTGAGAGAGGATGTTGCTGAACTCTTGTCGGAGAGAGGAGGCAGAGAACTTCTTCAAAGTTCAAACTTCTTCAACGGAATTAGGCCATTCAGCCTATCAAGTCTACTCTGCCATTCAATCATGACTATTCAATGTTTCTCTCTTCACCCCATTCTCCTGCCTTCCCCCTGTAAATGTTAACCCTTCCTAATCAAGAACCTATCAATTTGCCTTAAAAATACCCAATGTCTTGGCCTCCACAACTATCTGTGGCAACTAATCCCACGGATTCACCACCTTCTGGCTAGAGACATTTCTCCTCATCTCCATTTTGAAGGTACATCCTTTTATTCTGAGGCTGTGCCCTCTGGTCCTGGACTCTCTCATTACTGGAAACATATTTCCACATCATTCTATCTTTCATTATCCAGTAGGTTTCAATGAGACCCCCTCAACCATGACTATGTCTTTGCACAATGGATGTCAGGTTATACCCATTTCTTTCTATTTTATGCCATCAATTCATCTATCTTGCCACCGTGAACCAATAAGAGAACATGGAGGAAACACTCAGATTCCATGGAGAAGGAAACAAGGTTAATGTTTCACGTCAAAGACCTTTCATTAGAACTAGGAAAGAGGGGAAAAAAAGTTATTTTTAAATTGCAGAGAAGGTGAGAGGAGGGGTCGATAGGACATAGGGAATATCTGTGATAGGGTCATGCCAGGGTTCCTGCAGGGATGAGTTAATTTAGAGAGTACAAAGAAATGAAGGTGTGTGAAAGGGAGAGATATAGAAATGTAAGAATGCTGTAGACAGAAGATTTATAGAAAAAATGGCCAGTTCTGATAAAGAGAGAGAAAGCAGATTATCACACATTGGAGTATTCAATATTGTGTTTTGAATGCTCAATGTGTTGAAATGGGTGAAGAAGTGCTACTCCTCAATTTTACAATGTGCCTCATTTGTACAATTCAGGAGATGTGGTATACAGTATGTTGCTATGACCACTTTGCTCATTCCTAAATAGAATCTAGTTTCTACTGGACAAGTGCAAGGCTATGGTCCAAAGCTGTCTTCTAGATCCCTATCAAGTTCTCCTCTTCCTGAATACTAACCAGATCTACAGAACTACAGTATGAGATCTTGCAACAAAAGGTCAAAGTAATTTTTACCTTTCCCGTTGCACTGAAATATCCAAAGCTTGAACTCTAGGTGAAGGAATGGATTGAAGTTCTCACTCAGCAATTTCTGCCCTTGATATTGCAGCATCTCTATCGAAATCTTCAGTTGGATTGAGCTTCTGCCTCCTCAGCTTGTACCTGCTAAAGTTCTCCTCCATCACAACAGCTTGTGTGCACAGGTTTCAACAAAGCCATTGCACTCCCTCAGATGCCAGCACAGAGGTGCAGCTGGCAGAGTTGTTGCCTCACAGTGCCAGATACATGATTTGATCCTTGTCTCGGGAACTATCTGAGTGTAGGTTGCACATGCACATGGTTTCTATGACTGTGTGGGTTTCCTCCAGGTGCTCTGGTTTCCTCCCCCATACCTAAGATAGGCTTGTAGGTTAATTGCCCCCTGTGAATTGCCCATAACGTGGAGGGAGTGGATGAGAAAGTGGGACAACATAAAACTAGATGTATCTTTAGTATGGAGATGTGGAGGAATTTATTTGGCCAAATGGCTCTGGATTCTAAGTCATTGGGGATTTTTAACGCAGATTGATAGGTTCGTGATTAGTAAAGACATCAAACTTTATGGGGAGAAGGCGGGATAATGGGGTTGAGAGGTAAAAATAGATCAGCCATGATTGAATGGCGGCGCAGAACCTTAGGGCCATATTTCCTAATTCTTCTCCTATGTCTTATCATCTTATGATGTTATGAACCAGTGGGAATGGGTGATCGATGGTCAGCGTTGGACTCAGCGGGCTAGTTTCCATGCTGCAGCTCTAAACTAACCTAAACCAGGAGCCTTTCCCACTTTTATGTTGTCTTTCTCTTTCTGCTCCAACGAGACTATGCTCAGTTTCATCCCTTTCTCCTGTTTAAAGAATGATGCACAGGGCAGTGATGCATGATCATGATCATACCCCTATCTCCTTCTGACTCTTGTAAGACTCCTGGGTCTGAAGAAGGGTCTCGACCCAATGTGTTGCCTATTCCTTTTCTCCAGAGATGCTGTCTGACCTGCTGAGTTACTCCAGCCTTTTGTGTCTGTCCAGTAATGTGGATCTGCACAGCATTGACACTCTGTGAGACAGTCTAATTATTTCTGGGATAAAAGTTCACAACATTTTGACAAAGCCTCATAAAAGTTGCCTGTGTACAGCATAACTACAAACTTGTATCATAACTCATTTTTGGTGATGCTTCTATCTCCTGTAGCAAGTCAACAGTCGAAGCAAAAAAAATCCAAAGTCTGGAACAACAAAACAGCCCCAAAATACTGAATATCAACCAGTGAGCTTTTACAGCAATTCATTCCACAGTTCCTGCATTATTGGAATTCACAGACACTGTCCATCAATCGCTGATAAAAGTCACCCTGAGACAGTTGTATTTTGAGATAACAAGGTTGATGAGTGAATCCTCTCAGGTCTGTAGCTGGCATAGTTGGCTTCAACTATGTATTTGTCTAGTGATTTTCCTCATAACCAACCAAAGATAATCAAATAATCAGATTCACGAGACTCTGAGATTGCCATTTTAATTCTTTAAGCTCACAAATTTGTTTATGCACAGAACAGTAACAGGAACAACTGAACCGCACTTTCAAAACACTCATCAAGATCCTTAACATAATCTATTTAAAGTTTATTCTGCCCTATTTTTAAAATATTTCTAATTGCTTCAATAACAAAGTAAAACAAAAAACAATGCACACAATTTGGACTCAAATTCACCTTCAGGATTAATTATTGAGACTCTACTGCTTATTTGCAACCAGAACGGCTTCAATCTTAGCAAAAGACCCCCAACATTACTCTAGTTATTCCTCTGCTGAAGGCAATCAATATTCTTCACTAAAAATGATGGTGCTCGATTCCACAAGAGAGCAGATCAATGTCTGTATTTCACCATACTCGCTAATCCTGAGGTCAAGGGATCTAGCCAGGGGTGACTAGGTAACACATTGTTTAATACGTGGGAAAGAACTGCAGATGCTGGTTTAAACCAAACATTGATACAAAAAGCTCGCGTAACTCAGAGGGGCAGGCGGCATCTCTGGAGAGAAGGAATGGGTGACGTCTTTAAGAGACAAAGGGCATGTGCGGTATCTTGGACATAGGTCAAGAGAGATTGGACCAGGGGGGATAGGATGGTGTCAAGGTACATGGAAATCATTTTAGTGGGACAGGAGCAGGCAGACATTTGTCTGAAGAAGGGTCTCGACCCGAAACGTCACCCATTCCTTCTCTCCAGAAATGCTGCCTGTCGCACAGAGTTACTCCAGCTTTTTGTGCCTATCTGCAGTGTTTGCTACTGCCACTTAAGTGTTCCAGGGAACCTAGTTCAATGCTGATCCATACAGTCAGTATGGGTCTTGATCACTTCCTTGTGACTCTAAATGTTTCTTCTGGGTGCTCTGATTTCTACCCTGCGGAAACAGGCCCATCGGCCCAACTCGCCCACACCGGCCAACAATATCCCAGCTACCCTAGTCCCACTTGCCTGCGCTTGGTCCATAGCCCTCCAAACCTGTCCTATCCATGTACCTGTCCAACTGTTTCTCAAACGATGGGATAGTCCCAGCCTCAACTACCTCCTCTGGCAGCTTGTTCCATACACCCACCACCCTCTGGGTGAAAAAGTTACCCCTTGGATTCCTATTAAATCTTTTCCCCTTCACCTTGAACCAATGTCCTGTGGTCCTCGATTCCCCTACTCTGAGCAAAAACTCTGTGCATCTACCCGATCTATTCCTCTCATGAATTTGTACACCTCTATAAGATCTCCCCTCGTCCTCCTATGCTCCATGGAATAGAGACCCAGTCTACTTAAACTCTCCCTATTGCTCACACCGTCTAGTCCTGGCAACATCCTCGTGAATCTCCTCTGAACCCTTTCAAGCTTGGGCTTTATGTCAAAAGACTGCAATAAGATTTATGGAATTGCTCTGCTGGGATGTGACCTGGTGGGCTGAATGGCCTCCCTCCATGCAGTTGTCAGTAAATATATACAGGAAAGAAGAATTAGGTCCAAATGGAAGTTGCACACAATGCTTTAAAATATACATGCATAAGCCACATTGTACAAGCAGCATTATTTAACCCTTAACATAACTGCCTGTGATTCTAATGAGATTCTACCGTTCTGAACTGTGCAGGTGAGATGATAAGGACCATGATTTGCTGTCAATGGTCAGCTAACCACACTGCCTACATGGTCAGCACTTAACTGATCTTCCAGTGTTAACGTGCTGGTAATGCAGCCCTAATCCTACAATATTCACCTCTGCATATGCAGAGCTTTCCACAAGGTTAATCAATCACAAAAGCATGGTGGAATCAGTCCCAACCATTAAATAGATGGAAAAATCCTCATACCTGCAAAGCCATATACTCAAGGGTTTAGTTAATTGTCAAATTGATCAAGGATTGAGCTTGTTTCTAAATGTCACTGACTTTCAAACGCATTCAAAGTCAAATGAGTGGAGCAATTGCATTTGCGTTGGGTCTAATTTATGACAGATTCAATGGTCAGCTGAAGTGAGGCACAGCTGCTGGAAGTTCACATTCTACTCAAATGGGCTCCATGAGATATTTTGTATGGACCAGCCAGCACGTTAAATAAGCCCATGCTTAAACAGTCATCAAAATTTAGAGGCAATACTGCAAACATATTATGGAGCTTCCAACATATCCCATCAAGTCCTGGTCCAATATTAACCCTTGTTTATACAGTTCTCTGCCTCAGAGGGCGGTGGAGGCCAGTTCTCTGAATACTTTCAAGAGAGAGCTAGATAGGGCTCTTAAAGATAGCGGAGTCAGGGTATATGGGGATGAACGGGTTACTGATTGGGAATAATCAGCCATGATCACATTGAATGGCGGTGCTGGCTCGAAGGGCCGAATGGCCTATTCCTGCACCTATTGTTTATTGTCTATTGTCTATTGTATAGAATCCTGAGAAGAAATTTGAATAACAGTATGTAACTAAATATGTAGAACTATTTCTGGACTCATCCTCTTGGCCTTCACACTAAAATTAATTGACAGAGTGAAGGGCAGTCTTGATAAAGAATCCTAGGACCACTCTCTTGGTATTGAAGCACCAGCCAAGAAAGCAGACCAATGCCTCTACTTCCGTAGAAAGCTTTAAAAGTTCAGTATGTCCACAAAAACTCACACCAACTTCTACAGATGCACTGTAGAAAGCATTTTATCGAGATGCAGAGCATGGTTTGGGAACAGCAACATCCAAGACAGCAAGAGATTGCAGAGAATTGTGGACGCAGCCAAGACCATCATATAGACCAACCTCCATTCCTTTGACTCCATTTATACATCACGCTGCCTCATCTAGGCCAGTCTCATAACCAAGGATGAGTTGCACCCTGGCCAATCCCTCTTCTCCCCTCTCCCATGGGTAAAAGGTAGAGAAGTGTGAAAACGCACACCTCCAGATTCAGGGACAATTTCTTCCCAGCTGTTATCAGGCAACTGAACCAACCTACCACAACCAGAGAGCAGTCCTGAACCACTATATACCTCATTGGAGACCCTCGGACTATCTTTGATCGGACGTTACTGGCTTCATCTTGCACTAAATGCCATTCACGTTATTCGCTTTATCATGTATCTGTACACTGTCATGGCTCAATTGTAATCATGTATTGTCCTTCCTCTGACTGGTTAGCATGCAACAAAAGCTTTTCACTGTACTCTGGTACATGTCCGAGGGTCTTCAATGTGGTCGGCGTGGACTTGTTGGGCCGAAGGGCCTGCTACTGTGCTGTATCTCTAAACTAAACTAAACTAAACTAAACCAAACTAAACTAAATTAAACTAAGCTAAATATTTCTGCAGTAAATACTAGAATTATATTCTACTCTTTTTCTCATCTTCTATTTCTATTTAATATGATCCACGTCATGCTTGTCCACTTCTTTCACAGTAAATCTCAATTGGTGTTGCATCACACATTGTCACAGACTCAGCGGAAGTCAACAATATGAAAGACATATCAGCTGAGAATGACGTGCAGCTACATTTAATGCTTTGTAAATTACAGCCTTTATCAGATTTTCAATGCTTGAAATATGAAAATCAGTTAATAGAAAAGTATAAATACCTTGGGAGCACTATGTGAACAACTGAATTACTCTGTTCAGAGCCTGCATCATTTTGTTCTATGGCTGAAATGATCATCAATAAACCACTTCCAAGATATGAAATTCTGTCGCTTTGATCTGAACATCCTCCTTCAGTTATTTTCTTTGATTCCTTTCCTGAACTGATTTCTTATTCTTTGATGCAAACAATGATTTTGTGTTTTTGCATGATGAGAGGGATCCTATTTAACTAAATCATCATTAAACATGTTGAAAATGCTTTTCTGAAACTTTTCTTTCTTCCTCTTTGCAATAATGATTCTATCTCTACAGTCCACTCATGGCCGCTTTGTCCCCTTCTCTTTTGCTTTTGATCTGTGCTAAAGAGATCTTTGGCTATCATCTGTCAGTGTTAGTCAAGAATCCTGCCCTAACAATTAACCTGCTTTGTTTCTCTTCAAATATTGACAGACTTGCTACATTCTTCCAAGCTTTCCTTTTTTTCATTTTGCAGACACAGCATAAGACACAGACTTAATAATGACATAGCAGACTAATGAGGGTCTAAATCACTTAACCGCTGGAAAAATAAACATCATGAATGTCCAAAAATATTAATATTAATATGTGAAACTATGAACAGAGAGTAAAATTAGACTTTTGGAAAACAGTAACATAAGACCTCAGGAAAGTGGAGGGAAATTAAGAGAAATATAAATTCCCTATAAATTGTCTACATAATAGTTACTGATCAGGGATGAAACATCTTCTGGCATTTTGAAAAACAAACACTTGGTTTCATTGAATCTATTCATTGATAAATTAAAATATCCAGAATTATTGGAAGTCACCTTGTCTGAACTTGCTTACCGTAATGGAAAATGTTACCATACAATATTGTTCTACGAATTGAAACAGAACATGTTGGAAGCACTGAGTGGGTCAGACAACATCTATGGAAGGGAAACAGTTAATGTTTAGGTTCCAGGATCCATTCAGATGAAGGGTTCCAAACCTGAAATGTTAACTGTTTCTATTTCCACAATTGCTACCTGACTTGGTAAGTGTTTCGAATATTGTCTGTTTAGAACATAGAACCTATTACAGCGGAGAAACTGGCCCCTCTTCCCCCACTGTCTGCATTGAACTTGATGCCAAGCTAAACTAATCTCATCTGCCTGCACGAGAGGTCTTAATTCCCTGCATATCCATGATTATATTTCAGATTTACAGCATTTTTCAATATCTTCCGAGGTTGTTTGTTGCTATTGCTTAATGCATGCATAAAGACAATAGACAATAGACAATAGACAATAGACAATAAACAATAGACAATAGGTGCAGGAGTAGGCCATTCGGCCCTTTGAGCCAGCACCGCCATTCAATGTGATCATAGCTGATCATCCCCAATCAATACCCCGTTCCTGCCTTCTCCCCATATCCCCTGACACTGCTATTATTAAGAGCCCTTTCTAGCTCTCTCTTCAAAGTATCTAGAGAATCAGCCTCCACCGCCCTCTGAGGCAGAGAATTCCACAGACTCACCACTCTCTGTGAGAAAAAGTGTTTCCTCATCTCCGTTCTAAATGGCTTACTCCTTATTCTTAAACTGTGGCCCCTGGCTCTGGACTCCCCCAACATCGGGAACATGTTTCCTGCCTCTAGCGTGTCCAAACCCTTAACAATCTTAAAGGAGTTTGGAAAAGCCAAAGTATGATTTTCTCTTCTCAAATCATTGGTGGACTATTAGAAACAAGGAACTGCAGGTGCCGGTTTAAAAAAAAAAGACTCATAGTGCTGAAGTAACTCAATGGGTCAGGCAGCATCCCTGGAGAACACGGACAAGTGACATTTTGGATCAAGACCCTTCTTCAGACTGAAGAAATGTCCCCTCCAGAATCGCTCAGTTACTCCAGCATGTTGAGTCCTTTTTTGGAGCACTGTTACTTTTGTACGATAGGTAATGAAATAAAAGGCATACATATTCACTGTGGTAAAATCATAAACCAGGAAAAATATCCTCAAGTGGTTTATCAGCTGTGACCAAACTACAGATTTGAATTATTCCCATGAACTGACTGCCGCATGTCTGTTATTGTCATGTAGAATAATCCTTATTTTAAATAACATAAGTGTAATCATTACCTTTTTCCGCATTTAGATTCTTGACTGGTTTCCAGGCACGATGCAAGATGGAGACAATACTGCATGTTAAATGTGAAAAAGGAATGGTGATAAATTATTGTTAGGAATACCTGGCACTAAAAGTCTGCTAGAATGTTGGACTGTCATCAACTAAAGTTCCTGGCAATAATATAAAATAAGATTAACATAAAAATCATTTTTACTGTCACTTTCTTTTCCAATGATTATGGGCACTATATATTCGTAGTCCAAAGTAAGGCTCAAACCTACATTCTTCAGACAATTTTATTATTGTGATGCCTTTTCCATTATGCCATGCAACCAAAATACTCCGCAGTTTCACCATATTGACCAGGGGTAGGCAAGGACTGGTCAATATGGTGACGTGTGGTGGGTTCACCTATAGCCACCACAGTAGCTGCGCAGGTTTGTCACAAGCCTTGAAATGGTTCAGCAAGTCTGTAATAAAGACAAGAACCTCAACAGTGAATCAGGTAGAAGAGGATCTTTGGATGCCCACGGCTGCGAAAGCCTCAACTACAACGGTGGCGCAGCGGTAGAGTTGCTGCCTTACAGTGCTTGCAGTGCCGGAGACACAGGTTCGATCTGGTCTATGGGTGCTGTCAGTACAGAGTTTGTACGTTCCCCGTGACCACGTGGGTTTTTTCCGAGATTCCTTCCACACTCCAAAGACGTAGAGGTATGTAGGTAAATTGGCTTGGTATAAATGTAAATTGTCTCTGGTGTACAGGGTGGTGTTAATGTGCAGGGATCACTGGTCGGTGTGGACATGATGGGCCGAAGAAGCTAAACTAGAACAAGATGCGGGCCTTCAAACATCTTAGCCTTCATCTACTACTGGTCTCACTCACTCACATGTCCAACTTAAATGATCGCTGTATGAAGACCAGCTTCATTGCTGTTGCACATAAGTGTAAGGGTGCCTTTAACAATTCAGTGTATCATGTGGTATGTCTTTGATATAGTTCTGCATCAGATCCTGACATCGATTGAAATCTACTGCCTTCAGTAATTTTACTGAAAGCTCCACCTCTGCATGTTTGCCTAGGCAAACAGTAACAAAAGTTAACCTAGATTCATATTGTGTATGGTGCTGTTAGAGAGAGAGAGAGAGAGAGAGAGAGAGAAAGAGAGAGAGAGAGAGAGAGAGAGAGAGAGAGAGAGAGAGAGAGAGAGAGAGTAGAATACATGAAGTTTTGTTTGTGAATGGCATTATCATGATTCGAGCAGGAGACAGAGTAAAGGGAAACATGGTGATATGCAGGAAGAGGAAGACAACATCTATCGACTCAGGCCATGTGCTAACATTTGTGTGAGCTTCCCACAACCTCGCCTTTACAATGAGAAAAATCAATGTGTACATTGAAAAAGCAGCCATTGCCTCTATTTTGTGGGGGGTTACAATTCCAGATGTTTCTGTTTGGCAGGTATTTCGCTTTAGACATGGATCACAAAATGTTATATACCTGTGTTAGTCAAGAATTCTGCTGCCTGGAGACCAAAGAGTATGATTGACAAATAGGCTGCACACAATGGCAACATCTTCTCAGATTGGGCACAGCATTGAGCCTAGTCTGGGTAATAAGGAAATTCAGGCAAAACTATTTAATAGAGCTGACTTGATGTCCAATGGAGTATTTAGGATAGACATCACAATCAAAGTGATGCTTAAGAAGATGGCATTGTGAGTCCTGAAGATTTTTCAATCAATAAAGGGCAAAATGTTACGCAAACTATCTAAGTGTTTCTAAAATGCTGCACATCTGAGCAGCAGCACTTAATAAAGCAGGCCAAAGTTACAGAATATAAACGTGCGTATAAACTAGCGAACCCAAATTGAAATTGGAGGTACAGCACCTCATATTTCGCTTGGGCAGCTTACAACCCAGTGGTATGAATATTGATTTATCTAACACCAAGTAACCCTTGCATTCCCTCTCTCTCCATCCCTCCCTCACCCAAGTCGTACAAGCTTCAATGTTGTCACGTTGAGTCTCTTTGCCCGTGAGGCGGCACGGTGGCGCAGTGCCAAGATTTGTGCCAAGAGCCCCGGGTCGCGGGTTCAATCCCGACTATGGGTGCTTGTCTGTACTGAGTTTGTACCTTCTCCCCATGACCTGTGTGGGTTTTCTCTGAGATCATCGGTTTCCTCCCACACTCCAAAGACACACAGGTTTGTAGGTTAATTGGCTTGGTATAAATAGAATGAACCATGGAGAAAGTGTGGAAATACCAGATGGGGAACATGGGGAACAAATGGTGAAAGCTTCACAAAGAACAAATCACACCAATAAAATTATTAGATTTGAAATATTCAATATTTAACCTACACTGGTACCTCACTTAGCACTCGAGAAGCTTTCCTGCTTATGAGAGTGCTAATAGAATCAGCTCCAAAAAGGCTCATAATGTAACGTGCTCTCACTGGCGGGGCATCAGTGATACGTATATTGTATCATAGAAACAAGGAACTGCAGGTGCTGGTTTACACAAAAGAACACAAAGTGCTGGAGTAACTCAGCAGGCCAAGCAGCATCTCTGGAGAACTTGGATAGATGACGTTTCAGGTCGGGACCCTTCCTTAAAATGAAGAAAGGTCGCAATCCGACACATCTCCTCTCCATGTTTTCCAGAGATGCTGCTTGACCTGCCGAACTACTCCAGTGCATTGTGTTCTTGAATATGTCGTATTGGGATTAGCTGAGTAAACGTGCCCAACATGACCATATTCTGCAAGCTGGCAAACGCATCAATTGGTCATTTTTGACATTTTTATTCTGTTACGAATTTTCCAAAATTTTTAGGAACACTATTTTCCCAATGTCAGGAGTACCAGAAGGGATCAATGCTCTGTGAGCAGGGTACCTCTGTAATGTGTAACTATATATGTCAGTCATTCATGGTTGTTCTAAATTAGTTTCCTTTTCAGAAGGGAAGGAGTGGCAATGTTTGTAAGTGTAAGATTTCTTTAAGAGCCAAGGGTACCACAAATGTGGTACTTTGTTGTACCATACACTGTTGTCAGTTAGCTGGCATTACCATCAATAAGGGATGTTCTGTTTATAAATATGTCTCTTTATATTTGCTTATGCCAGCAGCAGCACAGATAAACTTACACACTCACCGCAGCCACATTAAATAAATTATGCTCAGATTTCTGTTATAAATAAAACAGTGTGTTTAAATAGCATTTGGTATCTAATTAGAATTTATATTAATTGTTTACAGATTGCAATGAATTATCTAATCCCATCTGGCTCAGCAGCTTATTTGTTTCCTAATATATTTAAACCATGCTTGCAATAATGACACTTAGAATTTAATATATTCAATTAATTACTTAAAATACTCTATTTAAAATATCCATTGACTTAATATTTCAAATTATCTTGTAAGCACTTTGCAACATTTTAAGATTCTTTGTGAAGCACATATAGAATAGATTTTACATATGTATGATACTGGTAACAAATGTTGACCAGTTTTCTACTGATTGATTCATCGTGAATCAGGCATTTTATATGTGTTACACATTGCTTATAATACTTAAACATTACCAATTTCTAGTTTAAGAAAGAGTTAGACAGGTACATGGATAGGACAGGTTTGGAGGGATATGGACCAAGTGTAGGTAGGTGGAACTAGTGTAGCTGGGACATGTTGGCTGGTGTGGGCAAGATGGGTCGAAGGGCCTGTTTTCATGCTGTATCACCCAATGATTATGATTCTAATTATGTAGCAAAGTGGAGAAAATGTGTAACAGTCTATGCTCCACAAGCACTCAAGATTATGTTGTTGTCTGAGAGGATTATTATAAACTGTACACGCAGAATTGTGAGCAATTCAGCACAGGCACAAAACTTCGCATTGCCAATGGCTCTTAATAGTATAATCATTTGGGCCAGAGTTTGTGCCTTTTTTCCAAGTAATGGTGGTCAATCGCCTCACAATCCCTCAAAAGGAAAGAGTGTTCGATGGTCAGCAACATCACTCCCTTGAAGCTTATTTTCCAAGTCGCACTCCAACTGGATGTAGAAGTGTATAGATTCAAGAAGAATTACCACCATTTTTAGCCTGCGGGCAACTAGACAGGTTAATAAATGCCAACCTTGCCCTGGATTCCTCATCTACGTTGAGTAGTTCATATAATCCTAAGAATGCCCACCCAGCCCCTCATCATTTATGCAATGCTCAATGTGCATGCAAAACTTACAGTCAGTTTAGTTTAGAGATAGCATGGAAACATGCCCCTTCAGTCCACTGGGTTCACGCCGACTATCGATCACCCATTCTACGCTAATCCACCTTCTCATTCACTACACACCAGGGGCAATTTTACAGCGGCCAATTAACCTGCAAACATGCAAGTCTTTGGGATGTGGGAGCGAACTTGTGTACCTGGAGGAAACCTACATTGTCACAGGAAGACCACGCAGACTCCACACAGAGAGCACCTGAGGTCATGATCAAACCCAGATCTCTTGCACTGTGAGGCAGCAAGTCTACTAGCTGTGCCACTGCGGAGTGTCCATTTCTCAGTTTTAGTGACCAGAGAAATTGAATCTTTCGGGCTTGGACTTCATCATGTGCCGAATGTTAACCTGCTCCCCAATGAGAATGAAACAACAGCGTTTATATTCATAATCTGGGTTCAACTGTCAGAGTTTGCAAATTGCATATGCCATGAGGCCAAACAAAGTTGGTCTCGTTGAGGCTTGTAAAAAATTAACATAATAATAACATGCAATGGCTTTTACATATTAAACCACTTCAGGATGCTTCACAGAAGCATTCTTAAATAATAGTTGACACCTGTACATTTGTTAAAATAATGGAATTGATATAGTTGAAAAAGACCAAAAAATAAACCATCGACATTCGAGTGAGATGTGGAGCCAAAAATGTAAATATTTTGCATCTCAAACAAGTAGTAACATCATCTGTAACTAATTTGTTTCTAACCTCCAGCCAAGGAAACTCACTAAACTATCGGACTATATTGACTTTATATCAGTGAGTCTCTTTACTTAGTACTTCGATGTGGAAATTCGAAGTGCAGTTCATCCGAAGGTTGTAGTGTGAGGGTTAAACTGACAATTTCAGATAAAATGTGAAATTGAGTTATCAGCAAAATTAGCAGCCATGTATTCCAGGATCTACGAAAACATGTTTATCTCCTAGCACCTGTGAACATGAGAAAGGCTGCATTGGTGAACAAAACAAAGCAGTGTTTGAGTAGATGTTCCCGAACAATGGCTAATAATATCTGGGTGAGCCGAGCAAAACAACAGTCATAGTTGGGTTGACCCCCAGCCGCTAGTAGTGCAGAAACGTTGCAGACATGGGGGGCTTATGAATGGCTCGGGGATGGGGCAGTGGCGCGGTCTGCTCTGGTAAGAAATGCCATAAAGATTGGTGTTGGGCATCTTTTCAGTGAGAGAACCTCAGCCTTGGGCCGTATTATCGAACAGTGTCAGGTGATCTTGAACATAACACCCTGCGGGGTGCTCTGCTGTGTACTCAGGGTTTGCGAATGCATTGGGCGATATTCGGGGATACATGAGTGTATGTGCCTTATTTAGTAGTGTAATACATTACTGAGTGAATCAAAACTGTTGGCTGAATGCAGTGATTTATTGAACACAACAAAGGCTCAATGCATTCAAGAGAAGTTGTCCAAGAGAGTTTCTTTGTCAAATACACCAGATATGAACCAGACAGTGAATGTCTCACTTGATGCAACTGTATAGTCACATTAGGTGCAACAACAACAACAATGTACATACATACATGACTAATTATTCTAAGTAAACAAGACCATGGAAGTGCAAAAAAAGCAAAGTGTGTCAGGCAACCAAAGTGGAGCAAAGTCCATAGTGGGTCAGGGCTGAAGGAGGCTTGTGGTTAGGGTTGCACAGGATGTTTCAAGAACCTGATGGGAAGAAGCTGTTCTTGAACCTGGATGTAACGGTTCTCAGGTTTCTGCAATTTCTTCCTGATTGTCACTGTGAGAAGGGAGCATGGCCAGGGTGGTATGAGTCTTTAATGATATCAGTTTCCTGCTTGAGGCAGGACATCCTGTAGATCTCTTTGGTAGTGGGGAGTATTAATACCAATGATGGATCGGGCAATTTCCACCAATTTCTTTATCCTCCTTCATTCTTCAGTATTTGCTTCACCCAACCTGGCTATAATACAAACAGTCAACACACTCTCCGATGTTCAATGGAGTATTTGAAGCTCCTCACACTTCTCAGAAAGTAGAGGCATTGGTGAGTTTTCTTTGCGATTGTATCAATGTGGGCATGTGATTGCATAATCAGATCGTCATAGATCTGTACATTCAAGAACTGGAAGCTGTTGCCTCTCTCCACCAACAGCCTGCGAATGAAAGGTGCATGGTCCCTTAGGCTTTCCCTATCTGAAGTCAACAATCAGCTCCTTGATCTAGCTGACGCTAATAGAAAGTTTGTCATTCTAGCATCACTCAACTAGATTATCATCTCCCTCTTGTAAACTGACTCACAGTTAGTGGTTACTCACCCAACGATGGTAGTACTGCTTACAAATTTAAAGATGGTTTTGGGGGTGTGTCTGGTTACACAATCACGGGGATTGAGGAGTAAAGCAGGGGAGTGAGCAGTATCCCTCAGGTCTCCTGAGCTGATGGTCAACAATTTAGTTTCACTTTTAAAGATACAACATGGAAACAGGTACATTCGGCCCATCGAGTTCATGCCGACCATTGATCACCCATTCATGCTAGTTGTCCCACTGCACAAGCAGGGCAATTTACAAAGGGCCTACAATTAACCTACAAATCCACATTTCTTTGGGATATAGGAAGAAACCAGAACACCCGGAGGAAACCCATGTAGTCACAGGGAGAACGTGCAAACTACACACAAATAGCACCCGAGGTCAAGATCGAACCTGGGTCTCTGGCACTGTGAGCCAGCTCTACCACTGTGCCACTGTACCAACCAAGCACTTGAAGTTCTTCAAATGGACGTGAATGCCGTGGGTCTGCCAATGGTAGAGGCAGGTCACCTTGCTCTTCTTGGGTATTAGGGATATAATTTTACAACCAAAAATGTTTTATCTATAATGGAGATGAGGAGGAATTTCTTTAGCCAGTGGGTGGTGAATCTATAAAATTTATTCTCATAGGCACGTGTGGCGGCCAAAATATTTTTCAAGTGGAGATTGATAGGTTCTTGATTAGTAAAACCATCAAAGGTTACTGGGAGAAGATAAGAGAATGGGGTTGAGAGGCAAAATAGATCAGGCGTCATTGAATGGTGGAGAAAACTGGATGGACCTAGTTCTGTTAAGGCGTCTCATGGACTTAAAACAGGTAGACATCCATGATAATAGTGAGAGTTTGAAAATGTCCACCAAAGCTCTAGCCAATTGGTCCAAGCAGTTCTAAGTTCACCATATGGGTAGAATGTTTACGGAGCGTTCACCTTGGGTGCATTTTCTGCAGACGTCGTTCTCGGCCACTGAGATAACAGCATGGTCGGGGACAATGGGGGATGTTGATGGAACATAAGTGACCTGAGGTGACAAACAAATCCCTTACAAGGTAACATGCGTGCTGCAGTGGACTTCCTTCGTCCAGTTTGTAGGACAATTTAAAGTGCATCTAAAGTGTTTGGCAAAAGCAGGAATGGGTGGAATTTCTCCTCGTACCGGCCTTCGTCTTCAGACAATTCAATGTACCTTCTGCGCCGGTCCATAGCAGTACGGAAACGAACATTCTCGCCTCCCTTCTTTACAAATAGAAATTAAAGGCTACTCCCAGATTTGTGAAAGTGACATGTAATTGCTTTCAGGCTAAATATTCCAGAATTTAGAAACACACACTGATTCTGCTACGATTTTGGAAGCGTGAGATGCGACCCCGTGTAAATAATCCCGTTTTGAGAGGATTTCTACAGGAATGAATATGTAGCGTCTGCCTTCTCGTCTTCACTTTCCGGTTTCCTCTTCCCCCCGGCTCCCACGAACACCAACACCCCTCGCCACAACAAAATACCCAAAGCATCATATAAACTCCGTAGAGATGCAGAAGTTTCCTAACATCTCAGAAGCCCACATCTGGATTTCAAATCAACGGGCAAGATTATTGTAAAGCAGCCCCACAGAGATTTGCAGCCGTGTGAAATTGCAGACCCCGACAGTCAAGAAGACACGGTCTCAAGATTGCTTGAAAAGTTTTCTTTTAAAAGTGAGCCAAGTAAAATTACGCAAGGGCGAAAAAATGGCAGGATTAAACAGTACTTCGATCAGAGTGTGTCCGAGATGTCAACCACACGGGTGGAACTTGCCTTCCAACAGAAGTGGGAGAGATGCGGTGATTAAATAAGGAAACATCTTTACAACAGGAAAGGCTCAGTGTAAACGGTATAGAGAGACCTGGTGTGGAATGCAACGGAATAAAGGCGCGATTATATCCAACGGCCACGTTAAATATTAACAACGCACAGAACGTAATATTGTTCGGCATAACAAATGTAATTAAAAATAAAGGAAACTGTTTTTTTTTTAAGAGGCTGGTAGCCGTCTAACGATTCCGAAGCTTTGTCACCTTCTTAATAGATGGACATAAAATTCGATAATATCTCAACAAATTCAACTCGCAAAAACAAGTTGAAGAATCTCGTTGTTTTTTTTTAAGTGTTGTAATATTAGGATTCCTGGCCGTGAAAAAAAACAGTTCTTATTCTCAAGAGTAGGTCGCTGTGAGTGTTCTGGTCAGTGCTGAGTTTACAATCATTCAGCATTTGCAGTCTCTTGTGTCTTTGTGAACAGCTTGCCTCGGTAGCTCAGTCGGTGAGTACTTCTTGATGCAGCGGCAGACACCGGATCTCCGTCAGCTCTTTGTGTCTTGGCAAACGCAGCCTCGATTCGCTTCCTCCAGAGAGGAACACGTTGATAATTCGGTGAAAATTTGTCCACAACTACCCAATTACCGTGTAAATGTTATTTTTAATGGACAAATCCAACTTTTCTCAATTTATACCGTGCATCCCGACATCAGTCCCATTTAGCCACACTTTTATTTCGGGACTGTGTTGTGAGCTCAATTGAGCAGACCAACTGTGGCAAACGCGGTCAAATAAACAGGATCATTTCATAATTATTGTTTGTTCAATCTCCTCTTTCGCTGGTACGAGTAACCATCTCATTCTATGTTTGCCGTGAGGGATCTCTGTTTAATTCGAGGTTTTTTTTTTAATGCAGTCTTATTAGTCAAAAAACAAATGGACTGACTTCTGAACCTTCGACTTTCCGAATTTCAAAGCATCAATTTATTTTCACGAGTATAAACAGATGCAACCGTGCGTCTAATCCCCAGTGCAGTCATTTACTTTGTGTTGTGATGGGTTGTTGTTAAGCAACACGAAGAGACATCCACACACAGACACGCATATACATATATATATATATATATATATATATAGTGTACAGGGTTCGCAATATAAATAATGCACAGAAAATCGCATTGATACCTCGGTACACATGACAATAAACTCAGCTAAAAACTAGACACAACTTGCAATCACATCAGTCCCCAACCAATGCACATTAATCATTACATAAATTCATAATACCATGCTACGAACAAGTGGCAGCATTAAACAATTATCAGAAACATAACAAGTAATGTTTCCCATTAGTGCTTATTTAATTTTATATAATTCCACGAACCTTAGTTTTCTTTCCTGGAGGGCATTAACGGCAGTGTTGCGTACATACAAATGTTTAAAACTAAATTCATATTCTCGAACTACCACATAGATTACGAATTTAGTAGCAGTGCTGTTATATTACAGAACACCTTTATATACAATATTTCACATTATATGAGCAATAGAGAGAATGTAAAGAAGATAGACACTAGAAGCTGGAGTAATTCAGTGGGACAGGCAGCATCTCTGGAGAGAAGGAATGGGTGACGTTTCGGGTCGAGACCCTTCTTCAGAAAAGGTTCAATGCATGTTTTCTGATGTAATAGAATGTAATGCACAGAAACAGTATGTGTTCTTTTCAAATGAAGCAAACAAAAAACATATCGGATATGTTTTTAAAACAGAGCTGCACGGTATTAAGCTGCTTGTCCCAGTTTGCCATCACTAACGCTACACTATTTATAGATAAGCTCTCCAAATGACCCCGAGATATTCCATTATTTGTTTCACGCGGTGCAACGCCAAAATACTGAAATGTTGGAGAATTGAAATCGTGGGAGCAGGGAAGTACTGCGAGCCATTTAATTCCCATTCTGTCGCCTGTGTTTGCCGAACGTAAGATGATTTACCAGCCCCCGAGACATTTTTTTCTCATTTTACTCAGCAATCTAATGAGCGCCTTCCTCTTATTATTCAAATTCTAATCGTAGTTTGCATTTTTTTTAAAGCAATAATCTCAGCCTATCAGTCAAACCGAGTTTGTCACCCAACCTGCTTTTATTTAAAAAGGATAGGCGTGGCCAGTAATATGTCTTCTCGTACAAAGGCTCTTGGATTAATAAATGGGGGTTACAGAAGCCATCACTCTTTCTTATATCTTTAAACCAGTATCTATTCTTGACGTAACTGACACGCCATTTCCTTCGGCTGAACAAGGGCGACTCCTCTTTAAATTAAATTTGTCTCCAATCTTACAAAGTCCAAATGTTCAGATGCAGACGCGGTTCAGATTCCGCCGAGAGAATGTGCAGACATTTCTTGTGCAGTGATATATTATCGAATCGACGCACATTACTGCAGGCTGAAGGAAAGCAATCAGTAGAGGAGTATTAACTAATGACATGGGAAGTCCTTGCTTAATCTAATCACTTCCAATGTTCCGATAGAAGTACAACTAACAGATAAGTACTTGGAACCATTAACTATTTTCTTGAGCCGCGCATTCTCAAACTGCGAACCACATTATCTAACAAAGGGTTTTTTAAAAAAAATTAAAACATGCGTATAAAATCCATGCAGCATATTTCCATTAGAGGATCCATCACCTGTTCTCTGAGACTGTTGTTTTGCAAAGGAATTCGTTTCAGCGCGTATGGTGAGTTAAAGTCGACTGTGTACAATTATGTTATCACTCTGGCCTGCAAACAGCACCCTCTGCTCTCCCACAACCGTTCCGCTTAAATACTGCACAAAAATTAAATTGATATTAACATCAGTGTCACTGCTTTGCCTCAGCTCTGAGGTAGTAACATTAAAAGAGCAATTTAAATGCACGACGGTCCAACGTTGACAGTTGTTATGCTTCACTTTATCGGTGCAATGTTTAGGCTACTGCATTGTAAAGGGTGGCGATCTGGATGGGACTGTAGATTAAAGGACACATCTTCCAGTTTAAATAGTTTGATCTGAGCCGGTAATTTTTCCGGAGGCCGGAGAGCAGGGCTCCCCAGTGTGAGACCGCCCCCGGGTGGCAAGCATCAGACTGGACGAGGATGTCATCATTAGTGAGGATTGAGCGGATCACAACAATAAACAGCTCCGAGATTTGGACAAACACATTCCACCCTACATACATGTGGAGGAAGGAACTGCAGATGCTGCTTCACCCCGAGGACGGACACAAAATGCTGGAGTAACTGAGCGGAGTGGAGTAACATCAGATGCTGCCTGTCCCGATGAGTTACTCCAGCATTTTGTGTTCATGGTGTTTTAGATCCGTGGACATATCACTTTGTAGATGAATTAGCATTGCTTCAGGATTGCAAGGTTAACACATATTTGGCGCTTTGTTTTTGCTGCAAGTGTGGTGCAGATTTGCTGCAAGTGTGCTGCAGGTTTGTTGCAAATCTGCTGCAGGCTGGCTGCACGTGTGCTGCATGCCTGCTGCAAGTGCATTGCAGATCTGCTGCCAGCCTGCAGACAGACCAGGTTGAGTGAGGCTGAGCACCCACCCGCTCCCTCCCCTAGCCGCGCATGCGCCTCAACCATCCTGTCGTTTGAATAGGGGGGATTCCGGTGACGTTTGGCGTGACGCATTCAGGCGGCCATATCGCAGCTCGCCGGGCAGCAACAAGCACAACCTGTACCTGGAGCCCTCACTGTACCAGGGACGTGCGGTCAGGGGAGGCAGAGCCGGCAGAGCATCACCTGTCATACTCTCCCAATGAAAATCGCTGTTAAGAAAAGTACAGAAAAATGATAATAAAATGTAATAAATATGAAGATTTTTCCACTGATCTGTGTTATAAATGTCATTTCTATATGAATCTAATTATTTTTTATAGTCAAAATTGCCAAATTTGCGCAATCCCGCTGCAAATACAGGGAGAGATGAGAGGTGAGGCAGCGGCGAGCTGAGCCTCCCCTCTGATTGCGCAACCTCTCAGAAACTGAATGGAGCGTGGGCAATAAGCGTGTGCCAGTTACTATCTCTCTGTAGGGTTACACAAAAAGCTGGAGAAACTCAGCGGGTGCAGTAGCATCTAAGGAGCGAAGGAGATAGGCGACGTTTCGGGTTGAGACCCTTCTTCAGACTGGTCAGGGATCAGGGAAACGAGAGATATAAACAGTGAGGTGGAGAGATAAAGAACAATGAATGAAAGATATGCAAAAAAGTATTGATGATAAAGGAAACAGGCCATTGTAAGCTGTTTGTGGTGTGAAAATGAGAAGCTAGTGCGACTGGGGTGGGTGGGGGGGGGGAGGAGATGGAGAAGGAATGTCAGGGCCCGAGGGCTGAGGGAGAGGTGGGGAGGGGAGGGGGCAGTCTGGGTTAACAGAATTGAGAAAATTCAATGTTTCAGCCCAGAGGATGCAGACTCCCCAAGCGGAATATGAGGTGCTGTTCCTCCAACTTGCGGTGTTGCTCACTCTGGCCGTGGAGGAGGCCCAGGACCGAGAGGTCGGATACGGAATGGGAGAGGGAGTTGAAGTGCTGAGCCACCGGGATGTCGGGTTGGTTATTGCGGACCGAGCGGAGGTGTTCGGCGAAACGATCGCCCAGCCTCCGCTTGGTCTCACCGATGTAGATCAGCTGGCATCTGGAGCAACGGATGCAGTAGATGAGTTTGGAGGAGGTGCAGGCGAACCTCTGTCGGACTTGGAATGACTGCTTGGGTCCCTGAAAGGAGTGGATGGGGGACGTGAAGGGACAAGTGTAGCATCTCTTGCGGTTGCAAGGGAAAGTTCCCGGGGAAGGAGTGGAGCGGGAGGGAAGGGCAGAATTGACAAGGGAGTTGCGGAGGGAGCGGTCTTTGTGGAAGGCAGACAGGGGGGGAGATGGGAAGATGTGGCGAGTGGAGGGGTCACGTTGGAGGTGGCGAAACTGGCGGAGGACTATCTGTTGTATGCGCTGGCTGGTGGGGTGAAAGGTGAGGACCAGGGGGACTCGGCCCTTGTTGTGAGTGGGGGAATCGGGAGAGAGGGCAGTGTTGCGGGGTATGGAGGAGACCCTGGTGCGAGCCTCATCTATAGTGGGGGATGGGAAACCCCATTCTCTGAAGAACGAGGACATTTGTGATGACCTGGTGTGGAACACGTCATCCTGGGAGCAGATGCGGCGTAGACGGAGGAATTGGGAATAGGGGATGGAGTCCTTACAGGAAGCAGGGTGGGAGGAAGAGTAGTCCAGGTAGCTGTGGGAGTCAGTTGGTTTGTAGTGGATGTCAGTCAGGATTTTGTAGTGGATGTCAGTCATGATTTTGTAGTGGATGTCAGTCAGGAGCTACACTCAAATATACTTGGACCATTTCCGACATTTCCCTACCATTCCTTGACCTCGCCATCTCTATTGCAGGTGATACACTCCTGACTGACATCCATTACAAACTTTTCTCAATTCTGTTAACCCAGACTGCCCCCTCCCCTCCCCACCTCTCCCTCAGCCCTCGGGCCCTGACATTCCTTCTCCATCTCTCCCCCCCCCACCCCAGTCGCACTAGCTTCTCATTTTCACACCACAAACAGCTTACAATGGCCTGTTTCCTTTATCATCAATACTTTTTTGCATATCTTTCATTCATTGTTCTTTATCTCTCCACCTCACTGTTTATATCTCTCGTTTCCCTGATCCCTGACCAGTCTGAAGGAGGGTCTCGACCCGAAATGTCGCCTATCTCCTTCGCTCCTTAGATGCTGCTGCACCCGCTGAGTTTCTCCAGCTTTTTGTGTAACCCTCGATTCTCCAGCATCTGCAGTTCCTTCTTTAACACTATCTCTCTGTATGTCACCAATGTAATGTGAGTAAACCCCCTTCATTGCATAGCTAGCTTCAGCAGGGGCGGCACAGTACTGGGTTCCACTGCGGGCGGCGCTGACTGGTAGGTTGATTTGTTGATTTGTAGCTGCCGAATCGGGGGCCCTGGGCCACTAAAAGCTCACAATTGGGCCCCACGCTGGAGTAATCTATTGTTGGCTTGGGAGCTCGGCATCCACTCCAGCCGCCGACCCTCTCCCTCCCCTTCTTCCCTCCCTCCCCTTCTTCCCTCCCTCCCCTTCTTCCCTCCCTCCCTTATCTCATTCTCTCCCTCCTTCCTCTCTCTCTTTTCCCTTCTCAACTTCCCTCCCTCCTTCTCTCCTTCCTCCCTTTTTTTTTTTCCTTTTCCAAAAACTTTATTCAACACAATCATATAATACAACACATCAAAACATAATCAAAAAATCACACTATAACAAACAAATCATTGTAGTACAACAGTACATTCATTATTTATAATAGTCTCATCCCCACGCGGTGACCAGCGTTGACGGAAGGCCTCCAGAGTCCCCGTGGACACCGCATGTTCCCTCTCCAGGGACACACGTGCACGAACGTAGGACCAAAAGAGGGGCAGGCAGCCGACTCTCACCTGACCATCGACCGCCCGCTGCCCACGAATGGCCATCTTAGCCAGGCCGAGGAGCAAACCGACAGGTAAGTTCCCCCCCCCCCCCCCCCCCACACTCGGCTCTCCCCACTCCCTGCCTTGTGTCCGAACACCAGGATTGTGGGGCTAAAATGCAGCCAAAACTTGAGGAACAACCCCTTCAGATATTGGTACAGGGGCAGTAACCTCACACACTCCATATACACATGGAACACGGTCTCCTCCTCTCCGCAGAAAATACATGTGGCGGACGAGCCCGTGAACCGGCTCAAAAGTTTATTACAAACCACCGCTCCATGGAACACTCTCCACCCCAGGTCCCCAATATAAAGGGGTACGACTCCCTTATAGAAGGACCCCCACTGGGGACCTCCCCTGCCTTCGGATGGTAACACCGTCCGCCATGGTGAGTCGGGACGGGAGACGAAGGCAAGGAGGTTCAGAATGTGCAGGAGCATCCTATAGAGTGCGCGTCTCTTCGCCTCACTAATGGCATGCTGGTCATCTCAGAAGGGCAGCTCAGATCTCCTTCCTCCCTTCTCTCCCTTCTCTCCCTCCCTCCCTTCTCTCCTTTCCTCCCAGACACATCACGCACAGACAACTAACACACACACACACACGCACACAATTAAGTTAGGATGGGGTAGAAGCCAGTGCCACCCCAGCACGTCACTGTACTGTACTCGTCTGGCCTGCAACCTCACTCTCTCCCCGAGGTAGGGTCTTCCTAACCTGCACCAGTACAAAACAGGGGGTGGGAGAAAGGATATGTTGGGTGGGAGATGATATGTGGGTGTGAGAGAGAGGATAGGTGAGTGTGGGAGAGATAGGTGGGTGTTAGAGAGATAGGTGGGTGTGGGAGCGATAGGAGGGTGCGGGAGAGAGGATATAGGTGTGGGAGGGATGATATGCATGTGTGGAAGAGGTTATATGACTGTGCTGCATGATTGAGAATGGGGTGGTGGGAGGAGATGATCAAGGCTCCAACTGCAGCCTGCGGATTTCACCATCGAGGAGCTCACGGTCTCGGGTAGAGACCAATGGTGGCAGCTCCAAAGTCGCCGGAGGTTCGACCAGCCCTAACCTGGAGTCCGATCGCCCAACTCGGGGGAGCTGAGATCCCTCCCGCTGTGGGAGCTTGATCGCCCCACGCGGGTGGCTCGACTGCTGGCTACGGGAGCCAAGATCGCCACGACAACGGAAGGTTTTGAGTACCCCGATTGCGGGCGAACAAAGAAGGGAAGAAGATTGAACTTTTTTTGCCTTCCATCACAGTGGGGGAATGTAGAGGAGTCGCCGTGGTGGTTGTTCATGTTAAAAAATTATTTGAGTGTCTTGTTGCTCTTTATTGATATGACTGAATGGCAAATCAAATTCCTCGCATGTTGCAAAACATACTTAGCCAATAAAGTATGATTATGATTATGATTTTGATCCCTGCACATTAACACTATCCTACACACATTAGAGACAATTTACAATAAGCCAAGCCAATGAACCTACACACCTGTAGGTCTTTGGAGTGTAGGAGGAAACAGGAGATCCGGGAGGAAACTCACAGAGGTCAAGGGGAGAATGTACCAACTCCATGTTAATCATTTCTCAATCCATATCTGTCTGTTACCCCAAATTCAGTCTGCTCTAATCCTGTGGATAAACCTTTTATGAGCTTTGTCGAAAGCCTTCAGACATTCCAAAGAAACAACAATCACTGGTTCCTCGTATCTTTTCCACTACTCATAAGCCAACCAAAGAATGACATCATCCTGTAATGAACCAAACTCTATGATAATCTCTCACAGGACATCATGTTGCTTTTTTGCTGATATAAACCAGGTACACATTGATCTCATTGAGTCCGTGATCTGGACGATGATGCTACTTGATGAAGTCATACTGCACATGAGTTGGATCAATGATGAACTCTCCATTTAGATCATTCAGATTCCTTGATGAACAAACAAGGAATTGCAGATGCTGGTTTACAAAAAAAAAAGACACAATGTGCTGGACAAACTCAGCGGGTCAGGCGGCATCTCTGGAGAACATGGAGAAGTGACATTTCAAGTTGGGACTCTTTTTCAGATAGATTGCCGTGGGTGGGGTGAAGAAGAAAGATGGAAGAGAGTTGGGGCAAGTCAACGCCTGGCAAGTGATAGGTGGACACATGTGAGGGGGGATTTTGATAGTCAGATGGTTGTACAAAGTCCAGAGATGGAAAGACAAAAGGTGTGAAATAAGGATTAAGTAGTTGCGAATTATGAAGCTAGCGGAAGGAATGTACGTAGAATGGGTTCTCATCTGTACAGTGATCTAATGCTGCACATGAACCGTGCTCCACAATGATGTCATGTCCTTGCGAGTTGAGCCCATGATGATGTCATCTTATATATGACCCAGGCACCATGATGATGTCATCCTGAACACAAAGTGGGCCTCTCAGTGTGACACGATGGGCCATTAAGTCTTTCTCCATATGAGTCTTGCTCCTCTATAACACCATCTGCAGACAGAAAGATTTCACATGTTGTCTGGGGTTCATCTTCAGAACAAATTCTCTTTATTGTAAGGTGGCCAACTTGGCAGCCACCTGTCCAAGGGCAGATGCTCTCCGATCCTAATGATACGTTATGTTTTTACTATTATTTATCTGCTTTCCCCCTCATTATCTCTACCCCGCGTGCATTGTGAGTATATAGGATGAGGTAAATGTTTTCACTGCTGTGCTGTAGCGTGCTGTGTGCTATGAGGGCTGTGTGTGTCTTTCTGTCTTTTCCATGTATGTACAGATAAATTCACACCTGGGAGTCTGTGTAATAGTTGCTATTCAGTATGGAGGCACAGGTTTATTTAGTTCACGTTTACATTGTAACTGGTGGCCTAGACTGGTATTCATGAGTTTTCAGTGAGCCTATTGAGCAGCCACGAGGGTCATTCCTCTGTCTGCCTTATCCCACATTGTCCCTTTATCTCATTCAGTTCATGAGTTGGGCCACATAATGATGCCATTCTCAATATATGCTAGTAACCTTTTGGTTCCACCAGTTAGTTTACTGTATTTCTCGCCACCCATTCCGGTTGAATGAATGGGTTTCATGGAATCGCCCATTTCACTCAATACTCGTGATTTGTCAAAATCAACATTCAAACAATGAAAATGATTCGCAAATATTCTAGCAGCCTGTATGATTCTACTACGCTGGCCATTCATGGAGGCATGTTTCTATAGGGTCAACAAGTCAACTCAAACTCAGGACTACTGAAAGCTTGTACACAGTAACAATGGTGGACGGGCGAAGAGAGGAGCGTCAGTCCGCAAGTTGACCTGCATGTCCAAGGACGTCAGTTTGCAGTAGCCTGGGGCTTGCCTGGGACGGACACTGCTCATAATACCTGGAGCATGGACTGTCAAAACATGCCACCTCTTGCATCTGGGATCTGTTGAATATTTCTGTACAATTTGTTAATTGGGGATATGCTTAGGTATGGGAATACTCTACTGGACTGTTTGTAAGAACATAATTTCACTGTGCATTTGCACTTTGTACATGTCACAATAAAAGCTTAATTGAAGCTCAGCGACATACAATCATTGTGTTTTAACTGAATTCAGGATTCCTATTTTCACACTGCTGAGTCAAAACAAAACTTGTGCGTTTGCTGGGAATTTGACACAAATGATGCAACACTCAGCAAATAAGACAGCACCTTCATGAAGAAAAGCATTCTGATGCATGATGTCTGAATCCTCTTCGTTTTGGTCCTCAAAAATGCTGCTTAACTTGTTGAGCACTTTCAACAGTTTATGTAAAAACACTGTTCTGTGGATTATGAGGAAGTCAACAGGGCAAGCAATATACAGTCACATTAGGCGTTATTGTGTTCCCTGACCATTTAAAAGTAGAAATCTCAGTCACAGTTGCAATGGAACAGCTATGTCCAGAGAACTGAAGGGTCTTAGACCAAGGTCTTCTGTGTCTTACTTAAAGTACCTGCAATATAATTGGATAAAGCCATTGAATCCATAGTTGTGCAATAAAAGCTATTGAAGCAATCGATTGCTGTGATAAGCCACATCATCATGAGCTATGTCAGTGCATTGGCATGTTGGGGAAACCTTTAGGACGAATAGTTTGGGACAAAATGTATTAATTTTCCTGAAAATTGTGGCAAATATTTGAAAATGAGATCAGATATCTGGTAAAACAGTGAGTTGGGCTCTTCATTGAAGGAAGAGAAGTGATTACCAAATCTGGTTGAGAAAGATCAGCATTTTAAACAGGATTGGATAAAATATGACATAATAAAATTCTTAGCAAAGTTAAAGTCCATAAGATTAAACAGCGATTTGCATACAGAACTAGGTTAGAGTCAAAATGCAAACATTTTTCAAATGAAACAAAAGTATATATGGATGTTCGCAGGCTCTGTGCTCAGAACCATTAATTTTTCCCCTTGACTTTTGTGAGGAAAGGCAATACAAACTAAGTGTGTCATCTTAAAGTTGTTGAGAAAACAGAGACATCTGGAAGCGTAAGGCCACAAGTACAGAAGAGATTTATTAAGTATTTCACAAATAAGTGAGTTCAGTTGCTTGGGTTCCCTGGTGAAGATGGAGCTGTAACCCTTGAAAGAAAAGAGAACGAGAAGAGATCTAATAGAGAAACATAGTCAAGTAACAAAATGATCTGGCTAGAGTAGATAGAGAGATTATTTTTTGCCATTGGCAAAAGGAGCCAAAACATGAAGACATGGAATGGAGGTGAGCAAACATTATGTGAAATGTCTTTTGTGCAGTAAGTGGCTGGGGTTGGAATGCATTACCATGGGGTTTCTAAACAGAATTAGAGAAATAACTGATATAAAAACCCTCCACATTACTGTACAGCGGGCAGGAGGGTAAGATTGGCTGGATTTCTCTTCTTTGAAGCTAACACAAATAGAATGGCCACCTTCTGTGTGGTGAGCTTTCTGTGATCTTGTTACGTCATCGAAGATGGTAGCAGAAGTAGAAAAGATGACTTAGAAAGGTTAATACAACTTAACAAAACTTATGAGATCCTGAGATCCTAAAGCAAGACAGTTAATTGGAAATTCATTCCCATTTGATGGTGTTAAACAGTTTATATAGTTGTACTGTTCCTCTGAACTACCGGTAACACACCATACTTGTGCATCTTCAATACTACTACTAAAACTTTCACTTTGACCACTTCTGCAAATTTGCGCAAATCCGGTAATGTATATCACTAGGATTTCTTTGCCACCTTACACGCCGTTGCCCTCTGCTCCAAGCGCACCAAGTTTTGTTCCGATTGTCGAAATATTAGAAAAGTTATGAAGGTTTAAAAAATCACGAGATCAGCAGATTGGTCTTCTCACCTGTCAGCCACCATGAAGGTAACGCCCCTTCTGGCACCCGCAAAGAAAAAACTCCTGGAGGCGGGGCTGAGTCCAGGAGCAGCGTGCGGGCAGAAAGCAGCATGAAGCTGTTAAGTTGAACCTCAAGCCTCTGAATCTAGTCAGAATGGGACCAGGAGCTGTTCCATGAGGCCGGAAGGGTGATCAGAGTGTGAGCTGCGTCTGCTATGACCCCCCCCCCTTCCCACACCCCCCTTCCCACATCCCCTTCCCACACCCCCTTTCCCACTCCCCCCACCACACCCCCCCTTTCCACCACCCTCACCCTTCTTCCCCCACCCCCTTCCACCACCCCCCAACCCCTACCCCCTTCCCCTTCCCTCCACACCCCTCCTTCATCCACACCCCCTTCCCCCACAACCCCCCTTCATCCACACCCCCTCCCCCCTCTCCCCCCTTACCCCACCCCCCTTCCTCCACCCCCATTCCCTCACCCCCACCCTCCTTGCCCCATCTGCCCTTTGGCCATCCCCCCTACCCCCACACAACCCTACACACCCCCTACCCACATACCCCTCCTACCCCCATACCCCCCTAGCCCCACACCCCCTACCACCAACCCAGCTTCCCCCAACCCCGCTTTCCACTCCCCCATTCCCCATACACCCCCCCCCCCATTTCCCCAATTTTCAGGTAATTCACCTACAATGTTGATGGTGATGTATTTGGTGATGGTAAATATCAAATGCAGGTGTTTGACTCATTTGGCCAATGCAGATATATTTTGGCCATTGCAGATATATTTTGCTGGGCATCCATCAGCTCAAATGTGAATATTGTTCAAACCTTACTCCACATAGGCATGGGTGACTTCTTTATCTGAGGAGCTCAGATGGAAATTAGTACATTAGTGAGTAGAGACTTCCCTTAACGATAGAAGGCAGGCCACTCCCAACATTGCTGTGAGACACCGTGGGTCTTCAGCAAGAGCAGATTGCATTCTGCCACAATCCTTAACAAAGTATTGGTATTGGTTTATTATTATCATGTGTACCGAGATATAGTGAATAGCTTCCTTTGCGTGCTTTGCAGTCAAATTATCTGAATGGTGGCAGATTAGGAAAGGGGGAGATGCAACAAGACCTGGGTGTCATGGTACACCAGTCATTGAAAGTAGGCATGCAGGTGCAGCAGGCAGTGAAGAAAGCAAATGGTATGTTAGCATTCATAGCGAAAGGATTTGAGTATAGGAGCAGGGAGGTTCTACTGCAGTTGTACAGGGTTTTGGTGAGGCCACACCTGGAGTATTGCGTACAGTTTTGGTCTCCAAATCTGAGGAAAGACATCCTTGCCATAGAGGGGGTACAGAGAAGATTCACCAGACTGATTCCTGGGATGGCAGGACTTTCATATGAGGAAAGATTGGATAGACTCGGCTTGTACTCGCTGGAATTTAGAAAATTGAGGGGGGATCTTATAGAAACTTACAAAATTCTTAAGGGGTTGGACAAGCTAGATGCTGGAAGATTGTTCCCGATGTTGGGGGAGTCCAGAACAAGGGGTCACAGTCTAAGGATAAGGGGGAATTCCTTTAGGACCGAAATGAGGAAAACATTCTTTACACAGAGAGTGGTGAGTCTCTGGAATTCTCTGCCACAGAAGGCCAGTTCATTGGCTATATTTAAGAGGGCGTTAGATGTGGCACTTGTGGCTAAAGGGATCAGGGGGTATGGAGAGAAGGCAGGTACGGGATACTGAGTTGGATGATCAGCCATGATCACATTGAATGGCGGTGCAGGCTCGAAGGGCCGAATGGCCTACTCCTGCACCTATTTTCTATGTTTCTATGTTTCTAAATCATACCACACCCGAGTACATTCAATCCACATCACTCTGTAGCTCCGGTACATATGACAACAAACTAATCTATGAACTATAAACATCAAGTACAGTCACAGCCCAAAATATACTTCCCAGCTATATCTGTGGACCAAACAACTGATCCTTCTGTGTGGTATATATTGAAGAGATCATTTTGTGGTATTTTTAAAGTGCAGATTGATTGATACTTGATTGATCAGGGTGTCAAGGGGTATGCGGATAAGGCAAGAGAATGGGGTCGAGAAGGGAAGATAAATCAGCCATGATTGAATATCGGAGTAGACTCAATGGGCCAACTGGCCTGCTTCTGCTCCTATGACCTACAATCTTATTATCATCTGGAGCAAGAACAGATGGACCTGAAAATAAAATGCCAAGCCAGTAAAGGTACAGCACATTTACCCTGCCAAAACCCCATTCGGCCTCTAATATGTTTCAATTAATTCCCTTTTCACTCTCCTAAACCTTGACACCAATAAGCTAAGGCTCTCCAACTTTTCCAATTAAGAAAACCTGCCTATTCTAAGTATTATGTAGAAACAAACAGCCACAGATGCTGGTTTATACCAAAGATAGACACAAAGTACTAGAGTAACTTATTTAGTCAAGCATTATCTCTATAGAAAAAGAATGGGTAACATTTTGGATCAGGCCCCTTCAAACACTCTGGAGAATAATGTTGGGTGACGTTTCAGGTAGAGACCCTTCTTCAGTCTGAAGAAGAATCTCGAACTGAAACATCACTCATCCTTTTTCTCCAGACTTGCTACCTGACCCGTTGAGTTACTCCAGCACTTTGTGTTACCATTATTCTTGGTATTAGTCTGATAAACTTCCTCTGAACTTCTTCCAGTGCATTAATATGCTTCCTTAAACGGTATTTTACTTGAAGTGTGAACAGCGCTATATGTAGCTGAAAGAACCAAAAGAATGATCACTGTCCATTAGTATTCAAGGAGATAGGCGACGTTTCGGGTCGAGACCCTTCTTCAAGAGTTGGGTCGAGACCCTGAAGAAGGGTCTCGACCGGAAACGTCGCCTATCTTCTTCGCTCCTTAGATGCTGCTGCACCCGCTGAGTTTCTCCAGCTTTTTGTGTAACCCTCGATTCTCCAGCATCTGCAGTTCCTTCTTTAACACCATTAGTATTCAATTTCATTCACAATGAACTATAATATTCAGAATTATTTTTAGAAAATTGCAGATGCTGGAAATCTGAAATTAAAACAAAATGTTGGAAATATTCAAAGGATCAGCAGTGCTGTGGAAAGTGAACCAGTTAATGTTTGACGATTCAGGCTGAACATTTTGACCTGAAATTTTAAATCTTTCCATAGTTGCCAACTGACCTACTGAGTGTTTCCAAGAGTGACATTCCATTGGTTTTCTTACCAATAGATTAGCTATAGTGAACACGACTAGGAAACTGAGTGTTTAAGAAGGAACTGCAGATGCTGGAAAGTCGAAGGTACACAAAAAAATACTGGAGAAACTCAGCGGGTGCAGCTGCATCTATGGAGCGAAGGAAATAGGAAACTGAAAATTTGTAATGCAAGATTCACCTATGACAAATACTCCGAATTAAGTCGACACTAAAAGAATAGAGAGAAAAAGTAGTACAACATTGATCAAGTGTGAACAGGTGATTGAGGGTCGATGTAGAACCAGTGGGCCAAACAGCCTGTTTCCATGTTTCTCTAAACTAAAGTAAAGGGCCTGTCCCAC
Organism: Raja brachyura; assembly: GCA_963514005.1. Next base: position 31,288,162 of record OY740808.1, read on the forward strand.
TAGCGCGCGATTAGACGCGACAAGCGCGACCTACCGTGGTCGCTTTAGTCGCCCGGCCTCGCGTGACCCTGTCCCACTGCGATCGCCGGAGTCTCGTCGAGTTGTGTGTAGCTGGTGTCGACATCGCGCGTAGTGTCCAAAAACCGACACTGCTTAAAAAATTACGCGCGGCAAAATCCTGTCGCGCAGAACGTGATTAACGTGATGACGTTTTGACGTTGTGCGTCTTCAGCGTGGCGTTGCGTGATGACGTCACTGCCCGACGTCGTGCAACGCGCATGCTCATGCGCATCGTCACGTGATGAAAAATAACGTCCTTCCTTCGGACGTCGCGCGTGTAATCGCGCGCTAGTGGGACAGGCCCTTCACTCGCACCGGGATCGCCTGACCCCCACGCGACCCCCGCGTCCGAATTTGTCGCGCTTGTCGCGTCTAATCGCGCGCTAGTGGGACAGGCCCTTTAGTTAAACTAAAATTAAGATTGTGATTGTATGTGAGATATTGTCAAGGGATTCAGAGGTCATTCCTTTATAGAAAACGCTGCCCACAGATGTGCATAGAGTTTACCTGATTTGCTCGAATATTTGCTCCATTTAAAGCATTTTGTGCTTGATTTTGCTTGGTAAATACTAACAGCAAAAGATTCAGGGAACAGACTTGAATAACAAATTTAGGGATTTGTAATTAGACCAATAAAACCAGGATCAGCACTAATCAGCAACAGTGAGGTAAAAAAGCAATGCAAGAAGTTGTTTCTTTTCATTTAAAGTGTCATCAATCAATGGACCTGCCACAGGAATTGCCGGGTGCCATAGATAGGTTGATTGGAGTCTGTATTGTAAGTTATAGCTGGGCCTGCAATGCCCTGTAAATTAAGAGCAGATACTACTTCAGTCGTAGAATTACACAAGTTCAGTTTGGCACATCTTTACACTGCTCGGATTCTTTCCAGCTACCTGCATTTCTTATCTCGGACATGCTTTATATCCAAATGAGTCATACAGATTCTCCTCAGTAACAGAGCAAGTTTCTGGGATCTGTATAATGCAGCAATGATGGATCTGTAGGTTATTGCAGGAGTCCAATGCATCTTTGTATGACGACATGACATGAAGGCATCTAATCTAATTTAGACGTCTTTGATCAGCAGGATCAAAGCAATCTGTTTTTTTTTGCTTTACAGTAGATGCTCTTTATATTGTTTTGCACAAAACAGTTACTTCATAAGGTTGGGATTTTGGAACAGTTTTTAAAAATCTGCCACATTTTAAATCATTCAGTAACTGCAAATCACTCAATGGAGATAAAATGTTAGTTGTGAGCCAATATTCATTGTAACATTCTGAATGTCAGAGATCACTATTAAAAATAATTTTAACATTAGGGCATATGTATTCTTTTCAACAAGTGAGTACTGAGAAGCAACATAATCAAATTTTGGCCAATACTTTAGTTTGGTCTCTGGTTTGAGTCTCCTGATTGCTAACCATTTTCACTCCCTGTCCCATTCCCTTACTGACCTTTGGGGGTTACACAAAAAGCTGGAGAAACTCAGTGGGTGCAGCAGCATCTAAGGAGCGAAGGAGATAGGCGACGTTTCGGGTCGAGACCCTTCTTCAGACTGCTTCACACCCGTTTCGACCCGAAACGTCGCCTATCTCCTTCGCTCCTTAGATGCTGCTGCACCCGCTGAGTTTCTCCAGCTTTTTGTGTAACCCTCGATTCTCCAGCATCTGCAGTTCCTTCTTTAACCCTTACTGACCTTTCTGTGATGGGCCTCCTTAATTGCCACAGTGTGGCCACATGCAAACTGGAGGAACAGCACCACATATTCCACTTGGTTAGCATACAATTCAATGGTATATCAGTGTTGGCGGCACAATGGGGCTGCAGTAGAGATCGTGCCTTGCAGCACCTGAGACCCGGGTTCGATCCTGACCACAGGTGCTGTCTATATGGAGCTTGTATGTTCTCCCTGTGACCACGTGGATTTTCTCCAGGTGCTCCGTTTTCGTCCCACACTCTGAAGACAGACAGGTTAGTAGGTTAATTGGCTTTGATACATTGTAAATTGTCCCTACAGTGTAGGATAGTGTTAAGGGCCTGTCACACTAGCGCGCGATTAGACGCGACAAGCGCGACCTACCGTGGTCGCTTTAGTCGTCCGGCCTCGCGTGACCCTGTCCCACTGCGATCGCCGGAGTCTCGTGGAGTTGCGCGGACTCGTGTGGAGCTGGTGTCGACATCGCGCGTAGTGTCCAAAAACCGACACTGCTTAAAAATTACGCGCGGCAAAATCCTGTCGCGCAGAACGTGATGACTTTTTGACGTTGTGCGTCTTCAGCGTGGCGTTGCGTGATGACGTCACTGCCCGACGTCGTGCAACGCGCATGCTCATGCGCATCGTCACGTGATGAAAAATAACGTCCTTCCTTCGGACGTCGCGCGTGTAATCGCGCGCTAGTGGGACAGGCCCTTCACTCGCACCGGGATCGCCTGACCCCCACGCGACCCCCGCGTCCGAATTTGTCGCGCTTGTCGCGTCTAATCGCGCGCTAGTGTGACAGGCCCTTTAGTCTACAGGTTGATCACTGTTCGGCTCGGACTCGGTGGGACGTAGGGCATGTTTTCGCGTTATATCTCTGAAGTCTAAAGTAAAGTATGAACATTAAATTCTCAAATTTAGATAACTACAAACCTCTCCCTCGCCTTCCTTCTTCCTCACCTTACCCTCACGTCTTCCCCACCCCTCTCTGTGTCCCAACTGGACCCACGCCTAGAGTCCTAGAGTGAGACAGCATGGAAACAGACCCTTCGGCCCGACTTGCCCACGCCGGCCAACATGTCCCAGCTACTCTAGTCCCACCTGCCTGCGTTTGGTCGATATCCCTCGAATCCTGTCCTATCCGTGAACCTGTCTAACTGTTTCTTAAACCTCTTTCTCCCTTTTTCCTACCTGCCAGGTTTTGTCTTGCCCCTCATTTTTGCCAGCTCTCTTCAACTCCCCCCAATGTCTGACGAAGGGTCCTAAATGGTAACACCACCTATCCATGTTCTCCATGGATGCTGACCGACTCCAGCATTTTGCACCTTTTTTGTAAAACACCATCTGCAGTTCCCAGTTTCTACATTCTACTTTATAAGCAAATGTGTGCTGTTTTCAACTGAGAAGATGGAAATTTATGCTTTCGTGATTTGTTTGATGGCATACCCAAAATACTATAAACAAAGCAGATTAAATAAACATTTGCCTTGCTTTTAAAATATAACTTAAAAAATATTTAAGAGGCTTTTAATTTGTCCTTAGAATAGGCACATGTAGGCGCAGGAGATGGAGTTGTAGGGACAACACGCAGGCAGTCTTCTTCTTCTTCTTCTTACGTACAGTGTGCACAGCCTAAAGTTGCAGGATAACTTGTTCTATTTGATCTTATTTGATTGTGCACGTCAGTTTGATTGCATTCATTGAAACAGGGCTGACCACGTGAAGGTTGCAATCTCCCACCCCACGCGGGCAATGGAGCTTAGTTTAACTTGCCTTCATGTTTGGCACAGACATTGTGGTGCAAAGGGCCTATTCTTGTGCTGTACTGTTCTATGTTCATTATATTTTTCTTTAATTACTTTTCTTTACATTCTACTAATATCACAATTGATTAGATTCTCAATTGAGATGGATTTGCGACACTGAATACTTAACATTATGCTAAAAACGACTTATGTTAAAATTAATGACTTCATACCACTCAATGACGTTTTAGTGCACCAGTCGCCAAGTGCCACATTAAAATGGGTTAAAGAGGGTAGTTCACCTCTGTGACCTATTAACCCTGCGTTCAGGACTATCCCTTCCCCTGATAACAAATACTAATATATAAATGACAGAATTACCCAAATGTTCCATGAATGGCTTTCAGAGGATAGTTAAGTGTTAACGACATTGATAGCTCTGGTATTACATGTGTTAACTGGATAAGGATATTTGTAAACAAAGTGTATAGGATTTATATTGAAGATAGACACAAAATGCTGGAGTTACTCAGCAGGTCAGGCAGCATCTCTGGAGAAAAGGAATAGGTGACTGTTCAGGTTGAAACTCTTCTTCAGGCACACCGGGTTGGCTTGTATAACAAATCAATGGTTTAATGATCACTATTGATAATATTAACTTTTATTCCATATTATTTAATTACTTGAAATTAAATTTCTCTGCTTCTATGGGGGCTTAAAGCACCTCGGATCTCGACCCAAAGTATCACGTCTCCATGTTCTCCAGAGATGTTGCCTGACCTACTGAGTTACTCAAGCACTTTGTGTCCTTTTGTGTATTAACTAGCATGTGCAGTTCCTTGTTTCTACATCATGGATCAATAGTCTAGGAATGGATCTGTTAATCCACTAGGTTGATCATCATGCCTATTGAGGCTCAATCAATACCATTTTCTACGAGTTTTACCCAGCTCAATTCACTTTGCATAGGATGTCATGTTATGCACTGCAGAGGAGAGAAGAAAGCTTGAGGGCTCAGTTTCAGTCAACACATAATGAGTCTCTTCCCAAGTGCATGTACACAACCGTTGGGCTCGTGGACAAGAAGTCCTTCTTCAGACCTCTTTTACTATACGTGTACTAAACGTTATTCAGGATTATGAGGAAAAGATGTCAGCTGTGGAAGATTAACATTGGAGATCATTTTCAGGAGGACAGCATTTGCACTGTCAAGATAATGACTGTTTTGAATATTTGGAAATTTGATCTTGCCAAGCACAGCCAGGTGAAATATCAACTTTTAATCAACTGCATCAAGACCTGGATCAGTTTTGGTTCATTGCGATTATCATCTTCTAAACTACAGCTTCTTCAGAGAAAGCATTACAGCAGCAGGACCAGTGATATCCCCCAAATATACAGTGGAGTATATTTTTGCAGTCAAATGATCAAAGGAATTGGCTTCATATCTCTATTGGTATGCAACTAGTGGTGTATAAATTGTCTAGTTTAACTGGGGTATGGAAGTTCTGTAAAACATACCTTTGTAGACCTTACGGCAATATTACTAGCTTCCCTCCAAAAGTAAATGTGCTGGGTTGTTTCAGCCATGACCTAACTGAATGGTGGAAGAAAGATCCAAACCGTTGTCTCTATTTTTTAAGTTCTTATGTTAGACCCAAGGCTCCTCTAAGAATGTTGGTTCACATCTCACCTTCCAAAGAAGAAAGGTATTCCCCCTTTTCTAACTTACAGGTCGATAGTCATAGCATTGTTTCATACTTCATTCAGCATCAGGCTAGTGCCAGTAAGTAATCAAGAAAGTACCTGATTGTTGTAAAAATCCATCTTGTTGAATAATATCAATCGAGGAAGGAACCTACCATCCTTACCCAGTTTGGCCTATATATAACTTCAGTGTGGTTTGCTCTTATCTTCATTCTCATATCAGTCCTTTAGGAAGAACAATAAATACAGGCTTTGCCACATTCCATAAATGAATAATTTAAAATAATATTTTCTCATATTGATAGGCAGGAACATGCTTTGAGGATGTACTCAAGTTTTTTATCTTTTAGCAAGGTACCATTCTCCCCAACAATGCATGACAGAAATAAACTTTAAATTAACGTGAGCAATATCTAAAATCTCCAGCAACGTGTCCTTCGAGCTCTGGTCTCCAGCAGCTCCTTACTATATGTTCTGTGTATGGTGTGGAACATGATATTAAATATAATGCTGGTAAGTGTGATCTGTTATGATCTGTAGAACCAATGAGGATAAACGTCTAAAATGTCCTGATTTTAAATTGTTTGCTAATAATCTTAGTGTCTGTAATAAGGTAAAATATCTTGGTCATTTTATGACAGAACAAATGATAGATGATGTGGATATTTTGATTGGCAACGCCGTATGATGTATGCACAAGCAAACATTATCTTACGCAGGTTTAGTGCCTGCACAGATGGAGTGAAGATGCCTCCGTTCAGAGCATATTGTATACCACTCTATACTGCACACCTGTGGTCAAACTAGAGACAAGCAAGCTACAGAAACTTAAAGTAGCTTATAATTATGCCATGAGAATATTACTTAAGGGACCTAGATGGTGTAGTCCAAGTGAAATGTTTGTGGCTTCAGGGATCAATACTTTACAAACTGTCTTAAGAAATCTTATGTAAAATTTATTTGCCGGATTAATGACTCTGAAAATGGAATCATCTTGAACTTATCAAACATAAGGTTTAGCACTACACGCTACCAATCCCAGCTGTGGAGACATTCGTATAGTTGTCTCGTTGTAGGACACTGATTTTTGTTTAATTCTTGATCTTAAACCATGTATTGTGCTTTTGTAAGTAATTTACAGTACTTTGTATGTAATATATTGTGCCCTTGTATGCAATTTATTCTATGTAACGTTTTGTCTTTTATCTGAACCTTGAGTCTGTAATAAAAAGGAAGTAAATAAGTTTATGTAACCCAATATTTTAGTTATTGAGTTTACTTAATAGCTTCACTGAAATCTATAAAACAATAAACTTGAAGGTCTTTGCAGAAAATATCTCTTCCAACTACATTAAGCAAATGCCAATGGGTTAATTCACTGAAGCAATCCTTTTATATTCCTTGCTATATGCATGGGCCAAAATAATCTGTTGAAATATTCAGCCTTGTTTGGAAATGCTACTCCACCACCTTATGGTAGAATTAAGAACTTCAGTCCACATCGAATCCGTAACATAAATGGGCAAAACCTTTTTCTTTGTCAAGTGCTCCAAGCACATAAAGTTGCATGTTAAAGTCACTTAACAAAAGAGGCAGACCTAAAGGTTCATTCCATGCATCCAGCTAGGACAGCATAGGTTAATTTCACCACCGTGGTTTTTATATATTTTTAAATGTACTATTTTATTTTAGTTTTATTTTTTGTCGTGAGTACCGAGGTACAGTGAAAAGCTGTAATTGCATGCTAGCCAATCAGTGGAAAGACTATACATGATTACAATCGTGCATTAAAATGTTCCCATGTTTTCTCTTTTTGCCTTACGGTTTACAAGTAATGAAATCAAAGTATCCATCTAGGTGCCAGAAATAGATGTGCAACAGCATCGACACTGATGTTCTAACATAGTCGAGCACTCTGCCAATAGTTGGCATTGCTTATGACATGAACTGGTTGTTCCATTGACATCACATTTTGCGATCAGTGGATGGAGGCATCCGCAATATGAGCCTTTCCATTACTACTGGTGCAGTTGATTGGCCATATTCATTCGAAACTGAGATTAAGCGGTCAGTATCAGTTTATGGAAATTAAACAGAACCAGATGTGAATTCCTGGATTTCAAGGACATCGAGGACTGATTAGCAAAATCAGTAGCATTTTGTTGTGCTCAGAGTGCATCCAGACACAAATAATATTTCCAAACTGAATCCTGAATAAAAATATTACTTTTTGTTTCCTAATTTCATGATAATTTTCTCAAAATTATACAATATTGTTTTTTGAAAATCATTTGAAAACAACTTCCAAGTGTTAATACAATTGTTGTATAAGTATATTACTCTGATTTGGTTTTCATTGCTAATTTTGTAAATATTGTCTCCTCATTAATACTGTATGGATGTATTTTGTGGTCTTCCGAACATGTGGTCAGATCGAGGTTGCAAAAATATTCCAGATTGATAAATGTGGAGACAGACCACATTCTTTCAAGGATGCCATATTTCATTGCGATCTTGCATCATTTGTATAAATTGCAGTTGCTCAACATGCATCAAATTCTTCTGTTGCTACTGTTTGCACATTTTTAACCCCATGAGTTCAGTTTTACATTGATGCAATACATATGTCAAAAGAGTCAAAAAAGAGTCAAGTGAGTTTATTGTCATGTGTCCCTGACAGGACAGTGAAATTCTTTCTTTGCTTCAGCACAACAGAACATAGTAGGCATTGACTACAAAACAGATCAGTGTGTCCATATACCATTATATACGTTAGTACACACATAAATAAATAAATCGATAAAGTGCAAATAACAGATAAAGGGGTATCAATGTTCAGAGTTTTGGCTGAGCCAAGTTTAATAGCCTGATGGCTGTGGGGGAAGTAGCTATTCCTGAACCTGGTCATTGCAGTCCTCAGGCTCCTGTACCTTCTACCTGAAGGTAGCAGGGAGATGAGTGTGTGGCCAGGATGGTGTGGGTCCTTGATGATGCTGCCAGCCTTTTTGAGGTAGCGACTGCGATAAATCCCCTCGATGGAAGGGAGGTCAGAGCCGATGATGGACTGGGCAGTATTTACTACTTTTTGTAGTCTTTTTCTCTCCAGGGCGCTCAAGTTACCGAACCAAGCCACGATGCAACCGGTCAGCATGCTCTCTACTGTGCACCTGTAGAAGTTAGAGAGAGTCCTCCTTGACAGACCGACTCTCCGTAATCTTCTCAAAAATGGTAAAGCCTGAAAAAGGTTTTTCATTTTTCAGCAGTATTAACAAGTGACATCGTAAACAAGTTCTGAGGAAGAACTTCTGCAGGGTGTTTCTGATTTCCAGCTGCAACTTTTGTGAAAATCTCAGAGCAAAGAGGATCATTGACCAGTTATAACATTTCTTAGTTGCTTCCAAAGGCGTTCTGCTGAAATTATGGCGGAAAATGGGATGAAATGAAAAGGTTTAATAATTGATTAAAAAAAAGGATGTTTACCATAAAATGGCATTCATATCATATTAATATGGGTGAAGTGAATCCTACACATTTGATGTTTATTGATTCTGTTATCAGTTAAAATTGGAGATGGTTTATATTTTGACAAACAATTCTTTCTCTCACCACTAATGCTCTCTCACCTGTACAATTCTAGCTTTTTAACTTCTGATTTCCATAATGTACATTATTTTCCTTTTGCAATGGCAAAGGGCTAACTACTATCTAGATTAATTGCTGACTCCTAAATAGAAGACAATGAGTTTATTTCAAGTTGCTTGTTGCTTAGTTCAACTCAGAACACAATGATTTGGTTGAGTGAAAGGATTCTTTCAATCTTCACCCACTGACCAAAACTGTTGCTTTCCTATTATTCCAAAGAAAATTCAAATGTTTGAACATAAAATAGAAAAGACCAGATTAGCGCTCAGCTCGTTGATCCATGATGGTTTATTCCCATAAATAGTTTCTAAGTAGCTGTTCAGACTATAAGGATGACATAGAAACATAGAAACATAGAAAAATAGGTGCAGGAGTAGGCCATTCGGCCCTTCGAACCTGCACCGCCATTCAATGTGATCATGGCTGATCATCCAACTCAGTATCCCGTACCTGCCTTCTCTCCATACCCCCTGATCCCTTTAGCCACAAGTGCCACATCTAATGCCCTCTTAAATATAGCCAATGAACTGGCTACTCAACTACGTTCTGTGGCAGAGAATTCCAGAGACTCACCACTCTCTGTGTAAAGAATGTTTTCCTCATCTCGGTCCTAAAGGAATTCCCCCTTATCCTTAGACTGTGACCCCTTGTTCTGGATTCCCCCAACATCGGGAACAATCTTCCAGCATCTAGCTTGTCCAACCCCTTAAGAATTTTGTAAGTTTCTATAAGATCCCCCCTCAATTTTCTAAATTCCAGCGAGTACAAGCCGAGTCTATCCAGTCTTTCCTCATATGAAAGTCCTGACATTCCAGGAATCAGTTTGGCGAATCTTCTCTGTACCCCCTCTATGGCAAGAATGTCTTTCCTCAGATTTGGAGACCAAAACTGTATGCAATACTCCAGGTGTGGCCTCACCAAAACCCTGTACAACTGCAGTAGAACCTTCCTGCTCCTATACTCAAATCCTTTCGCTATGAATGCTAACATACCAATTGCTTTCTTCACTGCCTGCTGCACCTGCATGCCTACTTTCAATGACACACAATGCTGGAGTAACTAGCGGGACAGGCAGCATTTCTGGATAGTGGAAATGGGTGACGTTTTGGGTCAGACGGTCTGAAGGAGGGTCTCGACCCAAAACGTCACCCATTCCTTCTATCCAGAGATGTTGCCAGTCCCGCTGAATTACTCCAGCATTTTGTGTCTATCTTTGGTGTAAACAAGCATCTGCAGTTCCTTTCAACATAAACCATCAGGTGAGATGTTTAATGGAAGTGTTCTAGATCTTTTGGTATCTGGCAGTGCACTGATCATTGCGTAATCATTTCCGCAATGATGACCACTTTCTGCCTGCCAGTGAACCACACATCCAACAGTGCAGCCAGAAATTCTCCAGTCACCAACAATCACACACTGAACATTACCTCCCATTTCCAATCAACAAGGTGTCTACATCATGGCCATGTTTAAATTGGCAAAGGGGAAATAGGATGAGAGAGGTAAATGTGTAGCTCAAAATGCGGTGTGGTAGAAATGCTTTCTGCTTCATTGGGCACTGGGAGAGAATTCCTCTGCAATCATGTGCTTCACCTAAATCATGCTGGAACCAGTGTCCTTGTGAATCATACAAATGAGGTTGTCGACAGGGCCTTGAACTAAGTAAGTGGGGAGAGGGCAGTAAGAATGGGATGCTTAATAATGTAAAAAGAAATGGGAACAGTGGTACATGACGGTGAGAGGGAAATGGGCAACCAAAGTGCGGCAGGCTTGGGCAGTAAATGTAAACAGAAGAAGGCAACACAGAGCAAATTCAGTCAGTAAATTTCCCAAAATAATCAATGCTCTTTATCTGAATGGAAGTGAAGAACTATGAATTCTTAAATCCCCAACGTTTACCTGATCAATTCCTCTCATGATTTTATACACCTTTATAAGATCATCCCTCATCCTCCTGCACTCTAAGGAATGGAGTCCTAGCCTGCTCAACATCTCCCTATAGCTCAGGCCCTTTCGATGTTTCATTGTTTCTATGCCCTTGAGCCCAGGCAACATTCTCATAAATCTTCTCTGCACCTTTTCCAGCTTGACAACATCTTTCCTATAACATGGTGACCAAAACGGACTACAATATGCTAAATATGGCCTCAGCAAGGTCTTATATAACTGCACTACGGCTTCCAAATACCTATACTCAATACTCAATACCATATTACTTTTCAAGTATGGTGACCAAAACTATGTGACATATTCCAAGTGTGATCTCACCAACATCTAGTAGGATATGGATAGTTTCAGTAATGGGTAAAAACTTGACCTTGCACTAAATGTTATTCCCTGGATCCTGTATCTGTACATTGTGGATGTCTTGATTGTAATCATGTATATTCTTTAATGCTAATTGGAGAGCATACAACGTAAAAGCTTTTCACTGTGCTTCAGTACTGGTGATAATCATAAACTAAACTAAACTTGGCAAATGGAGTTTAATGTACATCATGGACTTCAGCTCTGTCTTTAATACTGTGCAGCCATGTACAAATCTAATTCTATTTATAAATTCGCAGATGGCACCACCAATGCAGGTTGGATATCAAATAATGATGAGACGGAGTACAGGAAGGAGACTGAGAACCTCGTGACCTGGTGCCAAAACAACAACCTTTCTGTCGATGTCAGCAAAATAAAGGAGATAGTAATCGACTTCAGGTATCCGTACCCCGGTTTACATTGATGAAGCCAAAGTGGAGATGGTTGAAAGCTTCAAATTCCTAGTAGTTAATATCACCAACAACTTCTCCAGGACCACCCATATTGAAGCAATGACCAAGAAAGTACACCAACGCCACTATATTTCCTTACAAGGCTTAGGAAGTTCGGCATGTTCCCAATTACCCTAATCAATTTCTACAGATGCACTGCAGAAAGTATTTTTTTGGAATGCTTCACAGCATGGTTGGGAATATATCTATCCAGGACGGCAAGAAATTGCAGAGAATAATAGAGACCATCCAGACTTTCCCACAAACCCACCTCCCATTCACTCCATTTAAACTTTGCGCTGCCTCACACTAGGCTAGCAGCATAATCAAGGACGAGTCTCACCCTGGCCACTCCCTCTTCTCCCATCTTCCATTGGGCAAAAGGTGTAGAAGTATGAAAACGGACACGGCCAAATTCCGGGGGAGTTTTTTCCCCAGCTGCTATCAGGCAACTGAACCATCCTACAAACAACTAGAGAGCAGTCCTGAGATTCTATCTATCAGACTATCTTTGATTGAACTTTACCTTGCACTAAATATTATTCATGTTATTCCCTTTATCATGTATCTGTATGCTGTGGATGACTTAATTGTAATTATGTATTTTCTTTTCACAACAAAACCTTTTCACTGTACCCCGGTAACGTGACAATAAACTACTCGAACATGTCAGGAAGTATGAGGTTATGCACCTCATACAGTATGAGGTTATGCACCTTCAGAGTCTATGAAAGAGTGAAATTCCCAAGGATTGAGATTTTCTAATGCATGAATCACAAAAATGTTAGTTGGCAGGCCCAGAAAGTAGATAAGAAGGCAAACAGCATGTTGGTGGCATTGGAAGCAGTCCAGAGGAGATTCGCCAGTCTAATTCATGGGATGACAGGATTTTTGTATCTGGAAGTCCAGATAATTTTGGTCGCCGACATGGGGAGATCATACAAGCTCCGTACAGACAGCACCCATAGTCGGGATCGAACCCGGGTCTCCATAAGGCAGCAACTGTACCGCTGTGCCACCCTGCTGCCTTCTAATTTATGCAGTACGATGGGAATACGCAGACAGACATTGCAGCAGCACCAAGGGAGCGCACTTTCTAACACAGGGGCTGTGTATTTTATTTATAGTACAGTGTTGCTTTATTAAATGTAGGCAAGAAGGCAATTAAAAATCTGGTGAATGTGACTTGAAAGTCAGGAGGAAGAGTCCAAATGGTTTTATGTCAGCTAATATTATCATACAACCCATTAAAAATGTTCGGTGCTGCAACGGATCACAAGCCCTCAAAGGGACTGGTTCCCAGAGGGCTGAATTTGGTGGCCTGCACCCATTTCAAGCAGGGTGCAAGGCCACTAAAGATGGAGAATCGTGACCTCCCCCTCCTCCATCTTGCAGAGACTGAGCCACACCCACACTTCTGGGTTTTATAGTCCCTCCCCCCATCAGAAGGGACATGGCCTTCGTGGCGTGATTGACAGGAGAGAGACTCTCAACATTTTTTAAACACTAATAACTATTTTATTTTTCATCGATGTGAACAATCCTCAGCACCTCGTGAGCGGAGGGGGAAGGATCACAGATCACAGCCATATGGGGTAGCATTTTTTCTAAAATCAATATAAAGCGTAAACAGGAAGTGGTCAAGATTAGACGTTTAATTATATAGAAAGCCAGGCAACTTTAATTAGGCAAGGCAACTTTAATGAGGCAAGGCAACTTTAATGAGGCAAGTCAAATTTAATTAGGCAAGGCAACTTTAATTAGGCAAGTCAACTTTAATTAGGCAAGGCAACTTTAATTAGGGAACATAGCTTTAGCATTTCCAAAACAAAGGCAACACAGCTTTAGCATTTCCAAACCAAAGGCAACACAGCTTTAGCATTTCCATACCAAAGGCAACACAGCTTCAGTATTTCCAAACCAAAGGCAACACAGCTTTAACATTTCCAGACGAAATGCAACACAGCTTTAGCATTTCCAGACCAAAGGCAACACAGCTTTAGCATTTCCAAACCAAAGGCAACACAGCTTTAGCATTTCCAAACCAAAGGCAACACAGCTTTAGCATTTCCAGACCAAAGGCAACACAGCTTTAGCATTTCCAAACTACATTTTCTAACCACATTAACAGCACTGACAGGTCAGTAAAACCACTCACAGTTTAGTAGACATGTGTTCAGTGTTATTCACAGCTCAGTCTGAGAGACGTGACCCTCTCGCTCCCCCATCTTGCAGAGACTGACTGAGGCACTCAACACTTCTGGGTTTTATATTCCCTCAAGAAGGGGAGTGGCCTTCAGGAGAGATAATCTCAATATTTTTTAAACACTAATAACTCTTTTATTTTTCACCAATGGGAAAAATCTGCTTGTCCTGCACAGCAGAGGGGGACTCTGAGTAAGATGGCCAAAAAGCACAGCCGTAAGTGGCAGCGTTTTTTCTAAAATTAATATACAGAACAACAGGAAGTGGTCAAGATCAGACCTTTAGTAATATAGATAGAGAGCTGTCTTTGCCGATTATAAACAGTGCAAGGTGATGCTCAGAAGTTATCTGGTTTAGATGAACTGTTCTCAAAGTAGAGCAAAATAGTATTTTAAATGTAGATTCTTATATACATCCACATAGGGCTTCTTGACAACATCCGAATACTGGTGACATTTTTATTGTTAGAAAGTAAAAGGTCCCTCAATCGTTTTTGCTATATTAGAGGTTTCAGGGCACTCAGCCAAACACCTGGGCAATTCTTAAAAAGTAATTTTGAAGTTTAAACAATTTGCGTTTCCCAGGTGTAATTGTTCCACAGCTGTGTGAGACTATTCCCTGGAGATGATTTTGTATTTGAAGACAAATCTGTAACTGATACTGTTTCAGCTGCAGTGGTACTGAAAATTGTGCATTGCTGTGAATATAAGCTTATTTTTATGATTCAAAAGAAGCAGTTTAATTCCCTGTATAAAGAAAAGTTAAGGCATGTGACATTAATGCTAAATTACCTCACTGGATTGAAAGCTGGCTGGGAAAAGCTGATGATAAATAGAAAACCATTTGTCTACAGCAAACTCTTTTTGCTCACTATGGATTTATAAATGCTACGAAGCAGAGAGTTCTTTAAACATTATAAATCTTGTTCATAAACTCAAGTTATATGGCCAGTGTAAAAAATGAATTTACTGTAAAGCTGCATGTTAAATTGAACTGCTGAATTAAAGCATAAAAGAAGGATTTTAATATTAAAATAGTATAAAAAATAATTGGTGCAAGAAATATGAAATATGTGTGCCCAATGAAGGTCTAAAAAATTAAGAAAGATGGAATCGGTATATTTAGCAACTATTTAAATTATCCATTCATTACAATGATTTGGAATGAGACCATTTAATTTTAAATTGTGCAGTTCGGTTAGTGTTCTCCTCTCCAGAGATGCTGCCTATCCATCACCTCGTCCTTCTCTGCAGAGATACTGCCTGTCCCGCTGAGTTAATCCAGCATTGTGTGTCTATCTTCAGTGTAAACCAGCATCTGCAGTTCTTTCCTACACATAGTTTCCCCACCTTTCCAGTTCTGCTGATGGATCACCAATCTGAAATATTAATTATATTTCTCTTTCCACTGATACTGCTGGACCTGCTGAGTGTTTACCGCATTTTCAGTTTTTATTTGCGATTTTCAACATCTGCAGGAATTTTGATTTTCATGTACCATTTTTTGATTGTTGCTGGGTGCTCTGGTTTCCTCCAACAACCCAAAGATGTGATTGTTTGTAGGTTTACAAATTCTAAATCATTCTATGTGCAGTTGATGGAGAATTAGTGGAATATTAATGGGCATTTGTGAGGCAAATGTCACAGGGAAATGGGCTCGAAGAGCTGCCATGGACTTGACGAGTCAAAATGGCTGCCTTCTCAGTCGTCAGCGAATACAAATAATACGAATATGGGTAGGAAGAGAGCAGATAGCATCTGCAGTTTATTGAATTTTAATACTTTAATGTTTTAATGTTATAGAAACAAATACAATTCTTAAAGGATTGGACAGGCTGGATGCAGGAAAAATGTTTCCAATGTTGGGCAAGTCCAAAACCAGGGGTCACAGTTTAAGAATAAGGGGTAGGCCATTTAGGACTGAGATGAGGAAAAATGTTTTCACCCAGAGAGTTGTGAATCTATGGAATTTTCTGCCACAGAAGGCAGAGGAGGCCAAGTCACTAGATGTTTTCAAGAGAAAATTAGATTTAGCTCTTAAGGCCAAGGGAATCAAGGGATATGGGGAAAAACCAGGAACGGGGTACTGCTTTTAGATGATCAGCCATGATCATATTGAATGGCGGTGCTGGCTCAAAGGGCCGAATGGCCTACTCCTGCACCTATTTTGTTAATGTTTCTATGTCCTATTGCTCAACACAGATTCCTGGTTTATTCAGCAGGGTACTTGCTGAATTAATTTAGTAAACTCATAATAAAACACACGGGGGACCTAATACTGAAAATGATAAGAATAGAGAGTAGGAAACATTTTTGTGCCTGATTTACCAATGAATAAAATAGTTTGTTTATTGGTGTTACATTCCTATACTAATCACATTTGATTTGATTCCTTTAATGTGCAAACACAATTATCAATATGAACTAACATTCTTCCAATTCTCAATATTATTATAGCTGTCTGTATAGTATTTTAAGAGTCCAATTTGTTTAATTGTCATATGTACTGACAATGAGGCAATGACATTTGTACTTGTTGCAGCTTACCAGGCCCGTAAACACAACGACACATAAATAATATATCATAATCAAAAATATAATAAATTAAAACGGTAACATCAGGTACACGCAATAGTGTAAAAACCAAAGTCCGTATTGCTATAGGACTTCATTGTTGCTGAAGTTAGTGTCATGTAGCCTTCAAGAGCCTGAGACTTGTTGAGAAGAAGCTGTTCTTGAACCCGGTGGCCATGGTTTTCATGCTCCTTCCTGTATCTTCTTCCCGAATGGTAGCAGTGAAGTGCAGCACTCTTAACTAGTTTTAAGACACATTTTAATTTGATTGTCAAGCCATACCTTTGTGAATGTTACCTACGAAAGTAATAACATCAACATAAGTTAGGGGTGAACATGATGAGTCAAAATCATTTTGGTAAAAAAAATTCCCATTTTGTTCTAACAAACATATAATATCCACAACATCGTTCAATAAAATGGGTGAAAGCAGCACACCTTGTTTAATTCTCTTTCTGATTGCAATGTGAGTGGTCTTACTTAAGGCCCTGCCTTCAATAAAATTAGAATACATGGAAAACAGGTCATAAACTAAATCAATAAAAGCCTTACAAACCCGTGGGTGACATAATGCCTTATCGATTAGCTTGTGTCCAATTCAGTTGAAATCTTTAGCCGTTTTACAGTACTTGAACTGTGAAGGTATAATAAAAGGGCATAGTAGGAATTTGGCCAGCTTCATGCTTGACCTATGGTGGGAAATATGGCAGATTTGTAAAATGGATAGTCAATGTTCTGAAAGTAAACCCTTTCACAAAAGGACTCATTTAATGATACTGTTGTTAAAAAATATATAGAATACCATGCTGGGATGCTGTGCAGTGGTGTAAAAATAAGATTAAGTGTTGATGTATATAAGTTGGCATTATTTTTCCATAGCCGGGAAAATTTGCCGGGAAGGATAGACAATAGACAATAGATAATGTCATGTTCATCACTATTTGGTTTTCTTTCCTGCCCTGATTATCACCCAACAATCCAAGTAGGAAAAATGCCCACATGTTTAAACCAATTTGTGTGGAAAGGAACTGCAGATGCTGGTTTAAACCAAAGATAGACACAAAATGCTGGAGTAACTCAGCAGGACCGGCAGCATCTCTGGAAAGAAGGAATGGGTGACAGACAGGCAACGTCTTTGGAGAGAATACTCCATTCTCACCCATTCCTTCTCTCCAGAGATACTGTCTGGTCCGTTGAGTTACTCTGGCATTTTGTGTCTATCTTCTATTTAAATCAATAACTGTGAGTTTATGAAATGTCTTTCCTGTGTTAAAATAGCCCTCAGCAATTTATAGGGATGGTATCAAATGTTTGACACAGAGTACCAGGAGGCATTAGCACAGATGCTTAATGGGTGCAAGGGATAAGTTTTAAGGAGGATCTTAAAGGAAGAGAATAGAGGGGCAAAAATGTTGAGAGAGGGGAAATGCACAGCTTAGGGCTTTGATAATAGGCAAAACTAATTACCAATGATGGAAGAAATACATCTGGGGATGATCAAATGGCTCGAATTAGAAAAGTACAAGTATCTCAGATGGGGTTGGAGGAGATTACTGAGACCATGGAGGCAAGACCATGGAGGGATTTGAAAGCAAGAAGCAGTATATTAAAGACCTATCTTTGTGGGTGGAATCTTACAAAGGTGCTCAAGTCTTGCTGGGAATATGCAGAGCTTTGTAAGATATCATAGTGTGTATTTCTGCATTCTGCATCCAAACAATATATTTGCCTTGACGATGACTGACCGGATTGATCTGTGGGACGGAGAATGCTGTCGCATGCGGAGAAATGGGGAAAGGTTGGTCAAAACAGATTGAGGGTTAGCAGAAAGTGAAGTAACGTCATCAAATCATATAAAATTTCACAGAGCTCTTTCGTCTATCTCGAGTGTGTAAAACCATGAAGCAGATTTTCAAGATTAGGGATCATGCAGTTATGACTGAGATTAAAAAACTATTCTTCAGCTGGTTGGTTACTCACTTCAGATGACTCTGGCTGCTTGGTCATTGAATGCGTTCAAGGGGAATATCAAAGTGAGATTTTTGGATACCGAAAAAATTAGGTTTGCAAGAAAGATGGATTTGAGCTGGACGCACACCCATGATATTGAATGGGATGGCAGACTGCACGGGTTATATAACCTTTTTCATATTTCCTTTCTAATCCACGATTCCTATACTCCTCTACCCTAAATATAGTAACAATTTAAGTAAAACTTCTCTACTTTTCAGTAATTCATTTATAAAAAATATACACTGAAGCATAATATACTCATTAAAAGTATTTGCAGATCCACTTTTAATGAGCTGAATATTGCTGTCCCCATTGGCTATTTCAATTCCAAGAAATGTGATTATATATTTTTTTAACCAAAATGTCGTACCTTACATTTATCAAAACTAATATAATTTTGCCAATGATATGTTTGTTATTTTTTTAATGATGTGTTGGTGCCCTCCTTAATATGAACTAACCATTTATATCTACTTCCAATATGGAGTCATCCAAAGCCTTAGAAATTATGCTTTTAGGTACAAAATCAAAATTGTTCGATGAAACATGAACAAGTGTGGTCCTCGCATTAATCCCCACTTTCTACCTATTGGCTTACAACAGGCAGCTAGCTGCCTATTCAGTTGCTCTCTCCCTGATATTATATACTTTGATCATATTTATTTTTGGAAAGACGAGCAATGAGCAAGGCTAAATAATATAATGTTCTGAGATGAATATTTGTGCATCAATATAAAGTTTGCTTGAAAGCATATTTTTATTGATATTTTGGGAACCAGCGATAATTTGCTTTCAAAGGGAGATTAAATAAAATGACTCCATTGTAATTCAGCTCTAATGGCTGTAAAAACTAAAAGGATAAAAAGCTCTCACTTCACATTCTGTTCTGAGTTTTTGCGATGAGAGGCTGTATCTGAAGTCAGGGCTTAAATGTGTTCACTGTTGTTAGGGATAAAATTGTAGTGACTGCAAAACATGCGAAATGTGAGCAGATAAAGGTTGGATGACAAAGAAAAAAGCAGGTGGATTTCTGAACTACCTTCAATGGTTCAATGATTCTTTATTGTCACATGTGTAGCAAGATAGAGTGAAATTATTTTTTTTTGCAGAGAATTCAGCAAAATATTATTATACATAAGCACAATCCTAGATTAAGTATAAAGTTTGTAGAAATAGTCCACTGAGACAATGTACAAGAGTCACTAGGTTTTGCTTCCATTTTCAAAGTTGCAGTTGCTTTAGGTGCAGCTGGCCATAAAGAGCCATTGTCCTGGCGATGTTGCAGGGGCGACCTGGCCCAGGGAAGTTTTAGGCATCCTCCACTGCTGCTCCTCTGCTCTGTGTCACCACAGGCCCTCTCTGGGCCGTGCGTACGGTCACTCGGAGATGCATCCGATCTGGTTGAACCCTATGATGCTGCAGGGCCTCATGCTGTCGCCTTGGTCCAAATTCTTATTAGACCAGTGAATCATCATCCCATCCGCTGGAACACCTCCCGCCTTGAAGCTACGGAAGGTAAGACCCTGGTTCCTCTTACTGGCCCTTTGTCCTTTGCGTCTACCATCACTGACATGTATCTCCACCCTCCTCTCTTGTTCTCCAGTCCTCGGGAATGGACAGGGACTGTGGTCTAGATGTCAACTGATCTATATCGGTGAGACCAAGCGGAGGCTTGGCGATCGTTTCGCTGAACACCTCCGCTCGGTCCGCATTAACCAACCCGACGTCCCGGTGGCTCAACATTTCAACTCCCCCTCCTATTCCGTATCCACCCTCTCTGCCCTGGGCCTGCTCCATGGCCAGAGTGAGCAACACCGCAAATTGGAGGAACAGCACCTCATATTCCGCTTGGGGAGTCTGCATCCTCTTGGCATGAACATCGAATTCTCACAATTCTATTAACCCTTGCTGTCTCCTCCCCTTCCTACTTCTCCCACAGCCCTCGGGCTCCTCCTCCTCCTTTTTCCTTTCTTCCCCCCACCTCCCATCAGTCTGAAGAAGGGTTTCGGCCTGAAACGTTGCCTATCTCCTTCGCTCCATAGATGCTGCTGCACCCGCTGAGTTTCTCCAGCATTTTGTGTAACCCTCAATTTTCCAGCATCTGCAGTTCCTTCTTTAACACAGGGACTGCGCTCGGTGGCTTCCCTCTCAAGGACGGGCAACGCATCGGGTGAGCCAGGGGATAGGCACGGCACCACCGCTGCCTGCCGCGTGCGACACCACGGCCTCCTTTGTGACTATTCTCAACAAAAACATGATAAGGGAAATTATTTTCCATTTAAAAATATGGCAGCGCAGTGGTGAAGCTGGTGGAGCTCCTGCATCACAGGGTCAGAGACCCAAGTTCAAACCTCACCTCAGGTGCTGTTTGTGTGAGGAGTTTGCACACAGTTTATGACTGGATGGATTTCTTCCGGGTGCTCCAGTTTCCTCCCACATCCCAAGGATATGCAGATTTGTATGTTCGTTGGTCACGGGTCACAGCTTGGTTGGGGAACGGCTTTGCCCAAGGCCGCAAGAAATTGCAGAGAAACGTGAATGTAGGCAAGTCTATACTTCCCACCACTGACTCCATCCATACTTTACGCTGAGTGGCAAAAGCAGCTAACATAATCAAAGACTTGTCCCATCCTGGTCATACCTTCTCCCTACTCCCAGAAAAGATACAGAAGCTTGAAAGCACACAGCACCAGACTCAGGAACAGCTTCTTCCCCTCCATTAGCAGCCGTCTGAATGCTCCTTCCATAAGCTAGGGTTCTGTTCGGTTCACCTCTACCCCATTGAACTCATCGGGCTTTGTCTAAGGAACTGATGCACTACCATGTTGAGGACTATATTTTGCACTCTGTTTCTTCGCCTTTGCTCTAACTATTGTACATTAGTTTGAACTGATTGTATCGATTTATCATATGTCTAATCAATTTGGCTGCCATACAAAACATATCTTTTTTATTGTACCTCGGTACATGACAATAATACACCTGAAAACTCGATAAATTGCCCCATAGAGTGGAAATGAAAGTGCGATAACATAGAACTAGTGTGAATGGGAGGTCAGCATGGACTCGGTGAGCTTCTTCTTCTTATCAAGTCCACACACAAGATTAGAAGTTGTTCAGCCAGAGCTGAACACACTTCTCGGCATCTGCATACAGTGGTGCCTGTGTTGTGCTTCTTGTGTGTGGTGGTGGAAAGATTGGTGGAAACAGAGCCATGACGTGAACGCTCTTTCCTTAACCCCACTTGGTGAGCTGAAGGGCCTGGTAATTATATTTGTTTCAATCAATCAATCTATCAAAACAAAGAAAATCACAGAGAATTGGATGAAAATCTGGAAAATTTAAATAATTTTTATCTAAAACCGAGATAATATCTAAAGGAACTCGTAATTTGAGAAAAATTGAGACATATGACTCCCCTTGTAACTAAAGTTACAAGCTTTAAAGGGTGCCTTTTACTAATACAATTAAATACGGACAATTATCCTTTTGTGGTGGATTGAGTGGTCTTGTTTCAATATCTTCACTGCTACTCCTGGCACATTTGTAACTCAATTAGACAGTGAGAGGTTTCTGAATAAATAAACCACAGTAGTGAAGAAGTCATGCCACGACTACAGAAGTGCACACCTGGCTATTGATGTGGTTTGGGTGGAAAATTGTTTACATATTGTATAAGCAATCCGGCAAAATGGGGCAAGACTCAAAGTTCTAAAGCTGCTGTGAATCAGCCTTTCCTCATGATGTTTAAGAAAATGCGGCCAATGGTTATGAAATCGATGATACTCGTGTTGAGTTACGAAGGTTGCAGAGTGTCAGTCTGAGTGATATCTCTTGAGCTTCTGCATAGCATCACTGGTGAAGTGCAGGCAGCTGAGTCAGAGTGGGCTGGAATGGGAGGGTATCTCGCCAACAAGCCTGCAGACAAAATAGGGTGTTTTGACAATTGTAAATTGGGTGATTTTGCTGAACACCTCTCATCATAATAAAGACATAAATCCAGGATCATTTTGAATGACTTCAATGCATGAGTTCGCTAGCAAATAAATATATTAACTGAAATAGCTGTTTTAAGTAGAAAATACTCAAAATGTTTATATTGCCATCTTACACTGCCCTCAAGTGGTGTCAACAAGTAAGTGGCACTCTTCATTTTTAAACCAGATTTGGTTGGTTCTCTCAAGACTTCAATTAAAACTCAAGCTATTCTGTACAAAAGACAAAAGGAGAGGGATGAGTTTCCATGACATGTATTAATAAAATTCCATTTTACACAGATTAGTTCAGGAAATATATGATGCAGTACAATATATATGACCTGATCTTTGTTTTCTTAAAAAAGAGTGACAAAGTGCCTGACTAACTCAATGGGTCAGGCAGCACCTCGTGAGAATCTGAATAGGTGACAATTCAGGTTGGGACTCTACTTCAGTATTTTCTACATAAAACAGCTATTTCAGTTAATATATCTATTTGGTCAGAAGAAGGATTTGAAACATCGTCTATCCACGTTTCCCAGATATGGATGCCTGACCCGCTGAGTTACTCCAGCATGTTGTCCCTTTTTTTGTAAACTAACATCTGCAGTTCCTTGCATTTGGTTTCTTATCTTACTGTTACTAAAGGTTATTCACTGATACAGGGGGATAATTAGTATCCATTTTGGTTCTGTGCATTCTGATGAGACTTGGATGGAATCAACGAAACATTCCGAAGATGGTGCATGAGGTACACAACAGGGCAGGTAGCCAGGTAATTTGAGGGAATTTACTCCCAAAGTTTATAATGCATGGCTGCTGTTTATTCTTCAAGCCCACACTCAGGGTTCTCAAGTTTAGAAGGATGAGAGGGCATCTCATTGAAACGTATAAGATTGTTAAGGGTTTGGACACGCGAGAGACAGGAAACATGTTCCCGATGTTGGGGGAGTCCAGAACCAGGGGCCACAGTTCTAGAATAAGGAGTAAGCCATTTAGAACGGAGACAAGGAAACACTTTTTCTCACAGAGAGTGGTGAGTCTGTGGAATTCTCTGCCTCAGAGGGCGGTGGAGGCCGGTTCTCTGGATACTTTCCAGAGAGAGCTAGTTAGGGCTCTTAAAAATAGCTGAGTCAGGGGATATGAGGAGAAGGCAGGAACGGGGTACTGATTGGGGATGATCCCCATTATCACATTGAATGCGGTGCTGACTCTACGGGCCGAATGGCCTACTCCTGCACCTATTGTCTAATACCACCCAAAACACTCTTTATCTACTTTGAGCAGATCAGCCAGATATTCCAAAGTAACTCAAGTACATAGCTAGGTTAGCATTGACATAATACTGCAAGATAATAATGCAAGAAGGTACGTTTTCATCTGCTGCCTCTCATGATTCATTTGCCAATAGCTCTCCTGCCACTTGCCAGAGGTCTAATCTGCAATAAAAAATTGACAGATTAGGGATAACGTTGAATCAATATATTCATCAAGTTTTATTCATCACTTGTACATACTGTGCAGTGAAATGAATTTGCCAGCAGCGGTACAATAAAAAAGAACACACAATACACGATAAAAATGTAACACAAATATCCGTCACAGCATTCATCACTGTGGTGGAAGGCTTAACATTTGGCCAGTCCTCCTCCATTTTCCCCCGTGGTCGGGACCACAACCCTCCACAGTCGCGGCTGCGGGCGTCCAGATGTGTAGACAAGGTAAGTCCAGGTAAGTCCTGAATCAGTACTGCCCCACCGGAGACCGCAGCTTCAAGATGGTGTAGGCTGTAGGCCGGCTGTCGAAGGTCTAATGTCCCCGCCGTGCCGCAGCTAGAAGCACCGCAGGACCGGTGGTCGGAGCTCCTCTCCGCTGGCCCGCGGTTAGAGTAGGCGGCGGGCCAGCGGTCGGAGCTCTTCTCCTCTGGGATCCCTCGTTGGGGATCCCAGGCTCCGGACGTAGCGCCAGCCTGAAGCCGCAGACCGCGGCTTCAGGCTGTTGCGGGCCAGCGAACGGAGCGCTGCCTTCCAGCGACCCCCGGCGAAGGCTCGCCCGCTTCACAACGAAAGAGTCCTCACTGTGCCCGCTTCTGAAGCCCCGGGCGTGTCTCCGGGAAAGGCCGCACTGATGCTCGATGTTTGACCACGGGGGAGGCGACATGGAACAAGTCGTCTCTCCGTGGAGGAGGCGACCAAAACGGTTTCCCCCTTACCCCCCCCCATACCACCCCACACACAAGACACACAGAGAAACATTAAAAACACACATTAGGACACACTAAAAAAAGAAAAAAAAAAGAAAAAGCTAACACCTCCGGCAGGACTGCCGGCACGCAGCGCTCTCACCGGCCAATCATGCACACATGCCTGTATGTTTAACGCAGGTTGTAAAGTAAAATTGGGGTCAAGGAAAGAGCATTCATGTCGCGGCCCTGTTTCCACCAATCTTTCCACCACGACGCACAAGAAGCGCAAGACAGACACCATTGTGCAAATGCCCAGAAGTGTGTTGATCAGCTCTGAACAACTTCTAATCTAGATAAGAAGAAAGCAAAATTGTAATCATTGTTTTCTGGATAAAAATGCAACTTTTGCATCTATTCAAATTTGTATCCTACGTCAAGGAAGAGAGAAAATTTGAATTATAGCGAATGGAAGATTATAGTTTTTATGATGTGGTTCTACAGGATTTTTACAAGTGTTTTGGGGATCATATAACACATAGCATTCCATTTTCTGTGAAAACTCTGTGAACTTGATCACAAAGAATTTTAAAGCACATGTTTCTCATTGAAATTAAATAAACTTCAAATCAGCTGTACAGCAATTCAACATTAAAACTCCAATAACATGTAATAATAATGCATCAGTGTATGTTGGAGTACAAAAAAATAGCTGCTGTAAGTACAAAAGTAGACACATATTGCAGTAACTCAGCGGGGCAGGCAGCATCCCTGGAGAACATGGATAGGCGGTGTTTTGGGTTGGGACCCTTTTTCAGTCTGATTGTGGTGGGGGAGTGGGGGGGGGGGCGGTTGGGGAGCAACTAAATTGGAAGGAAGGTAGGGACAGGACAAAGAGTGGCACATAATTGGTGGGTACAAGTGAGAGTGTTTTTTGATTAGCAGATGGTTGGACAATGGCCAGAAGACAAAAAGTGTGGGATATGCAGACAAGGAAAGAAGAGGCGTGCAATGTGAAGTCAGAGAAAAGAATATAGTAGGATGAACATGAGGGAAAGGGTGAAGGGAGAAATGAGTGTGCATTCAGGTGGGGCACAGGGATGAGAGGGTGAAAAAATGTTCATCTTGATGGGTTGTAATTCAATGTTCATATCATTGGGTTGTGATCTATCCAAGTGGAATATGAGGCACAAAGACAGTAACTTTATAATACTTTCCCCACTTAAAAAATAATGCATTTTCTAGGAATAGGCTCACTAGAAACCCTGCCACCTGCGATTTCTGCCTATCCATATGAACCTATTTTGGATATGGACAGGTGTCAAAGCCAACTCACTTACCTAGGACTTGGAGTCTGTGGGTCTCGACCTGAAACATCACCCATTCCTTCTCTCCAGCGATGCTGAGGTACTCCAACTTTTTGTGTCTCTTCATTTACCTAAGAGGCAATTTGCAAGACGGACGTGCCTGGCTAAGGTTTAGGCATCAGATCCTGAACCCTGAATTCAGTATGGAGTGGTCAAATTATTTTGGGACTGCTTTCAGAGATCTCTGGTCATCAGATATCATGAACAAATATCAGAGGAATTTAAGTAAACAAAATAAAAGTACACAAAATAAAACAATGCCAGCTAAATATCCTTAAATGTAGTCAATAATTAAAAGTATTGGTGTAGTTTAAATATACAGCATGGAAACAGACCCTTCAGGCTACTGAGTCGAGGCCAGCCACCAATCACGTATTCACACTAGTTCTATGTAATAACAAGGAATTGAAGATGCTGGTTTACACCAAATATAGACAAAAAGTGCTGGGGGAACTTAGGCAGCAACTCTGGGGAAAATGGATAGGTGAAGTTTCATGTCGGACCCTTCTTCAGACTTTTTTAACACTAGTTCTATGTTATCCCACTTTCCCATCCACTCACTGCAAAATTGGGGCAATTTACAGCGAGCATCTTTGGGATGTGGGAGGAAAATGGAGCATCCACAAGAAACCTATGCAAACTCCACACAAACAGCACTGAGGTCAGGATTGAATCCAGGATCCTGGTCCTGCAAGGCAGCAGGTCTACCATCTGTGCCACTGCCGCCCCTTAAAGGAAGTTTATAACTACACACCTTTTATCACAGGGTTTAAACGAGATAAAGGCTATGAAGATGTATTTAAATAGTTTATTACCTCCCATTTAGAGATATACATTGACATGAAGTTTGACCCTTTTGCAAGTTCTTTTGTAACTGAAAATCATGCATTAAGAAAATAATAATGCCTCATCAAATAAGTATATTTCAGAAACTTCAAACATCTAAAAAAGATTAGTGTATGTATGTAAAATTAACATATTTGACATGAAATATCATCTAAAATGGAGCGGGTAGGAATTCACAGATACCTATGCTTTCTATTCACTTTCACTGCCTTCTATACAGGTAGACCTCAAGATGTACATTTAATAAGTGGCCTGTCAAAATTGTTCACTCAATGCCCAAGTCCTTCCTTCCTTCCTTCCTTCCTTCCTTTCTATCTATCTATCTATCTATCTATCTATCTATCTATCTATCTATCTATCTATCTATCTATCTATCTATCTATCTATCTATCTATCTATCTATCTATCTATCTATCTATCTATCTATCTATCTATCTATCTATCTATCTATCTATCTATCTATCTATCTATCTATCTATCTATCTATCTATCTATCTATCTATCTATCTATCTATCTATCTATCTATCTATCTATCTATCTATCTATCTATCTATCTATCTATCTATCTATCTATCTATCTATCTATCTATCTATCTATCTATCTATCTATCTATCTATCTATCTATCTATCTATCTATCTATCTATCTATCTATCTATCTATCTATCTATCTATCTATCTATCTATCTATCTATCTATCTATCTATCTATCTATCTATCTATCTATCTATCTATCTATCTATCTATCTATCTATCTATCTATCTATCTATCTATCTATCTATCTATCTATCTATCTATCTATCTATCTATCTATCTATCTATCTATCTATCTATCTATCTATCTATCTATCTATCTATCTATCTATCTATCTATCTATCTATCTATCTATCTATCTATCTATCTATCTATCTATCTATCTATCTATCTATCTATCTATCTATCTATCTATCTATCTATCTATCTATCTATCTATCTATCTATCTATCTATCTATCTATCTATCTATCTATCTATCTATCTATCTATCTATCTATCTATCTATCTATCTATCTATCTATCTATCTATCTATCTATCTATCTATCTATCTATCTATCTATCTATCTATCTATCTATCTATCTATCTATCTATCTATCTATCTATCTATCTATCTATCTATCTATCTATCTATCTATCTATCTATCTATCTATCTATCTATCTATCTATCTATCTATCTATCTATCTATCTATCTATCTATCTATCTATCTATCTATCTATCTATCTATCTATCTATCTATCTATCTATCTATCTATCTATCTATCTATCTATCTATCTATCTATCTATCTATCTATCTATCTATCTATCTATCTATCTATCTATCGCTTTCACTCCAACTTGGGGTTGAATGGTGCCATCTGCTTCATGATGTCTACCAGAATGGTGACATCTGCTTCTGTCCTTAGCTAGCCGACAAGCTCTGACCAGAGAGTTGATGGTCTTTTTGCTGCAGTCTGCTTTCAGGCAGTCACTCCATCTTTTTGGTGGTCTTCCTCTTCTGCTGTTTCCATGGACATGCGCCTCAAATGCTCGTGTCAAATACGCGCTCTGAAATGTTTAAAAAAATAATATTAGTGATCTACTGTCATTATCTGCCTTTTGCATTTTAATACATGCCAGCAGCTTCACATAATGTGAAACATTCTCACCATCTGTCTGAATGATTGCAATAGGTGTTTGGTTGATGGTGAGAATGGTTACCATTGACGCACCTTAATTGATTTTGCCAACTGTATGGTTGAACTAATGGCAGGTGGATGTGCAGATTCGTGCTCAGCACACTTGAGTGAATAACACACGTTTTCTTGCAATACCAAAGTAGGCATGAAATTCAATTATACCGACACAGAATAGAAACTTCACTAAGCCTGAAGAGATGTGGGAAGATCAAAAGCTTCTGTTGGCCCGAGGCCAAACGTTCATTTACTTGACGTGGCCGGGGGGGTTGCGTTTTGTGGCACTATAATACCATGGGTGGGGTTACACTCCCAGCTTTATTCAGAAGTGCTGCTGCTACTGGATTCAGCTGAGCATGAATCTTTTAATTCAACAAAATATCAATCAGAGCATCAAGACATTCAGAATCGCATCGTTGAAGTTCTTCCAAATGACAAGTCCAGGCATGGCAAATTACGTGTGTTTTGTGGTTGCAAAATGTGTTGGGAAGTTTTAAATTCTGGAATGTTGCAAAGGTTATATCACAGTTTTCAATATAACAACATTTCTACTGCTGTCAATTCTTTACCATCTGAAATTGGGTTATTTAGATAATGCCTCAGATTTATGCGAGCATTTGTTGTTGGCAACAGATGTTTTTTTATATATAATACCAGATGCGTTGACATCCACTTTTCAATAAAATGCTCATCTCATTCAACCAGATGTTTAATTTAATCATTCATTGATTTATAGAATATTTTATGCTCTCTCTTTATAAATAATATGTTAAAAAAAATGCTTCAGATCTATATTTTTTGAAAACATTTTACTTTTTTAAACCTCTGATTTCCACGTTATTGGGCCAAATGGAACATTTTTCTTTACCTTAATCTTTGTAAATAGTAACAATAAAATTAGTTCACTATATTGGGCTGTGTTCCCCCAATTATAATATTATTATAAACATTATTGTTTTTGGTTTAAGCATCTTATGTAAAAAATTATACATTTCAGTGGACTATGATTATGTCCAAAATCTTATGGGAAATAAGTTGACGCAGCCTAATATCTGGATATCACTGTATCTAGGTATATGTGACAATAATGTGACCATTGAATTATGGAAGATCTAAGCATTTTGCATTAGTAGAACCAGCTTAGCTAACCAAAACTTCCGTGCTTAATTGCCTACAACATTGACAACTATGCTACATGTATAAAGTTTGGAATGTGCACTTTATTGTTAAAGAATTATTTCAAGAAATAAAAGTAATACTCAATTCAGTGGACAATTCTTTGTTTGCATTGAAATGTTTTTTCCCAATTTAATTAACTCTTATGTTGAGCTTATAGGACTTGATATTACAATCCCTACTATAATTGGCATCTTCTTAATATCTTGAGTGGGGGTAGGGGTAAAGACTTCATTGGGGGTCATCAGGTGGGCACCGTCCTTCCTTGGTGTTTCGTTGATAGGCCCACGACACCTCCAGATGGCTCAACAGCAACACCTGGCATTCCAGGTGCACTCCCCTCCATTTTACCCCTCTTGCTGGTCATTCTGCAGCCCAGTTAGAGTCCTTCCTCTTCAGCCACAGTCGGTTGCTGCTTCGCTCGGCAGCCTCTGACAGTGACCTGATGGCTTGCCGGAAGGCCTGTCCTCGAACTCCCGTTCCCTTCAGGAGTCTGGTTGTTGACATGGCTACAAACCTTCTACAACCAACCTCTACAGGGGGAACCTGGGTACGCCAGCCACGTTGATTTGAAATTAGAACCAAACACACAAAATCTGTACATTAATATATGCATAAATGCAGAAATGTTCTTATTTTCCACTTTGTTTTATCCTTGTAAGGACACTGGTTTGTAAGCTAAATGTCACAAACA
This sequence comes from Raja brachyura, assembly GCA_963514005.1. The sequence continues at coordinate 31,318,532 of OY740808.1, forward strand.
CAGACATTTTAATTTTAATTGCAAACTGTACACTATGTTCAGTAAAAATGATTAAATGTAACTGCTGTCCTCAACATAAATATGAATAATCAGTCAGTGGTTTCATATGATATGACTGATGAGATGCAATGTTTTGTTTCTACACTCCATGAGACCACCGTCATGTGGCTATCATCAGATAATATGTCCACCATCAGTCTTTAGACTAGAAATAGAGTGTGGAAATAGGCACGTCAGCCCACCAAGTCTGCACAAACCAGCATTCGCCCTGTACAGTACACTAGCACTGTCCTATACAGTAGGGACAATTTACAATATACAGGAGCCAATTAACCAACAAACCCGTACGCACTGACTTTGGTCCGTTTCATGCTGTATGAAAAGGACCTCCTATTGTTGTTTCATGTACCCATTAGTTCACTTTGATAGTTATTATGCAATTTTTATTTGGTTTGTAAGAGGCTTGATATCATTTGTACTGATCAGGTGTGCTTCTTGCAATTGATATACATGGATATATCACTCTTCACTACTGCTCATGTGTGCTTTATGGTCGACATGACCCTTCATCAGAACTAAAACAGTAAGAAAGCAAGTGTGTGTTAAGTTGCAGTAACTGATTCTAAAAGCATTGAGTCATCGGTACAAACATGTTCTCCACCCTTTTGCAGAGTTTCTCTTGGTTCTCCCCACTTCCCCCAATTTACTTTTGTACTTTTCTGGCTCCAATGAAAGGCCAATAATCCAAAACATTAAATCTGCTTCTCTCTTCACCTGGCAAATTGATTTGTACTTTTGAGATAACTTTTTAACATCACTTTGCCTTTATAATATGAAACATTGATACAATTATGTACAATAGTATAATATTAAAAAATAATCAAAATTAGTGTAAATTATGTGCATATGTACACATATATGCACAATATAGTATAATACTATAATTATTTTTCACATTTATGTATAATATGATAAATTATTATAAATACATTATACATGCAGTACTAATATAATCATCATGTTTTCACGAGCTGGTGCTTCATGAAATGCAAATAATATCAAATATTAATATTAATTGAGATAGTGGGTCATTATTAGACACAAACCTACTATCACTTTAAGTTGAGAATTTTATTACCCTTAGTGAAGGGGGTTGCAAAACTATTTTTTAGGGCAGTTAAAAATAAAACTAGATGACATATTTCATCTAGAGATAAGCTTTGAATCAGAGATCAAAACAGCAAATATTGTAAGACTGCTTATTTCCGCATTGTGACGTGCTCAAGCTTCACCCAATGTCATCTTATTTGCAGCTGAAACCTTCTGTTATGTATTTGCATTTATTACCACTGCACTTTTCTCATGTACACTTGGACGGCACACCTGTTGACCCTCTGTGTAGGTGAGATTCATTGAAAATCTTCTGCCCTGGTCCTAACTTACCCAAAGTCCTGTGTGTGCTGCCTATGGTGACTCCCCATTAAGCATGATCTATTTTAAGAATCTTGAGCAAAACACAAACTAGAGTAACTCAGCAGGTCAGGCAACATCTATGGTGGGAACTGATAAACGATGTATCAGGTCGGGGTCTGATACATTAAGAATATTCACCTCAATCTTCAAATCTCTCCTCGGCTTTCTCTCTTCCTGTCGACTAATCCAAACCCTCTAGGCAACCAGTCATGATAACTTTCTCCATCTGATCTGTCATCTTGAACATCCCAAATTAGATATTTTAAAAATGTGGCATCTGTAAAACCATGAATTGAATTAGATGATGGCAAGTTGGAAATACATTGAAAATAACATTCAATGTGACAGCCTAGAAATTCCCTGAGAAAGTTGCATTAGAGGATGTTGCTGAGAAAGTCAACACATGTTCTGCATGAGCACACACCACTGCAACATTCTATTGTGCAAGAGACCTAGTACAGGTTCAGTCAGTGAAGATCAGGTAGGATGTTGGTCAAATGTGTAGCGCAGAGAGATTGGTAGAGGTAGTTCCATAGGATTAATTATTTTACTGAGGGAAGGAAAGCAAACAAGATATGTGATAGTGACAGTGATGGGAATGGTGGGGAATGCTTGGCAGTGCCTGTGGGCTGAGGTGGAGCGCGCTACAGAGAAACCAGCAGAAAGATGAGTCCATAAGCATCTTGCATGCAGACAATTCCAGCACCAAATTCTGTAGATTGAGACCTACTCAGGTAGACAAAAGTGCTGGAGAAATTCAGCGGGTGCAGCAGCATCTATGGCGCGAAGGAAATAGGCAACGTTTCGGGCTGAAGCCCTTCTTCAAATGTTGCCTATTTCCTTCGCTCCAAAGATGCTGCTGCACCTGCTGAGTTTCTCCAGCACTTTTGTCTACCTTCGATTTTCCAGCATCTGCAGTTCGTTCTTAAACACCTACTCAGGTAGCCCACCACCTAGTATCCCTGAAGCAATTTTTATATTCATTATGAAGACTTTACTATTGCAAGCGTGGATTGTATATACGTGATTAAACTTCCCCGAACATTCACACCGTTATGCTCCCTATGCCTTTTGAGGTGCTTTTATGAATTACTGCATCGAATACACAAAAGCAATTTTGCAATACTGTGTATTAAACATACTTTGTTTACTACACAGTATGTACTGGATCATGTTTAAATGTTATTTTCCTTATAAATGCCTACACGTAGCACACAAATGTTGCACTATGCAAGCAAATATTTTGGGTTCAGGAACATGTAAATAGCGTGCATCGTTGCATGAAATATTTGATCAGTTATGCAATGTTTTATGCATGTATGTACATTTTATAGACCTCCATGTTTTTTTAAAAAATATCTATTCCCCTGCATGTTCCTTCGTTAGAAACCAGGGACTCTGGTTGCATAAATATGAACTTACTTCCCAATATCTATGCAACATAAGAAGTATCTGGAATGTACAGGCAACACCATTAAACTGATTTCTCCAGAAGTAATGCTAAAGATTGGCAATCATCTTGTCAGACGTGCTCAGATAAGCTTACCTTCATCAGCATAATGTTGAGAACAAATTCATGCATTAAAGATGTTCCATTGAACAGCAATAAAATGTATTCCAAATGTATAAAATGCGTAAGCTTTGAGGCTTTGCAGAAAATGATTAAATATGTCTTCATTAAAATTAAATACTTAACGTACAAAATAAAATCCAAAGATAATTATTTTTCGCAATGCATTTAGAGATAAGAAGCCTCCAAACTTGGCATTAAAACTGTCTTTCAAATGTTCCCTGCATTACAGGGTGAGCCCATCCATGCAAACAGTCAGAGGCTTAGTAGATGCGTGAACCTTGCTCTGTTGGTCCCTGAGGATGTTAAGATGAAGCAGTGGCTTGAAAACTGAAATAGGGAAAGGACAAATTTACGTTGTAGCCAAGAGACCATCAAATCCATACCCACCATGTCATTGGTAATCATGATCCATACAGTTGCAGAACTGTTTTTGTGGCAAAATTGAGCCGCAAAAGCAGAAGTAGGAGTAACACTAGTTAGACGCACACCACCAGATTCAGCGACAGATTCTTCCCAGCTGTTAACTGAACCATCCTACCACAACCAGAGAGCAGCGCTGAACTACTATCTAACTCTTTGATGACCCTCAGACTACCCTTGATCTGACTTTACTGGCTTTACCTTGCACTAAACAGTATTCCCTTATCATTTATCTGTGCACTGTATATGGATCGATTATAAGGCATGGCAAAGCAAATTTATTTATATAGCACCATTCGTAGGATAAGGGGGAAATCCTTTAAGACCGAGATGAGAAATACTTTTTTCACACAGAGAGTGGTGGGTCTCTGGAACTCTCTGCCACAGAGGGTAGTTGAGGCCAGTTAATTGGCTATATTTAAATGGGAGTTAGATGTGGCCCTTGTGGCTAAAGGGATCAGGGGGTATGGAGAGAAGACAGGTGCAGGATACTGAGTTGGATGATCAGCCATGATCATATTGAATGGCGGTGCAGGCTCGAAGGGCCGAATGGCCTACTCCTGCACCTAGTTTCTATGTACAAGCAGCAATTCATAGTGCTTTACAAAAGAAAAAGAATAACATAGTAAAAAGACAGCAGAACAACCACACAACACAGGACAACAAAATAGCCAATAATCAACAATTACAAAACAAGCAATAAGACAAATGCATGAATAGTAAAACAAAATCACTAAAACATTAAAACGATTTTAAAAGCACATAAAAGGGTTAACATTAGAAGGTTAAGATAACCTGCATGTTGGGTTATGGAAAAGCTACAGTAAACAACAGTGTTTTTAGGCCCGATTTAAATGAGCTTACAGTCTGTACACACCTCAGGTGTTCAGGGAGCTTGTTCCACAGGTGTGGAGCATAAAAACTGAACGCTGCTTCAGTCTTTTTAGTTCTGACCCTGGGAACACAGAGTAAACCTGTCCCTGAAGACCTGAGGAGTCTAGGTGCCTCATATACAACAAGAAGGTCAGAGATGTATTTTGGACCCAGACCAGTCAGTGCCTTGTAGGCCAGTAACAGAATTTTAAAATCTATCCTTTTACACACAGGGAGCCAGTGCAAAGATTTAAGGACAGGTGTAATGTGGTCCATTTTCTTGGTGTTGGTCAAGACTCTGGCAGCGGCATTCTGGATAAGCTGCAGTTGTTTAATTGATTTTTTACTGAGACCTGTAAAGATACCATTACAATAATCTAACCTACTGAGGATATATGGATGAACAAGTTTTTCAGTGTCTTCTTTGGACAGAAATCCCTTGATTCTTGCAATGTATTGTCTTTCTGCTGACTGGTTAGCATGCAACAAAAAAGCTTTTCACTGTACCTCGGTACATGTGACAATAAACTAAACTAGAGTTGCTACCTCATAGCTCCAGGGAGATAGGTTCAATTCGGACCTTGGGTGCGATCTTTGTGGAGTTCTCAACTTGTCCGTGTGGCTGAATGGATTTCCTTTGCTGCTCTCGTTTTCTCTCAATCCAAAAAGTGTGATGGTAGCTTAATTAGATGGAGGAGATACTTAATTGATTCATGGAGTGCCTGGAGTTGCTCTCCTTAAACGTTAGAACATTTTGAGAGAATTTAAAATAAATATTCGGAACCATGAAGACTCAAAACAAAGACATAAGGGAGCACAGAAGGAAAGGATCGGGTTAAAGGCAAACTGTGACATCAGGAAAAGAGAGCAGAAATTATGCCTAATTACTCTGCCACTTAAAAAAGCAAAACAATACAGTTTCATGATTTGTGTTTTGTATAAGCATGATTAAAATATAATTTTCAAATAAAATCAAATAATTCAGGTTACAATTCCACTTTAAGTTTGGAGGGCGCTGTAATGGCAGCGGCCCCTGCAGTCTGTCCTTTATTAAATCTGTCCAGTTTAATTGTGTAGTTTGCTGTAATTTTTATATTGTTTTTAACTGTGTATATGTGGGGGATGGGGGAAAATTTTAAAATCTCTTCCCTGCATGGGAGACGTGGCCTTTTCCCTGTCGGATCTCCGTTGTCGTTGGGGCCTAGCACCGTCGAGCGGCCTCCAGCCGGAACTACCGCGGGGCTCCAGTCGTGGAGCCTGCTCACTTGCCATTGTGGTGCTGGCCGACCTCGGAGCGTGGGGAGCTGTGGTGGCACGTGGCTGCGAGCTGACTTCAGGGCTTCGGAGGCCACAGCCACAGGCCCTGTGGATGGTGACATCGGGAGCTCGCGTGTCCCTGGTGGGAGACCGCCTATCGGAGCTCCCGCGGCGGCAGCTTATCCCGCCCGAGTTGCGGGGCTGAGGGCGACCTGGAGCGGAGCCTGACATCGCCCGGTGTGGCTTTAACGGCCGCTGGACTTGCCATTGCCCTCTGGGGGTTCCCAAGTTAAGACCCGTAGCATGGCCTTACATCGCCGGGCGCGGCCTTAACGGACTTACCATCGCCCGCCGGGGGCTTTAACATCGGGAGAGGATGGAGAGCAGGGCAGAGACAAGACTTTGCCTTCCATCACAGTGAGGAGGAGATTCACTGTGATGGATGTCTGTGTGAATTGAGTTTGGTTGTGTGTCTTGTAAACATTTTTTGTTTTTGTATGGCTGAAGAAACCAAATTTCCTAACGGAAAAATAAATTTCATTGAATTGAATTGAATCGAGTTGAGTTCTGACGGTGAAATTAGTCTGATTCTAACAATAGTATATTAGCACCCAAATGAATAATATTATACATACTGATGAAGTTAATCTTACTCAAAATCCCCGATTAATTGCCAGCGGTTCGCAATACACTGTTATGGGAAGCTACACTCAACTGTGCAAATAAAAAAGCAAGAAAGTATGTGTCTAAGTCCTTGGACAAACAATTGTGACTGTCATAATTTTTGACAAGCGCACAAGGACACAACAAAATCATTTATTTGTATCAATTCGTCTATGAATGAAAATCACCTTGGAAAAACACACCGTTTAGGCAGTGTTGCGGTTACCGTGTAAAGATGTATAGTTTTTCTGGTTCACCAGTAGAACTATCTCATGGAAAGGCTGCCATGAGACAGTACATGGATGAATTAAACAGAGGGTGAACCTTAATAATCCAGCTCTGCATTATTGTCAAGCAC